>LNAC01000433.1:1120510-1302154 GCA_002007465.1 Ailurus styani | reverse complement strand
TATATATATATATATATATATATATATATATATATATATATATATACTTTTTAAGATTTTATTTATTTGACAGAGCAAGCATGAGCGGGGTGGGGAAGGGCAGAGGGAGAGGGAGAAGCAGGCACCCTGCTGAGCAGGGAGCCCCACGAGGGGCTCGATCCCAGGACTCTGGGACCATGACCTGAGCCAAAGCCAGACACTCAACTGACTGAGTTACCCAGGAGCCCCTACAATTAAGTTCTTAAGCTGAAGTCCGTAGCTGGGCTGTGAATCTTCCAAAACTGGATGCAAAATTTAATGTTTATTCATTTCTTTTTCTGGGAAGCAGATCCAGTTAGTTGTTGAGTGCCTACATTTTGCTGGGCAAGATCCTAGGTCCCATTCTTGGTCAGACCCTCAAAACGCTGAAGAATTCCTGACCCACCGTTCTCCATACTCACCCAGTTTCCTTTTCATGCCTAGAATGTAGGGACCACGAGTCGAGGACTTTGTCTTGCTCACCACCAGAGTCCTACTGCCTAGAACAGTGCCTGAAACATAGCGCGGCACTCGGAAAGTGAGACCTGGCCAACGATGAAGCATTAGGAGGCAGAAAAGACATTTATTTTATTATCCCCATTCTTCAGAATTGAATAAAGGTCCAGGAAGGAATCTTAAGCATTGTGAGACTCTGGGAAGTCAGCCTGGACTTTCTGCTCAGTCTTGTCACAGAATCAGCTATGCAGCATTCGACCTGCACCCGTGTGGGGGTCTGTCTCCTTGTCTGTCAGGCTTGGCCCTTTCTGTCTCAGAATTCCACTTGTGTGGTGGACTCAGGGCCCCAGGCCAAGTGTGCAGGATTAGCTTAGCATGAACACCCAGGCCTCCTGACTCCTCACCCTTGGGTTAGAGAACGTATGACACTCTTTCCCTTTGGCTTCATGTCAAATGGTTCATTTTAGGTTTCGAAGATAATTTGTTACATAGAAACCGGACAGGGTGTTGTTTAGACAGTGGGCCAATGTCTCAAGGTGACCTCTCGACCCACCGAGACCCACAAGAGCGTGGGTCACAAACCCACTTCTGTGCCCTGCTAGGGTGTGAATGTCTGATACGGCACAGATGTTCTGAACCTAAAAACTCCTGTGAAGAATGGTCAGGTTGTCTCATTTTGCCATTAGTTGTATTTTGAGATGTTAAGTGGGTAGAAAAACTGCTGTTTCCGGGGAAGCAGATTCTCCCAACTACTGCAGAATCTTTCTAAAACCAGGTCATTCCGTCTCTAATCCCAATTGTATTTCGTTCGTATTCTTCAGACATTTTTTGGGTAACTAGGACTGTGTGTTTAAACTTCAGCTTCGTGTGTGGTGTTCCTCTGATAATTTCAGTACGTAAAATAAGATGTTTACAAAAGCCAACCTGAGACCAATACTATACAGCAGTTTAGCAGCAAATTTCTACTCTGGGTATTTAACAATAATTGGGATCTTTCTATTGGCTTTACATACACTCAGATTAGTAGTAAAATCTAAGCACCAGCCCATTTGGCAAACTCCTGCACTTCAGGCTCACAAATTTGCTTCTGATTGTGCTTTTCATTCGCACCTAGCTCAGATTTTTGCTTGGTGCTTTTTTAAATCCTCTCATTTACATACTGTGGTAAATTTAAAATGAGAACAGATGAGTGCTGCTAAACTTTCCTATTTCACTGATGAATATGGTATTTTGCTTCAACTATCTAGCTGTTATATATTCAATGACCTTTAAAACATGAAATAGATCCTTCTTTTTGGATACGCTGTGCAAGATGGATTATTAGTATTGTCTTCCTTTGAGATGATGAGTCTGAGACCCCGAAGCTGAGCAAAGCACCTGAGAACTAACGGTCACGGGCCAAAAATTCCGTTTCCTGTGGCAGGCTCACACTGTCACCGGGGCGAAGGGGTGTCCTTTACGTGGGATCGTCTTGGGCCGCGCAGGTAATGCATCCGGTCCAAGTGCATTTCTCCCTGCCCTGAAGTCCGGGGCACTACGGTCTATGGCACTGGGCCCCTTTGGAGTGTTAGGAGGTGTAGTTGAAGTAGAAATAAGAAAAGTAGTGTTTTGGGGATGGCTAATAAGGATTTGGCTCTAGCTAAGTTTAATATGTTCTTTTTTTTTTTAAGAATTTTTATTTTTTTATTTGTCAGAGAGAGAGGGAACACAAGCAGGGGGAGCGGCAGGGCAGAGGGAGAAGCAGGCTCCCCGCTGAGCAAGGAGCTCAATGCGGGACTCGATCCCAGGACCCTGGGATCATGACCTGAGCAGAAGGCAGACCCTTAACTGACTGACCCACCCAGGCATCCCTAAGCTTAATATGTTCTTATGTCATTTATTATTATTCATAGTCATGAACTCGTTGTCCAGAGGAACAGAGCGAGGCCTGGGGAGGTGTCAAGGAAAAATCGGAACCCGAGAAGGGTTAAGGCGGTAAGAACAGTTATATTCAGGAAGTCTTGCAAATAGGGGGAGAGAGAGACCTCAGTCTCACACTGGCCTGGATTTCAAATTCAGCAAGGAAAAGTGGGGATTTGCAGGCCAGGAGCAGGATGGAGTGGGGGCAGGGGAGTGAGTGGTTGGAAAGTGACCAAAGGCCTCCTGGCTAAACCAACCTAACAGGATTCTTCCTGAAGGCAGGCAGGGTGAGCACATACCGCTGGGGAATGGTCAAAGGAGGAGGAATACTGATCAGATATCAAGGGCGGGGAGGATTTTCTCTCAACGGACAAGATTCTGGGCAATGCAGGCCTGACCAGGGCAGACACTGAAGCACAAGATCAAAGCCGAGTTGCGAAGAGGGCTCAGGGAAACCTGACTAGGTTTGGTCAAGAGTCTTCGTCAGAGGTTACATTATGAGGTCGTTGAGATTTCTAAAATCATGCCCCATTTGGAACCTGGTCTCCCGGGTACGTAGGCCTGTGTCCCCCACTGGCTGGTGGGCACAGCTAGAGAGGAGAGTTCTCTCCTGGCTCCTGCATCTTGCATAGTGAGCGGCTTAGCACCTCCCAGTCCGATGGGGCCATTTATGTGGTCAGGATTTCAATAAAGCCCCCAGATGTGCCATTCATAGTGGGGGTGTCTAGGGGTCAGAAAACTTCCTGGGGGAGGTAGAACAGAATAACTTTATAACAGGGTTCGTATGAGTTTCAGTAACCAAAATCAATATTAATTTTAAAGTGATATATACTGCTTATAATAAAAATGCCATGGGGCGCTTGGGTGGCTCAGTGGGTTAAGCCTCTGCCTTCAGTTCAGGTCCTGATCTCAGGGTCCTGGGATCAAGTCCCGCATCAGGCTCTCTGCTCGGTAGGGAGCCTGCTTCCTCCTCTCTCTCTGCCTGCCTCTCTGCCTACCTGTGATCTCTCTCTCTCTCTCTCTCTCTCTCTCTCTCTCTCTCTCTCTGTGTCAAATAAATAAATAAAATCTTAAAAATAAAAACTAAAAAAAAATGCCATGATGTATAAGACAAGAAAAATGTAGGGCACAGTTTTAAAGAAAAGTACAACTATATTAAAAGAAGGGAATCTTCCTATTTGAGAATGAAGGAATTAAAGGTTTTATTTATTTTTTTTTAAGATTTTATTTATTTATTTGACAGAGAGAGAGAGTAGATCACAAGTAGCCAGAGAGACAGGCAGAGAGAAAGGGGGAAGCAGGCTCCCCACCGAGCAGGGATCCCGATGCAGGGCTCCATTCCAGGACCCTGAGATCATGACCTGAGCCAAAGGCAGAGGCTTTAACCCACTGAGCCACCCAGGCACCCCAGGAATTAAAGGTTTTAAAAGCTGTTAACAGGGACACCTGGGTGGCTCAGTCAGTTAAGAGCGTGCCTTCAGCTCCGGTCATGATCCTGGAGTCCCAGGATCGAGCCCTGGGTCAGGTTACCTGTTCAGCGGGGGAGTCTGCTTCTCCCTCTCCCTCTGCTCTTCCCCACCCCCTCTCCCCTGACCCCTTATTCGCGCACTCTCCCTCTATCTCTCTCTCATACTCTCTTTCTCAAATAAATAAAATCTTTTTAAAAAGCTATAACAAAAACTTCCTAGGCAATTTTGAGGTCTCTTTCTCTCCTAACATGGAAGAGTGGGCCAACTGCTAAACATTTAATTGCTTGACTTCAGTCTATCTTGCTCATACTCAATTGTGCTAAGAAACTGGAGGCTCTGAAATTTAATAAATGACCCTAAATCAAAATGTCTTACTCCAAATTCAGCTTGATAGAAAGCCAAGCTGGTGTCACTATATCTCACTTTAGGCAAACCTGATATATTAAATCCAAATTTCCAAAATCGATGAGCTAAGTGGTCATTCTTCACTTAGCAACATAATCGCTGTAGTATATTTCCCTCATAATGCTTGTAAAGCACGGTTCCGTATATTAGAACCCCCTGTGCCACATTTCAAGGTTAGAGTGCGTTTGAAAATATTACCCAGCAAACCAGCAGTTTCAAATTTCTCCCAGGATTTGGTTGGGCACCATCCTGGGCCCTAAGGAAACAAAAAGTGGATCAGAATGGCCTCTGCACCCAAGGCAGGTGGAGCACCCGGACCCGGGGAGCCCAGTGATTACTGAGGGGGGAGAGGGGAGAATGGGCTGTGGGCAGGGGGAGCTTGGAGCACTGGCCCCTTCTTTGGTCTTCACTATCCAAGTTCTGTGTGTCCTCCCAACTCCTTATCCATAGAGTTTGTCTTGATGGAAAGTCCCTCTCCTCCACTTCCTCTCCTTATGTTGATTCACCTAAAAGAAAGCCTGACATAATTAGGTCTGAGAAGAGCGATCAGGTTCTGTTTTTATCCTTGATCCTGCCCTGGTCGGTGCAGGGATTCTCTTACAGTTCTGTAGCTGGTGTGTGTCATGCAGGTGATCCGAGTTCGCTGGGCCGTTGGGGGTTACTGAAAGCTAAAAGATGTGGGGGCATTTCAGGGGCAGAGTCAGATGACAGATTTGGGCAGAATTTGGCAAAAGAACTAGTACTTTTTAAAATATGGATGCCTCGGTTATAATGAAGTCGGTGTACGAGAATGCTTCGGAAAATGATGTCTTAGAAGACATTAGAGTGAACTGTCAGCTCTGTCTGTGATTCTTTTCATGCAAACACATAAGGAAAACCAGTCTTTTCACCTTTATTTTTATTCTAATACACCTAGGTCAGAGTGGGTCATTCCCAGCATTAAGAAAGGGGGGTGGGGCTAGGGAAAGTAGTTTACTTTTGTTTTTGGTGAGACGGAGGTTCTTTTCTTTCTTTTCTTTTTATTTTGAGGGGCAGTCTTCCATCTCTATCCCCTTTCTCATTGTGCTTTTCCTGGATCTTTTATTATGCTTTTATTTAACTTCCTATTGTAGAATTGGGCTTGGGGATGGCGGTGGCCAGAGTTCAGTCTTTTGGTGTAGATGCTATATTTTTAATAAATGTGAAATACACTCATCGTGCTGTCTTCTAAAGAACGTTTGTTTTTTAAGGGTCTTTGTGCATTCATCTGGGGGAAAAAAAAGCAACCAAATCTGCTCTATTCAAATTCCCAGTTCTCGGGGAGCAGATTGTCACAGAATATACGGAGATGAACTTCCAAAAATGAAAATGGATGGAGGAATCCTAGGTATCCATCGCACACGCTAGAAGCATTAGTGCTTGGAAGTAATAAATGGGTGTCCTGCTTTATCACAATTAGTTTATCGATTATTTCCTACGTTTTCTTTATGGAAAGAATCCTACAAATATTCAAGTTCAGCCTGTGTCTCCTTTGTTGATCCTGGAGACAGGAAGGAAGTTTCATTCTCGGTGTCCAATCAACACTGAAAATTCTTGCAAACTAGAGAGAAGTCATGTAAAGGTCCTCATTGTTTTTTGGTTGGTTTTGCATCCAAGGCACCAGGCTTTCTTTTTAAATATAATGCAGCAGGCATGCAGAAGAGATAGGGAGAGAATCCACCCTTTAAGTAAAAACACCTTGGCTTTGCCTGGCCGATATGGTCTCCATATTTATAATGGTGTCATTATGCATTGGGAAGTGGTTTTCTAAATGCAGTGTATTTATTTCTGAACTTTCTGCTGGTGACAGTCTTTGTGCAAACATGACATTTGTAATATTGGTGGTTGATGTCAAAGTCCGTCTCTAAGTTCACCATTGCATTAGTTTTAGAAAGCTTTTGTCCTTAACATATTGATCGATGTCACTCAAAATTGATTCTTGAAAGAGAGATCATTTCTGTGTTTGTATAATTGTAAGCTCATGCATGCTTTATGAATTTCACGTGGCACTCTCCATCCCCTCAGTTAAGTGGTTATCAGAGGTGGTTATCATCACTTACAACATGAGGAAAGCAAGAGACAGAGGCTTTGTTGACTTGCACTGAGCCCGCATCCCTGCTGGACTGCTGTGTGTTTTCTTCTCTTTTTGGCTGCAATACCCAGCGGATCTCTCTCTGTCAGAAATATCATCAAGTCTCCTGGTGGGGATAGAGATCTCTCTGTAGGAAGTTTTAGGATCCATCCTGAAATGAGGTCTCAAGAGGTACAAGACACAGCTTGATTTGATCTCGACTTTCGTGTGGGTCTGGCCAAGTCACTATTTTTAGGAGCATACTTCTCATGAAGAAGTCTGGCTATTTAGGATGAGGCTCTTAAGATCTTTGCTATAAGAGAAATTCATCCACACCTTCAGCCTTGTGCACCCAGGACCCTGTCTCTACTCTCATTTCGTGCCTTAAGCGTTCTTGGTTCCAGACTCGATGACCTCCAGTTTCCATGGTCTGACAGCCATTACACATTGTACTAAACCTCTTGCTGCTGTGTACAAATTTGCTGACACACCTTAAGATGATGATGATTACAGACTACCTAGTTATACAACACATAGTAAATATGTAGTAAGTTATCATGATAATCATTGTTATAGCAGTAGCTAACCTTAGATAGTACTTACCATGTACCAGCCCTTGTCCTTGTTCTAAGCACTTCATTAACACATTTAATTCTTATATCAATGCTGTGAGGCAAGTACTGCTCAGGAAACTGAGGCACAGTGGGGTCACACAGGTACTACATGACAGAAGCGGAACCCAAACCCGTCTATGAAGAGGGGATGCTGATGTGAGGAACCTTAGGAATATTTTAGTTCCCACAATACCAATATTTATTTACTTATTTATTTATAAAGATGTATTTATTTTAGAGAGAGAGTGTGCGAGCGAGCGTGGGGCGGGGTGGGGGGCAGAGGGAGAGAGAGAGGGAGAGAGAGAATCTTAAGCAGACTGAGCACAGGGCTCCATCTCTGGACCCTGAGATGACGACCTGAGCATGAACGAAGAGTCAGACACTTAACTGACTGAGCCACCTGGGCGGCCCGCAGGATACCCGTTTTTGAAAAGTGCCTGCTGTGGTACCGGTGAGATACGGGATTGCTTTAGGTTCTCGTTCTCGGTGTTCTCTGAGCTGCTGTTCTGCCCCTAAACCGTAACTCTGGTCCCGCAAGGAGTATCCGGTCAGTTTCCGAATTGAGTCCCAACATCCGTGACGTCAGCCCTGGGTACATTTCTTACGCTGGCCCCTGTCTCCATGTGAAAACCTTACGTGCTGATCAATGGGAAAAAATGCACTAGAGAGCCTACAGTAGTCACACTCTCAGGTATGTTTCTGTTACCTTAAATTCAAGGCAGGTCCATGGACAATGAGAAGGAAAAGAAGAGCAGCAGCAGTTTGAAAGAAGGGAATGGCGGGAAGGGCAATTCAGTAAAATCCTTTTTCCCCATCATAAAAACAGTCGTTGCTAAGTATTGACAGTTGACTGCGATGTCACACTTGGGGCCTCACTCCAGAGCCTGCGCACTCTCTACAACAGCTTTCTGCCTCTGCCAGCGATGACGGTCCTAGTGGACCTAGTGGCCATCGGGGCTTGTCAAGACGCAGTCAGGGAGTCCTGAGAAGTGTCTCCAGGAACGTAAGTCACTGGAAATGCAGGGGACCCTTACAAAAAGGCTACCAGGGAACAACGGGTGTATGTGAAAGAGAAAAAGAAGTACATACCCTTGCACACGCGCAAAGAGAGGGTGGTGGGCTTACCCTCAGGAGGACAGTGAGTTTCTCGTCTGTTCGCACGGGCTGTTGAGCAAGTTAATGCTTCCCGCGTCTTACCCCTCAGAGGTGGTGGGGTAAACCTTGTGCTACCAAGAGTCCCTGTCACACCAGGCTCTATTGCCTGGAGTCGCAGTGTGTTTGTTCCTTTTCTAGACTCTGTCTCCTATCTGTCGCCGTGGCAGTATTCACGTGGTGGATCTGGGTGGAGCACGAGGCTGTTATTCATCAGCGTGGCACAAATTAGATTCATAAAAAAATCTATTTCATAGACCGATTTATCAGGTGTTAATAGTATACAGATATTATATATCAGTGTGTAGATATATGTATGTGTATGTATATTTTTTTCCACGAAATGCATGGTTTCTTATTTTAAACACAGAGTTTGTGCCGTGACTACTCCTTTGTATTGGAGGGTCTCGAGCACGACTGTCTGTGTTCCCTGAGGCCGCGGGTGAGGAGGGAACCCGTGCCAGCCAGGGAAGGTCCATCCAAGCGCGCTTAACCGGCAGAGGGACTGATCACCACTCAACACCGTGGAGCCTGGAAACTTCCTGTCTTCCGAGGGTTGATGAGATCCGGTCTTGGGGAACATCGCATGGGACATGTTGACACAGACAAAGATGTTTTGGAGGATTAGCAGCCCAAACCTCCATTTCCAGGAGCGGGAGGAATTGTAGGCCCGGGGGGCGGGGAGGGGGCAAAGCGCCAAGGGCGCACATCAATCATGGAAAGTCCGGTGACAAGGCTGGGGCTGAGCGCGTGACTTCCTCTCAGTGACGTCACCATCACGCCGAGAAGCTCCCTCTGTCCAGTCTCGCCTGGGGGTTCTTTCTCCCCTGTCCTGTTCGTGTGCGCCCCCCAGCCCACTCGGCGGGCTCGCTGTCTCTCTTTGGGGCTTGAAGTCAGCGGCCCTTGGCCTGCGCCTTCCAGCTCACCTGAGGGGAACCACGATTCCCAGCGAGGCGTTGCCTGTTGTATCTTACTGCTTAGTTATTATACCTATTTAATGCCACTTAGAACATTGTCAGCTGTTGAGAAAGGGTAATTATCACTAGTCAAACGAAAAACACTTTTTTGGCTGCCTTACGGATACACATTTTACTGGTACCTTGATACATAATGAAGCCTGATAGCAAAACTTTTGCTTGTCTCTTCTTCAAGCCACAGCTGTTTCCCTGCTAAATTCATCCCATCTGTCTTCCCTTCCGTAAAGCTGTAGGCAGTATAGCATAAGTACAGAAGCAGTTCAGTGCTATTTTGGATAAACATAGCTGAAATTTGAATCTTTGCCATTTGCGATGCACACATTTTGTTTTACTGCTGTAAAGAGAGCTGTCAAAATACAACTACATGGATAATTTACTAAAATACAGTCAAATAGAAGGTTGATCAAAGAGAAAGTACAGTGGGTCAGCCTGACTGCTCCCGTGTGAGCCGGGAGAGGTGGCCCTGGCCCTGCGCTCCCACGCGCTGGCTGGGGAAGGCAGCGGCTTGCTGCAGTCTTTGCTGGAACCCCACGGCGCGGCTCCAGCAGCTCCCTCGCACTGTCTGTGGCATGACTCGCGGAGTCCTTGAAAGGCTTTAGAAGTCCATTTTCTTAGTCTCCAAAAAATGTGCTTCGATGGGAAACATTTTCTCTCTTGGCAGGTCCAGTCAGACTGGGAAGTACATTACCATTCTGCTGTGTTTTGAAACTGATTGCATTGAAACCTTTGTTACCCGTGAGACGGTCCATTTTAGTTCCAACCTCCTCTTTTGCAGGGTTATTGGGGCATAGAAATTGGACCGTTGTGCGTTTTGTTGTTGTCGTTCATCAGTAGTACATGATGCTGTGCAGTGGAGGTGTCTTGAACGAATCCGTGTTCTGAAGCCGAAGACCGCTCACCTGCGCCCGGGCCCGCCCCCCGGACACCTGTTTGCTGCCTTTCTTACTCGTGTGCAAGGGTCTTTCCAGAGGCACTGTGACCTCTGTGAGGGGCGGGGCCGGTATCTAATGTATTTGCGCAGTCGCTGTGACCAGAGCTCAAAAATCGCTTTCGGAATGCTGTTTACACAAAGCTGAGTCACGTCATCCAGATGACGTCACTAAGTGATCCCTCAGGCTCAGTCCAAGGAGGTTCGATTTGACTCTGCCTCCTTTCCACCAGCCGGGTTTTGCTCCTCGCACTTTCCCAGAAACATCTTGGCATAATTCCCGCAAATCCACCACCACCACCACGACCTCCTTGGAGTGAAATCCTGTTGGTCTTGTTCTCCCCATTTCTCAGTACCCGGGAGAGAGGACGTGGTAGGTGTCAGGTGAATGTTTGTGGAGCAACTGGAAGTTGTGGTCTTTTCTTCCCGTGGCGCTCACGTCCCTGCCTCTCTCCGTGAGCTGGAACACGGAGCATCTATAGCGAGTGTGGTATTTAAAGAGCTTTAGTGGAACCATGGTGCTGCTGGGTCTCCAGCTGCTGCCAATGAATGATTTTCCTAGAAAGTCCCCAAGGCCTTCTCTGCACCGAGGCATTGCCCTTTCTTTCATATAGTTTTCTTTTAGGGGAAAAGAAAAAAAGGCCCACATTCTTCAGAAGGGAGACATAGCATGACTTCGACAAATGCAACCAACGCCCTACTTCAGCTGAAGGTGGAAATGACGTCTTCTGCCAGTGGTTTTTTAAAAGTTCTCTCCCTAGGGGCACCTGGGTGACTCAGTGGGTTTAGGCCTCTGCCTTCGGCTCAGGTCTTGATCTCAGGCTTCTGGGATCCAGGCCCGCATCGTGCTCTGTGGTCAGCAGGGAGCCTGCTTCCTCCTCTCTCTCTGCCTGCCTCTCTGCCTACTTGTGATCGATCTCTCTCTCTCTCTGTCAAGTAAATAAATAAAAATCTTTAAAAAAACTAAACTAAACTCTCTCCCTGGAGAGGGTGAACAAATCTTTAAATTTACACTGTGATGCCATCTACCTACCAGTAGGTGCTTTGTGAGTGCAGTCTGTGAGGGCCGGCATGACAGTTCCTTCTTTGATTCAACCCCTGCCCATGGTAGGCTATGCACTGGACATTGTGGGTACCAGTAAGAACCAGCCACTGCTCTCAAGGGACTGACTTTTTTTGCTGGACATGGTTCTGATGCACAGCCGTGAGAGCCATAATGTGAAACACAGAAGAAGGAACAGGGATGGGGAGATCAGATCAGGCTTTGCAAAGAAGTGATTCTCAACTCCCTAGAAGAGCAGGGTGTATGCAGAGAGGAAAAAAAGGGGGGGCCAAAAAGGCACTTTTTCTAATAAGATTCTATGGATTCCATACTTTGGAAGATCATTTTAGACTTAAGACCCAAGATGAGAAGCAGCATGTGACTTCTGCCTGACCTCCCTTGTATTCCCAGTGTCCAGGCGTGGTTCTGTGCCTCGTTGGACCTCCTGGTGGCTCAGGCCACTAGCCGGGTGTGTCCCCGTGGCCATCTGGCCAACACCATCCTGTCTCACGCGCTCCTTATAGTGCCCCTAGAGCACAACCCTATCACAGTGTGGGTCTCTGAGCAGATTTTTAACTTGGGAGGAGAAAATAATATACATAACAAAAAATGTTCTCTATGGTAACATTACTCATTTAACTCAGCAGATGATGAGTTTTGTGAGTTTTTCAGTAATTCATTGACACCTTCTCCCCATCTTTATGATAATTCGAGAGCCTGTGCTTTTGACTCCATTTGCATGGGAGGTACTCTCTGCCATCTGTGATAGGGAAGATAACGAGACCGTTCTGCCACATGGGCACATGCCCACACAGGATATTTAAAACGCCGAATCTCCTGGAAATACCTGTCCGTGTAACCAGTGTGAACTCTCAGTGCTCCTAGGAGACCCAGCAGGTGTGGGTGACTATTGTCTAGAGAGAAGGCTGGAAATAACCCTTTATTCAGAACCTTGTCAAGACAGTTGGGTTGCTGGGCGCCTGGGTGGCTCAGCAGTTAAGCGTCTGCCTTCGGTTCAGGTCATGATCCTGGGGTCCTGGGTTCGAGCCCTGCGTCGGGCTCTCTGTTCAGCAAGGAGGCTGCTTCTCCCTCTGGCTCTGGCCCTGCTTGTGCTCTCTCTCTCTCTTTCCCTCTCTCTCAAGTAAATTAATAAAATCTTTTTAAAAAAGGAAAAAAAAGTTGGGTTGCCCTGGTCAGATCCTCTTGACCCGACACCACTGACAGGGTTGGACAAAATGGTATACATAGAGGGGAACAAAAGTCACTAGCAAGAATTCACAAACCCTAATGGACACTTGACCTTCATAGTAGTATTGGCTTTTGGAAATTTCCATTTAAAGCATGTGACGGTATCAGTGGTACTTAAACTATTTTTTTTTCCTGAATATTGCACACTTGGGCTTTTCGGTCGTCGTAATTGTTTACGGGGAGTTTTTACACGTATTCCCCTTCTCTGGGTTGGGCTAGTTGCTATGTGGTGAGCCTGCCTCTTTGTTTTCGTGTGGGGTCACAACTTAGGGATCCTGTTTTGTCTTCGAGCACATGACCACAAGCGCTGAGTGGACTCGCGTCGCTGCCCCAGTCAGTTTGCGTCGGACAAAGACCGGTGGGTTGTTGTCTGAGCCTATCCTCGGTAGTTCACTGTACAAGTAAGCCTGCCACCCCTGAGCTAAGTGGGATGCCAGGGAATTACTAAAAAAATCTAATTAATACACGTTATTAAACATATTTACACACACTGAACTATTTCAAACCAGTAATGCTGGAATAAAGACAAAATAATACTGTGTATTTACATAACACCATAACACCTCTCATTCGAGAAATTGCAAGGCTTTGCTAACTTACTAAGCTGAACAACACCCCACAAGGTATGTCGGAAGTAAGGTAGAACAGAACAAGAAGCTAGAAAGGAGAGAAGCAAGTGTGCTTGCAGAAGGGGGTAAGACTGCTGGGTTGCCCCTTGGCGTTTGAGTTCAAGTCACCCCCAGGTAAGGGAGCCGAGACCAAAGGGCCAGTAAGCATCTCAGGCGATTATGGATTTTGCCTCCTCATCTGGCCATGTGGCCCATTGCGTAACTTTCCCTAGACCCACCTAAATCTAATTTTTCCCCTCTTAGCCAGAATTTTTTACCAGAATGTGACAATCTGCTCTCCAGAAATGCCCCGAGGTGGTCAGACACAGCTAAGTCAGTGGGAAGGGGGGCAGTGAGCCCTGGTCTCCCCTTGGCGGGGTCAGAGTTGACGGGAGGGTCAGGCTGATGCCACGCCCAGCACCTCCCGTAGCAGGACTGGCCCCGCACAGTGAGCACAGAGAACGTTCCAGGACTTTGGTGGAGCACCTGGGGCAGGCCTAGAGCTCGGTGCGGTCGAGTGTTCACCGTGTGAACACAAGAATATAAAGAGGCCAGTGGGAATAGAGAACTACACATTTAGATTTTTAAATAGCCTACATTAGCATCTTGGAATGGATTGTGAGTCTGAGATTCTATTGGATTTCCAGAAAGTTTAGTGCTGGGATTTAGTACTCATTTGGTTATGCTCCACACTGAATTTATTCACCTGCTCCTTTGAGGAAAAAGAGGAACTTTCTCTCTGTTAGTCTTTCTCACAGTAATGCCTTTATTGTGGCTTAACCTTTCAGATTTGGGGATAATTTAGGTGTCACAGATACCCGTGATAGGATAGCTTTCAGACACTATAATTTAAGTGTCTCTGAAATGTAATAAATAGAGCTTTGTCTGGGTTTGGGAAATAATGTTTTCTTCCCAAACAGCTGTTCGTTTGTATTAACAATTCTCTCTCTCTCTGGAAAGGCAGTGTCTCTCTTTTATATCTAATCTTGTCTCCCATCACGTTAGCTGCGTTCACTCCCTTGCTGTGGTAGTGGTTTTGGACCCCCGAGGACCATGGGCAGATGACAAAGCTGACCCCGGGGGCTTTGAGAAGATACCGCTTTCTTTTCCCTAGCTCATTCCAGGCCGGGCCGTCCCTGTGTACTTAGTGGGGCTGGGTCATCTCACTGCCTTCTCCTTTCATCTGAGACCAAGTGCAGGGTGAACGAGTCTGTTGCCCCTTCTTCAACTGGCAAAGCAAGAGATCGCTGGCTTTCCGTCTGGGGCCCCTGAGATAGTCACAGCCTCTCCACTCACTGAGCTCTGGCCACAGGGGCTACCCAAATATAGTGGACACTGGCCCTCTCCTCAAAGAGCTCACAACCCATTCGGGCCCACCCAGGACTTTTGCACTTGGGGAAAAGGAAGCAGAGAATCACGTGCGTGAGAATAAGAATATCAGATAAGTCTCCCAACAGTCTCATGAGATAGACAGGTGGGACAGTATGGTAACAATTACACTTTACTTTGAAGAAATCTGGGCACAGGGAGGCTAAGTAACGCCACGTTCCCATAGTTGGTAGGCTGAGAAGCATACCCTTTGCTACTCTCAGGAGTCATCGGAGGGAAGGGTAGTTAAGAGTGTGCATTCTGAACCCAGACGGCTTGGCTTCTCAGATACTGGCTCCGCCCACTTCTGGACCCTGTGATTTGGGGCAAGCTACTTGGGGCCCTCGACGTCTCCATCCACAAACTTTTGACAACGGTGTCGTGTATCCCACGGTGTTCTTAAGAGGATTGCTGAGTTCTTCTTACCCAGATATGTACAGAACAGTGCCTGGGACGAAGACGTTTCTCATCCAACGGTCGCTGTGTGAGTTCCTTAAGTGCTCGGCTCAGAGAAAAACGTAATACAGACTCATGCTGGGCCCCAGGAGGGGCGTGAAGAGGTCCTCCCCACACCTTCAGCTAAGTTAGAGTAACCTGGTGTTCTTGTTCTCCTGCTACAATCCAGGACTCCTCCAGATGTTGAAATTAACGAAGGACAAACAGTTCACAGTGTCTGCCTCTGGGGAACCTGGTCTCGCTCTCGGGGTGGTGAATACGCCGGGCCCCACCCCTGACAGATCCAGGGTGCTCCCTCACAAAGGATGCATTCCAGAACACTCTTGAGAGACTTAGATCCTTTACGTTTGAAACCCGTGGGCACTTTGAGTTTCTCCGGCACTCAATCCCAGCTGTCCCGTGTCCGTTCACACTCTCTTTCTGCTCAGACTCTCCTGGAAGCAGACTGTTGACTGGAAATGGGACCCAAGATTTATGAATTTGGGAGCATCACAGCGAAAGCAAAGGTGGTTGGTTCGTTGGTTGGTTGGTTGGATAAAATCCTATTCCGTTTTGAACTGGGTTGAAGTCAGCCATGAAGCAGTGCCTTTGGAAATCAGTCCGCATCCAATCAGAGGAGGGAGAGGGGGGAGGGAGAGAGCAGAGGTCAGGGCACAACTCGGCTGAGATGACAGCCCCCGTGTCCCGCTGCCCCAGAAGCCGGGGAGAGGCTCGGGAAGAGCTCGGGGCTTTGTCTGGGGAGAGGGGTCTGCTCAGGCACGTATGTGCGCCCCAGCTCCCACGGCTCGACAGCAGCCTCGGATCAGCAGCCTGCAAGTGTTCGAGCAGCCCGAGCAGAGAATTTGGATTTAGAAGCCTCCTATTGATAATTAATCGGTATTGAAGAGGATTCTCTTGATAAGGTCTCCGTGATGTTACACTAGATTCCAAACAGCTAACGACAGCTCTGTCACTGTGTGTTTCTGTATGTAGTGCACTCAAATGCATGTGTCATGTCCTGCTTTACTTTTTCACTGGGCTCTCTGGAGCACCCAGCGTTCCGGCTCTGTGGAGTGTACGTGAACACACGGGAGGCTGGAGCCACGGACCCTGTAGAATTTTCTAGCAGACATGGACATTTGGAGGAGACAAGGAGTTTTATGCTAGGAAACTTCCTTGTCAGATGTCCAGCAGTTACTTTCCACCCAAGGACAACATGGGAGAGACAAAGGAGCACCAGATTTTAAACAGAGATCTGGCTTTTAGTCCTTCCTTCACTATTTTGTAGTTTTTATGTGGATCATGGGTTCAGAAGACAGACCTGGGATTGCCTTCTAGCTCTGCACTTACTATGTGAGCTAGGCACGGTATTGGTGGCGTCTCTGATAAAATGAGGATCACAATAGTAGCGATAATACCTTCTTTAAAAGGTTGCTGTTGACGATTTAAAAATAGCTGGAAAAGCACTTAGCATAGTGACTGCATGGAGAAAAGGCTCCAATAGTAATAAAAGCTCATGTCGTTGATTGCTTTAGTTATTATTTTTTAAAGGATTTTATTTATTTGAGAGAGAGAGCAGGAGCAGGGGGAGGAAGAGTGGCAGGCAGAGGGAAAAGCAGACTCCCCGCTGAGCAGGGAGCCCAAAGTGGGACTCGACACCAGGACCCTGGGACCGTGACCTGACCTGAAGGCAGACTCGTAACCAACTGTGCCACCCAGGCACCCCAATGTTATTTTATTATTGAATCTTCATTCATTTGGTAGAAGAAACACTTCCTACATTCCAGGGCTGTTTTCAGAGTTAGGTAAGCACATGGATGTGGAAGCACCTTGCTTATGCTCTGAAACACTTTATTGAAAATATTAATAATAATGATCGTATTCTTACTTACTGAGAATCTACTAAGGGCCAGGCACTTTACACACCGTCTCTAATTCTCCAAATAGTCCTGGGAGGTAGTAGAATACTGGAAGTGAAACAAGCTTAGAAGAATTTGCCTGGGATCCTGCTCAGATTTCAACCTAGATTTTTTTTTTTTTAATTTAGAGTCATCATTCTACATAGCCCCATCTCAGTGTTAACAACAGAACTGTCAATAATAGTTTATTGTTCCTGTTGATAACAGAATCGGGCTCCCAGCATCTAGTCTGAGCGGTGGTGCCATCATTGAGTGGTATTGTATTTTCCATTAAAACATACGATTTTGATGAAAGGCATTTACTACACACTCAGACTCGTGTCTGTGTCCACCCATGAAGCCCAGGGCTGGGAAGGGAGTTCCGGGAAGAAGGAACGTGCCCCGGAGACCTGTGTGGTCCGAAGACTCACACTGTCCCCAAGGGGATGATCTGAAGGGCACCCTTTTTGAATGGCTGCGTTCTGAAACTTTAATCGTAACATTCAGTGCTTTTTTAGTCGCTCATGTTTTTACATTTCACTTACATGAATTTTCATTCATAGTGTAGATTACAAGTAAATGGAATTTACAGCTTGGTGCCCCTGCCTGCATACGAATTTGAACTAGCTTATTGCTGGCGGGCCGACAGTGGTCTGCTCAGGTGGGCACCTGGGAGCTGGGGCAGATCCCGGGGTGGGGGGGGTCTGGGCAGCGTCCCTTCACACCTGGGGCCTACTGTGTCCTAACGACACAGCCTTGCTGAAGTTCTTCTGTTTTTTTTAATCCTCCCAAAGCCTCAGCCTCCACCTCTATGAAATCCAAAGACTAATACGTGTCCCTTAGAGTTTCCGGGCAGGTAAAGGAATGTCTCATTTAACTTAAACTGTGGAGTTCCTTTGCCACCCTTCTTCGACTTAGGAAAAAAAAAAAGTCTACTTTTGCAACAGCAGAATGTTTGGTGTGCTTTTTTCCCATCTCTCATTTCCACGGACTTGGGAAACCACACGTGGTCAACCAACACACGGTTCAAATACATTTACAAGAAGGTCAGAAACTTAGCTTTTCCCCTGTGGCCAAGTGGTGCCCCAGGCGGGCTGTCCTGTCTGCAGAGGGCTCTCTGCCCCGGTGCGGAGGGAAGGTCCCCATGTCACAGGGGCTGTCCTGACTGCCCCTCGCCCGCCCCCCACCCCCTCGCCCTTTCGCATCCTGGTCCGGATCACTCACACACGTCCACCGGGTTTAACTTTTTAGTTTGGAAGAAACCCATCATTTTCACCTGTGTCTTTCTGATTCCTGGCCTGAAAAAATATTTTCAAATATTCGCCCGGTCCTGCTCCCCTCCCCCACCCCCAACTGCTCTAAGTTACAAATGGCCAGATTTCAGTCATCAGGAGAGTAGAATGTATTATTTTTTTGCAGCCTGTCTTTCTGGGGGCCGGATTCCAAGGAGGCAGCCCGGGTGCTCACAGGCCAGGAGAGCCAGGATTTCAACAGTGTCAACAATCTTTGCTCATCATACGGAAAAGCAGTGTGTCGGTGCCGGCTCATTAGCATACAGCCGCGCCGTGCTTGCTAACAAAGCAGGCTCTGGGTATCTGCTAGTTTTGCAGCTTGTCTGTCTTCCTGACCGAAAAGGAGCCGAGGAATAGCTGCAGGCAAGGGTGCTGGCCCTCTCCGGGGGCAAGACAGCATCACAAGGATTCCCGGAGGGAGAGCTCCGAGGTGGTTTGCAAGTCCCCGCGTTTCAAAGCAAGGGAGACCAGCCATCCTTTGTTTTTCTAATCTGATTTTAAAATCATGACAAGCAAACAAATCGCCATGTTGTCACGTTAAAAACCGAGCGAGTCCTGAATAATTCGTGATCATCCCTTTCATAGTTTCATTTGGTGAGGCGGCCTCGGAAGAAATAAGTGTCTGTGGGCAGGGGTACACACGCATGCCCTCCTCGCGGTCTGTCTCCCTGCCCCTCTTTTGTTAGGGGGATGGAGGGGAGGAAGGAACGGACAAGCAGATGTGCCGCTAGATATGCAGGCTTCTGCCAACCATATGGCATCTTAAAGAAAGATGGTTGGAGCGTCTGGATTAGCAAAGAGTCGGGATGGGAAGCCATGTGTCGTGTTGGTACAGGCAGTTGTTTGAGCTCTCTCTAAATGGCTTCAGGAGATTGTGTAATGGAACAAATGGTCCTGCGAGCCCAGGAACAGCCTTGCCGCTGCTGGAGAGGCAGTCGGCCCTCGGGCGGGTACCGCTTCCCTCTTTTCTCCCCCAGTGTTCTGTATTCTTCCAGTGTTCTTCCAACCCCCAGGACTGACTCAGAACTCTGCAACTTCGAATTCAGCTCCCGGCTCTCCCCGCCTGGACGTCTGTTGAGCTCTCCTCTCTCCGACCTGGGGATTCATGAGGCTTGGGTCCTGCTCCGGGTGGTACCCCCCCCCCCACCGCCGATGCAGCCCTCTGCGGGGGAGCGCTTCACCCCCAGCCTCCTGCACTTCCCGACAAAGATCGACCCCCTTCCCCCTCCCTCCTCCCCCCCAGGTTGCCAGGCTATTAGGGCTCCTGTCCTCCCACCAGAATTTCCAGAAGCTCCAAGAAATGGAAACTCTTTCATTCCTTAGTGGGTCAGCTCAGAGTTTTATGTGGTCCCAGCGGTTGAGCACTTAAGAGATCGTCCCTTCTCTCTTTTGGATCTCGCATGTGGCATTTAAAAAAAAATCGTACTAATTCCGTAACAGTGGATTCTTTGGACTTTTCGGTCACACATGCCATTCATGGAGCACTTTCAGTGACCTCCGGACTCTGCTCCCTGATACAAAATGTAAATATAAGTTTAAGAGCCGACACACTGTGATTCTGGAGGCTCACTGGCACCCCGTCCAGTCAGTCCGCAGTCAAGTTCTCTGTCCCTTCTTGTTTTGAGAGTCAGTGGGATGGGTGGCTGACCCTGGGGCGCCATGGTGCACCCTACACTGTGGTTTGCGGAGGGTGCGATGATCAAACCAGTTTGATGGCCCAGCCGGACGGGTCACTGGGAGTCCGGTCGGAGCCTGGTTTGCGCTGCACACTGTGGGAGCAGAGAGCACGGGCCCCGAACACCTCCTTCGTGGTTTGAGCCATCGCCTCCCTGAAGACAGGTGGGGAGCGCGACTGGACAGGCCCCAGGGAATGGGAGCAAGTGAGAGGCTACACAAGTGTGAGCTCTGGTCAACTTGGGGAATAGGAAGCTACCTTGTCCTACAGCTTCTCTCAAAGGTACTTGGAGCAGTGAAGATACCTCATAGTGTATTTTGCTGGGTAATGATGCAAAGCCCCCCCACACACACTTTCTTTTGTACAAAAGAAAGGCCACCTAGAGCATGTGCAGTGGGTTCCGGCGGGTGGAAAGGGCTCGGTGTCCAGAAATCTGGACATCTTCACACCGTCGTCGTTTTTGTGTACTCACGGCTGAGGCAAACGATTTTTACTGAAAATCACTTGGAGATCGTTACCGATTTCTTTCATAAATAACTATTTGCTGCAAGGATACCGATGGCCCCAGAAATTTTGGATAAAGTGCTATTTCATTTTGTGACTTTTTTGTATTAAAAAAAATCATTCCCATCTCATATACACAGGTTAAAAACACATTCCTTTGTATCCCCCCAACACACCCCCCGCCCAGGGCTCATTTCATGCGGAACACCTCAAGTGTTAGGCTGTTCTTACTTTGTCTTCTGAATGTAGGATCTGGGGCGAGGAAGGAGGGGCGCAGAGGGGGAAGTATAATTTTAATTGTTATCTCCCAATTGGAAGAAATTACCACTTTAATCCCTTTCACCATCCAAGTGTACACGGGCCCAAATTTGTCAGCATTAGAATTTCTTGAAACAATGCAATTAAACTGCAACATATTTCCTAACATTCTTAATTAAGACAGTAACTGAAAAATGTAGATTAACAGAAGTTACTGTTTTTATCAACACATTTTCTTTCCCGCCACTGTCACATCCCCCTCCCCCATCCCTTTTTGCTTTAAATGTCTGATGTCAGTTTCGTCCACATGTACATTATGCACATGGCTCCGAAGAAACAAAGTATAAAATTCTCTTTTAATTCTGAGCGGCATGCCCAGCACCACATGCACTGTCTGTTACATGTCGCTTCTTATGAGGTTCATGCTGGGAGTTTCTTTTTAAAGGCAAAGTGTTTCTGAAGGAAAGAGTTCAGGTTGCGCAGATTGTGTTAGAAAAACCCCACTCTCTCCGAGTGGAATTAATACACTGATTATTCTGTGCAGGCTCAAACTGGCAGCGTGTGCAAAAGTTCAAGAGTATCTGGGAATTGAAATATGGACGAGAATTCGAGAGAGTGAGTGGAGACAAAGCAATGGGAAGTATTATTTAGAAGTGAAAGTGAGGGTACCTTTGTAAGGAGGCAGAGGGAATTTAAGTATGAGCAGCTCTGTCAAAAAGCAGCACCGGCTTGAATTGTTTTTGCAGAATCAGAGAGTCCTGTTTCTCAGGGCACATTTGAGGACAGATTGTAAAAAAAAAACAGTTGGGTTGCTGGACGATAATGGGAGGGCGCATAAAGCAGTGTCATATCCAGCACCTTGTAACTTTCATTCCCTGGAGCTCTTCTGATGTGGGGCACTTTCAGTTAAGTCACCCGAACAGCTGAATCAGTAACAGGAATTAAAGCTGGCCGTAGTATTTCTTCGGCCTATTAGCCAAGCTGTTTTTCCTGTTCCAGTCTGAGTCCTCCACGATCACCACCCAACGATTCGTGTTTGGTTCACGAGGAAGGACTTAAAAGCTACGAAAAGCAAAGACAGTCACGCAGCACCTTTCCCAGCCCGAGGAAACCAAACTTTTCCCCCCACTGCTGCTTAGGGGAAAGAAATGGGGACATGAGCTTGGAGTTAATGAGGCTGTGGCCCATCTCCTCCCTCCACCGCCACAGCGGCTTAATCCTCTCCTTCCGCCAAAGCTCAGAGCCCCTCGCGCCCCGCGGAGCCACCCCGGCGGCCGGCGCAGCAGGTGCGGGCGCCGCCCGGGGCTCGGGGCGGGCGGGGAGCGGGAGCCGGGCGTCCCCTGCCTGCCCCCGGCCCCCCTGCAGGAGGGGCGGCCCCCAGCTCGCAGGCGGCCTGAGAGCAGGTGCAGGTGCGCGGCGGGCCGCTGAGGAAGTGGCCAGGGCGCGGTGGGGGGCGGGCTGCGGGCTCCCGGGCGCTCCGACTCGGTCCACGGGATTTCGCTACAACTCTCAGATGCAGCCTGTCTTTGGCAGCCTCTAGGATGGTGGGAGGGGGGGGTGTACATATGACAGCTACTACCTTCTGTTTGGCAGTTGCTCTTTTCTAAAGCAGGAAATTATCCCTGGGGATGGTTTAGCGCAGGGTCCTCCCATTGCCCTGGGGGTCAAGGGTTGGAAGGATGTCCATGTTCCGCACCTACACCCCTCAAAATGCCGGTTTGCAGCCGGTGGGGAGATGCCCTGGCAGGATGGGGCTGTCCCCGGCCTCCTACCACTGTCCCCCAACACAGACCCCGCTGCCCGACCCCTAGCCCCTCACCTCCTGCTGCCCCATCGCCACCACCGAGGAACAGGCCTACAGAGCTTAAATGCCCTGTACATGAGTTAGCATGCCCGGAGCTGCTGCTTCTGAAAGCCTGGGCCCTGCTGCCCACAGGGAATTCCTAGTCTAGCCAGCAACAGCTCCTCCAGGGGCCATGAGCCAGCGCTGTCTGTGGGGTCAGGGCCTGAGCCCCCAGGACGGCCCCTCCTTCCCTTTCTTTTCTTTCCTCTCATTCAGGAAATCTTAACTTAGGAAGGCTACCTATTTTGCCGGTTAGGAACACAGACCCACTGGCATAGAGAGAGAGCCCCTGACTTCCCTGGGGCTGCGCCCAGCGCTCTGACCCGAGCCCCGTGTCCCTGTGGCTTCAAGGACTGCGCGCCTTGGACACATAGCCGGCTTTTGCTTGGAGCCCGTAAGACTTGATGACAGGAGGCAGCGCAGCCTTCCTTATTCCAGAGCAATCTTCATGTTCGTTCTCCCTGCCCCCTTCCTGGGGCCACAGCGGCCCCCTGAGCAATTTGGGGCACTTTGTCTACTGGTGCTCTTTTAAAGAAAAAAGAGAGAGAGAGAGAGAGAGAGGAAGGAGTGTTGGAAGCCTAGACTGGTTCTCTTGCCACTTTTAAAATTCAACATTTCGGAGCCCAAACATGAAGCCTTGGATGGAATCGGTTCCTTCTCCCCCAGGACGGCGGGCAACGGGGCAGGGTCAGCCCCTTCCTTCTGCTGCCCAAGCCCACCGGGGTGCAGACGAGCCCGCCGGCAGGCCCCCGCGCTGCTCCGCGCCGCCAGCCCTTGGAGCTGGAAGACTTCTGCCACCACGTTATCCCAACACTCATCACTGGGTGGAGGACCCCCTTTTACTAAATGATTTATTACTCTTAGCAGAATTCCTCTGGCTGCAGATTTTATTTCTGAGTCACCCTGTTCAGCTCAATTGGTTGCCTTCAGTTACCGTGGCAACCAGCAGATGGGGTTCTTTGACAAGGGTCAGCGGGGAGGCTGCCTGGGTATAGACTCTAGACGGAAGAGGAGCTAAATAAAAAGCTTTCAGCACTGACAGTTCCATAGTGGATGACCAGGAGTACTTATCAAATTACTTGCATTAAAACCTAATTAAGATGTGTGCCAATCAGCGTACAGGAGTGATTGGATCTGGTTACTTAGCAGCCGTGGACTCGCTCCTGCTCGATCACACCTCTGACCAGTTCGCCCATCTCTAGGATGGTCAGACGTGCAGGAAATAGAGAGCAGGCTCGGGACAGTGTGAACCTGCCACGTCCAGGACCACTCCCAGAGGGTTTGGGTGTCCGGGAGCCCCAGGGGGACCTCGCTGGAAAAAATCCTCCTGCAAACACCACACTGCAGTGAAAACTCCAGAGGCTTGGAGGCGACTGGGTGGCTCAGTCGGTTAAGCGTCCGACTCTTGGTTTTGGCTCAGGTCATGGCATCGCCGTCACGGGATCGAGACCCACGTGGGGCTCTGCGCTCAGTGCAGTGTCTGCTTGGGATTCTCATTCTTTCCCCCTCTGCTCCTCCCCCACCCCAAGTAAATAAATAAGTAAAATCTTAAAAAAAAAAAATAAAACTCAAGAGGGCGACTGGACAGGAGCCTCATACATTCCCATAGTTCGACATCTGCTTCTAAGATACTTTGATTGTGTTACATATCGCATTCATCAAAGTAAAACTGGTCTTTCAATTGTGCCAGATAAAGGGTACTAAATGGACATGATAGCTGAGTGCAAAGGATCTTTTCGGTAAAAAAGGAAAAGGCACAGTTTGGACAAAATTGGAAATCAGGAGGTTAGATAAAGGTATTCTATCCCTGTTGTGACTGCCGTTGATAATGTATATGGTCTATGGGAGTGTCTTTTATCATTAGGACGTACACAGAGGTCTTGGTTCATGGGATTTGCTGTCAGATGGCTCCAAAAGCAATAAAAATATACGTGTGTGTGTGTGTAGAGTGTGTTGGGGGGAGAGAGGGAGAGAGCGCAGAACAATAAATGGGTTTAAATGATAACAGGTGAATTTGGAGAAGGGGTATACTTTGTGCTATTCTTGCAACTTTTCCTAGGCATGATATTATTTCCAAATAAACAGTTTTTCAAAAGAGGATGCCTAAGTTTAGGTAGGGAGCGCTACAAGAGGCAGTCTGGGTTTTGCTGCTGGGGCTTCTAATTAGAGACAGACGTGGCCTGCGTTCTACTCTGCAAACATTGGGATTTTCAACTGTTTTCACTCCTCTGTCCCATTTCATTTTGCCCCGTGGAGCCAGGTTCTTCCCGACTGCTCCTACTTTAAACAGAGCTGGCGAGAGGTGGCTGAGGCCTACGGCAAGCGGTCCCCTAGGTTCTTCAGAGTCTAAGATCCTTGATGCGTCAGCTCCGGTCCCCGCCGTTTCGTGGTGCAAGATCCCTTGTTCCTGCCAGGCCCCCCAGGGGGTGACAGGCTCAGCCCATGTCACATGGCACTTGCTTGTTAGGATGACAAGGCAGTGATCCAGCAGATGTTCTCGGCTTCTGGGGGGAAGCTCTGTCTCCAGCAGTTGGTCTGTGGGGGAGCTGGGCCGACAGTGTCCGAGGCCACAGGGACGTGGGGGAGCCGGCCCGCAGCAAGCTCCCCAGTGGGCCTCTGGAGCTCTGGGGCTCTGTTCGTGCACCCTTCGTGCCCACACCAGTCTGGACGGGTCAGTGTGGTGTCCAGGCCGAGGAGTCCACAAACTGGCTGGTGACAAGATAAGAACGGAAACGGTTTTGGAAAATTTTTTAAAGATTTTATTTATTTATTAGAGAGAGAGAGCACGAGCCCAAGCAGGCAGAGCGGCAGAGGGAGAGGGAGAAGCAGACTCCTTGCTGAGCAGGGAGCCCAACACGGGGCTCGATCCCTGGACCCCAGAATCATGACCTGAGCTGAAGGCAGACGCTTAACCCACTGAGCCCCCAGGCGCCCCGGTGTCTAGCAATTCTTACGGCCGTCAGTGTGGCAGCGACAGTGCGGCAGTGCAGCAGTCAGGTCCCAAATAAGTCGGCAATGGAGTGGAAGTGTAACCAGGAACAAAAAGCGAAGCCCAGACTGGCTCCCTTCCCTGAGCACAGTGGCAGGTGCTGGCCAAGGGGCTCCTCCACCCCGAGGCCTCAGAGAAGAGGTCACCCAGCGGGTCACCTTTCTCGAGGTCCTTACCTGAAATCCTTATTTTTTTGAAGTATGGAATAGAGGTTAGGCCTTTTTTGAAAGGATTCAGAAATGCTTCTGGATTTGGAGTCAAGGGACATGGGTGTCCGTCCTAGATTTATTTACGCACTCGGGCCGTGTGACCGCGGGCCTCAGTTTCAGCATCAGGGGCTGGACTGAATGAGCCCTAAGTGCCTCTCAGCTCTCACGTGACCTGATCCTTCTGAAGGGAAGAGCAGAGGGCTTCCCCCCTCACCCCATGCCCCTAAGGAGCCCCCTGCTCCACTTCTACCAGTCTCCAAGGCTGACTGGAAATTCGAGGAACTGAAATAATCCAAAGGGCCCCATATGAACATAAGTTCCTTCTACTGGGAATATAAACTCTCCCCAGAACTGCAAGATTGTTAGAATGAATGACTCTGTTGCGATCACTGCAGGACAGGGTGGATTTGAGCAAAGGAAGTTTGACGGGCAAGCGGCCATCAAAACTGCCTTCGTGTTCTCTAAGTGAGGGTGACAGACTAGAATGTGTCCCCGACTCCTCACCACATGGCTCCTTCTTGCCAACTCTGTGCAGCCACGTTAATGAGACGGGATTATGGAAACTGTGGCAAGCGATTTGCAAGTATTGGAACCCAGCGTACAACTTTACATGGATCTGGCTTCTTCACCACAGTTCGTTACCTAGAGCACTTAGGAGGGTGATTGGGTTTTCAAACTTGCACTTGGACAGCGGGTGTTGTGAGGACTGGAGCTGGCTGCAGGGATCGCAGCTGGGGACACAGCGAGGCTGTGTAGAGTCAGGTGCTGTGGGATCCTGACTCAGTCATCCCCGAGCCCAGCGACCGGTGAACTCTCTCCCTAAAGGGTCAAGTCGTCAACATTTCATGGAATGTTCATGTCGCAAAACGTTATTTTTCTTGTGATTTTTAAAAAATTAGTCATTGAAAACTGTAAAAACCACCCTAACTTGCAGACTGTACAAAAACAGGGCCCTGGGCTGTGATGTTTGCTGACCCCTGTTCTAGCTTATTCTCTCATTCCATGTGGGACGAAGCTCACCGTGATCACGCGCTTGGCTTCTCATGACTGACATCTAGGCTTGGGAGTGGACTAGGACAGTTGTCATGTGGACGGTTGTCTGTTCGAGGATCAAAGCTGGAGCCACGGAAAAAACGTTATTCTCCATGAGAACTCATTTTGTATGCGGGAATAATACTGGGAATTGTTGCCTGCCAGTGGTTCCTGCACTTGAGAAGCTGTGAGAATCACCCAGGGGGGCCTATGAAAACATACCCGGCGGGGCCTCACCCCAGAGCTGCTGATTTGGGAGTTCTCAGTTCTAGAAGTGGAGGGCGTGAGGTTGACGGAGATCAGGCCTCCTGCCCGGGGGAACGGGTCGTTCGTGGTGGGATTTTGAAGTCAGGTCTCTGCATCCAAGTGCAGCCGGCACTTGTCTTTTAAGTTAGTGCTAAATTTCAATAGCATATTTCAAGTTACTTAACGTGTATATTCTGGCTCTTTCGAAGTTCTCACATATGAAAGCATACTGACACATGAAATCCCAGGTCTTCTCTTTGGCATAAAGAGTGTCCACTGGTAAGGAGTTTGTTCATCCTGATGTTTTTATCCAGCACAGCCTCTATGGTAGGCCTGCTGGAGATGGAGAGCGGAACGTGACCCCATCCCTGTCCTTAGGGAACCCGACTGAATTCAGCAGGAGTGTCCGACAAGCCACGGCGGTATTAAGTGGATGGGAGCATAGTGGGGCGGTTGGGATGGTGGGCTGCAGAAACATCAGGAGAGTCGAGCGGCCAGTCTTGAGAGCCAGAGTCAGAGTCATGTGGACTGGAAGGGCAAGGGACGAGGCGGTGTGGAGGACTCAGAGCCAGGAGACTGGAGGTGGTCCCACCCATGACAGAGAGACACCGAGTGAGGGGCATGTCATTTGCGGCCTGGTCCTCCGGGCTCTCGCCCTCCTAGTTGTCTGAGCTTGGACAGATGACTACGGTCTGTGCCTGGCTTTTCTCCAGCAAGAAATGATGCACATGGTATTGATACCTCCCCTTTGGTATTGTTAGGAGCTTTAAATTAGCAAATGTGAAATGCTTCCTGTTCCCTGGGAATTAGTAGAGAAGTGAGTGTGTATTTTAGAGTCAGATATTCGTGCCTTTTAAATCCATTTGTTGGTTGAAAACTGTTCTTCATTTCTATGAGGAGCCCCGCCCCCCACCCCGTCCCAGTGAAATCGTGGGTCACAGCATTTGAGAACACTTATCTAAGAAGGGGACGGCAAATCTTTACTATAGAGCAACCAAAGGAAGGGGCTCTGGTCTGAAAACATTTTAGGATAAAGGACATTTGACCACCACCACACCCCAGAGCAAAACAACACAAAAGCAGGAAGAAAGAAAAAACCAACAAAAACACACAGTCGTCGGTAGGAAGCTGGGTGAGATGACTGAGGGAGACGAAAACCTCTCATCTACAAAACTTGTATTTCTGGGGAGTTCTGGGGGGACTGGCCCCTCTGGAGGGAGAAGGGGGCAGGCTTGGGGACGAGTCCGTGGGCGGTGGCCCCTGGGGGCTGGTACCAGCTTCACGAGTGTTCATTTGATTATTATACCTCATAACTTATTTATACACTGCATATATTTTGTATGTATCACATACAACATAAAAAAATTTAAATATATGTATTCACTTGCTTTCACAGTATTCATAGCAAATGAGTGTCTGAAGCACAGGACCGGAGCTGGCAGCTCGCACTGCTTCTGTTTTGCATAAGATATCTTACCCAGCCCACTCAGCTCTAGAAAGTTGTTTTGTATTGCGCCACTTGCTCCCTCTTATCCTGAAGTCTTGCATATTTAAAAAAAAAGAAAGACTGTTGGTGGGCTCCTGGCTGGCGGGTGTGGCGGCCCATCGCTGCGGGGCGGGTAGAGCGCCCCCGCCGCTTGTTCCCGTGGCAACAGGGGGTCCCCCCCCATAACCCCTGGGAGCCTCCCCCTCCCCAGCCCATTCTGACCGCTCTGCTCTGCCCCAGCCTAACTGCAGCTGCTCTTCTCTCGGCCAAGCACCCCACTTCTGCCCAGTGGTGGCAGTTACACACCCGCAGGTCCTTAAGGGAATGGGCCCTGCACCTGCTGCCAGGGCGGCGAGTCCAGCCCGGGGTAGAGAGTGGCCCGGGGGGCCCTTGGTCACCGACTGGCTCCATGCCCTCAAGGGCAGGGCGCACCAGCTGCCTCCTGGGGAGAGCGGGCCTCTGGCCCCGATGCCCCTGCCCCTGGCTGGTGTGCTCACCCTTCCTAGCAGCTTGTGAGCCATGCCCCGTCTCCTTGCTTCTCTTCTCCACAGACACCCGTGCCCCCGAACCGCGGCAGGACGGGAAGGCTGGCGATCGGGGGCTTCCCTTGGCTCCCCGCCCCCCCCGCCAGGAGGGCCCAGCCTCTGCTGCGGTGCCATCCTGCTGGGGAAGCCCCGCACCCCTCGCCTCGGGGAATCCCCCTCTCTCCTGCCCACCGGCTCAAGCCCCATCCATCCTCGGGCCCCTCTTGCTCCCTTGTCCTCAGCCGAGGCCCTTTCCCCCTCTCCAGAGTGGTCTCCCCCCTTCTGTCCCCTTGTCAGGCTTCCGCCGCCCTTCCCTACGCCCGGGGCAGGCAGCTGCGGCCAGCACGCCACGGCCTGTGCCAGCGCCAGGTGGCGTCTGACACGGAGGCCCCTCGTCCTCCCGGAAGCCTCTCTTCTTGAGCTCCAGGTTCTCCTCTCCTGCTTTCTTCCTTCCTCGCGGTCGTCTGTCTCCGCGGCTTGCTGGCTCCCTGTCCCCTGCTAGCCTGCAAATGTGGCCGATCCCCGAGGCCCTGTCCTGGCCCCCTTCCCTCGCACTGCCGCAGATGTGCGTAGCCCGTAGCTTACAGGAGGCTCGGATGCCTAGATACAGATTTTTAAGTATTTTATTTATTTATTTATTTATTTATTTTTATTTGCGAAAGAGCGCACGCGTGCCTAAGCAGGGGAAGGGGCAGAGGGAGAGGAAAGCAGATGCCCCACCCAGCACAGAGCCGGACTTGGGGCTCGATCCCAGGACTCTGACATCTTGACATAAGCAGAAACCGAGAGTCCAAGGTTCAACTGACTGAGCCAGCCAGGCACCCCAGAACACCTGTATTTTTAACAAACTTGAAGACCTGCGCCCGGCTTTCCTGGCTTTCATCTTGCCCAGAGATCATGGCCTCACCTCAGCAGGTGCAGCCCACACAGTCGGACATCCAGCCAGACCTGTCCCAGGCCCCAGGCCGCACACCTGCTCGGTGGGTGCGCAGCTCGCGGTATCTCCCCTGACCCCAGAACTTCTACCCCAGGCCTGTCCCTCCTCCCAGCCTCTTTCCCGGTGCAGGGACCACCACCGCCTGGAGAACAAGGTCCTCGTCTGTTGGTCCGGCTGCAGGTCTTGACTGGGGCCAGCATCAAGACCCTGTGAGCAGCCTGGGGATTCTGGTCCAGCCACACCACCCGCTCTCGGTTCAGACAGCACGGCCTTTGCTGCACCCCTTCTCCCGTGGGGACCCCCACCCCCACCCAAGACAACACCCATTTCCCTTTCGCATCCTGACTTGCCGGCTGAATGGCCAGAACCAGCCATTTTTCCTCTTTGTGCTTGGGTTTCCTCATCCTTAAAGTGGGGGTAAGCATAGTTCCTGCCCGGTGGGGCGGGCCTGAGCACTTAGCTCAGCGCTCCAGGGATGAAGGTCTATTTCCTGGGTAGGCGCCGGCCTCTACCCTACAGTACTTGCCCCATGAGAGGTGCTAACCAAGGAAGGGTTAACTGGTTGGTTTGCTGAATTAACTCAATGAATGAACCATTCCTTAACAATAGTTAAGAACACCTCCAAGCTTCAGGGCTTCCTATATGGCTTTGTACCTCTCAGCTTCAGTTTCTCATCTGTAAAATGGGATCTAACACCTACCTTTTAATTCAGTAACCCGTGCGGGGGACAAGGACAGAGTATAGGCAGGGTTGTGCGGTGTTTGGGGCAGGCTGTTCCAAGAAACAACTTGTTAATAATAATAATTTTAAAAATGCCTTCCCACTATTCATAAAACACCTCGAGACAGCTGCTATTGAAATTTATTTCCTTAACCGAGTCCCTTTTATCTAAAATCTGGGTTTCTTTGTTTCTGTCTTTTAACAAATGTGGGTTTGGGTTTGTTGGGGTTTTTTTTTTTAGCTTTTCTGAGCTTGTGATTGACTTCATTGCTGCATGTAGGGTGACCTAATAGAGTCCAACCTCAAACAAGGACAGATCATGTCTTTCCAAGGGAGAAAAGCCCCCCCAAGATGAACTGCCCAGAGTGTTCACCGTTGGCTCCCACTGTGAAGCGGGGGGAGGGGGCTTCGACCCTGGGGACTTGATTCAGCCGCTCGAGTGCGCCCTGGGTGCTCTCAGGTAATCACCGCAGGGATCTGAAGCCTACAGTGCCAACGGAGCCTGGGCTAGGTCCTGGGGCCTCCAAGGGAGGAGGGTCTAGGCAGGAACTGGCCCCATTTCTGGCTGTAAGCCAGCGTGGCCAGCGCATGGCCGGCATTTTGTGCTGTGAGAGCAGGGTTTGGCTCAGCCCATAGCTCTGGATCAGGCAGCCACCTCTTTCCAGGAGCCCAGAAACACACACTGTAGCCATCAGTCCACAGGACTGTTATTCCATTTGATCAAAGCACAGGGCAAGGGACCACATGGAGAAAGGCCACTCCTGGCGCCTTGCTGTCTTTAAGCCTTACTGGTGTCCTCTATTTATCGCATGTTTCTGTTACATTTGTTTCCAGCAAGCATGAAACCAGTGGGCGACTACCTGGCTAGCGCTTAGCCTGTGGCTGTCTCCACACCCAGGGCTTGATTGGAGGGGGAAAGCCACCCAAGGGTTTCCACGGCTCAGCTGCTAATGATGATGCTGTCCACCTGTCTCATTAAAACATCCGAGCAGTAAGTTGTCTGCTTCCCAAGGAAAAAGGCTCTTCTCCCCACCTCTGTGTCTTCTTCGGGACCCACTCCAGGGCCGGACAGCAGAGTAGCCGCTCAGATGAGCGGTGGCTGCCGGCCTCTGTCGACGGGTCAGCCCGGGGCAGAGCGCCCGCGCCCCGCGCCCCCAAGCCCCCGGCTCCCCTGCTGCCCGGGGAGGTCCTCGCCCCTCCCAGCTGCTCTCCGTGCAGCGTGCGGTGCAGGAAAACTCCCGTTTGCTCTGACGCCCGCGGGGTGGTTTTGAGACTGCTCTCAGGAAGAATTGCCCCCATGTGACAGTGTGATGGGTAGCTGTGGGCACAGAGGGCTTCCCAAAGCTGCAGTGCCCTGGCTTCACCAGGATCGGAGGCAGGGGCACAGGGGAAGGGGCCTGACCCTCGTGTATACCGTGTGGAAGCAGGAAAGCGCTCACACTGGGATGGGAGAGCGTAGTGTTCGGTTCTCCCCAGCCTGATCCGGACGCTGGAAGGCCAGTCAGGCCCGGAGCACCTGACCCTGGGCCTGAACAGCCACACACAGGAGGGAACAACTCAATCGTTCCCTGGCTCCTTCCTTGGGCTTTCTGCCGAAAGGGCCGGAGGCTTGAGGCCAGGGGGCGGGGCTTGGGCCTGTGGGCGGGGCCACACGGCACGCCCCGCGTGCGAGGGGGGCGGGGTGGGCTCTGCGAGCATGCGCCCTGCTGCCTGAGCGCCCACCACCTGTTCTTGGTTTCCGCTCCTCGTGCTTGCCGGGGTAGGAAGCAGCAAAAGGCCGGGTGTGCTGGAAAAAGGGGAGCCCCCCGTGCGTGAGGAAGAGGAGACCGGAGTGGGGACTCGAGTGTGCCTTCGGGGACAGCCTGAACAAAGATGCCTACAAAAATCCTTCCAAGATGGAGAAGGGCAGGCAGGGCCCGAGGTCGGTGCCGTCTGGGAAATGGGCAGGCTTGCAGGTGGCGCAAGAGTCTGGGAGAGCGTGAGCAATGCTAGAATGCCATTAGGTTTCCCAGAATGCAGTTTTACCCGCCTGCAGGCGCCGCCTCCCTGTTGGGTTGGGAAAGGAGTGCGCCCACACCAAGGCCCAAGTCTCTGCCCTCGTCAGTGCTTCCTTGTGCTGGGGGCGCACCAGAGGCTTGGAGGGCCGCAGGGAGGCTTAACCTGCCGGCCCGACGCCCGTATCTGCACATGACGTCGCGGCCTTTGACTCGGTGAGTGTTGGACGTGTAGCCTGGAGTTTGAAATGCACCTTGAACTTTTAAAATCCTTTCCTTGTGCAAATACAAGTTAATTTCCCCATCGGTGCTTTTGGATGGGGAGGAAGGGTGCAGGGCACAGCCAGCTTCTCTCCCGAACAGTGCTGGGTACTTGTGCGACTCTAAATTTAATCCAAAGCCTCCATTTCCAGGGGTGAGCGTGCTGTAGGAAGCCGTCTGTGGACAAATGAGGATAATAGTTTGAGTGAATTAGCAAGTCTGGAGAGGAGGGCCCATCAGCAGAATGACAAATTTAGGATCTTTAAAGACATCTGGTCAGCGATGCCGGAGCTCATGATTGACTGAGTGATTAATAATGGAAAACCCTTAGTTCAGTGTTTCTGCTGTCCCTCGCCCACTTCCCCAGCCAGGGCGGGCTGTCTGCCCCAGCCGGCCAGAGACTTTTCCCGCCGAACAATGGAGGCATTTAGGCCCCTCATTCTCGACCTCTGTGAGTTTAAGGTTTCCGTTTTTCTTCTCCTTATCCAGCTTATCTGTGTGTTTCCTCACTGACGACTCCGGGAGAAGGCTTCTGAGTCCCTCTCACGTTTGATACAATTCCATTCATCTTAATCAGTGCTGCGTTCCACGAGCCTGCTGCTGGCCAGTGCCTCGTCCCTCCGGGTCACCTGGATTTGCAGTTCCCGGTTCACTAACCAGGGCTTCACTTAACACAGCAGTGGGACGCTCGGAAGGGCTGGAGTTGGCCATTGTCCCCCCGCCCACACGCCCCCTCCCCCCCCCCACCGCTCTCTGCAGCTTGATGCCCCCACACCTGAGGGCCCATCCCTAACTGCGGTTCATCTCTCTGCAGGCTAAAGCAGCTGGACAAGCACAGCCAGGCCACAGCCCAGCAGCTGGTGCAGCTCCTCAACAAGCAGAACCAGCTTCTGCTGGAGAGACAGAGCCTGGCTGAAGAGGCGGGACGTCTGAGATCCCAGGTACTGTGCACACCCTGCTCCGGGGTAGGTGTGTGGGGCGGGGTGGGGGGGGTCCTCGGGGCCGGCTCACCCACGGGAGGACACAGCCGCGCCTGCGTGTGGGGCTTTTTCTCCGTCCTTGTTTCAGAGCTGCGTTGTGACAGCTGCCGTCCCCAGTGCTCCCACTGGGCAGCCCGTAAGCTGGCAGGGGGATCCTGAAGACCATGCCGGGCATGGTGGGGGACACGGATGGGTGGCCCCTGGGCCTGCCCTCTTTAGGGAGCTAAAGTTCATGCACAAGAACAACCCTCGAATCTACAGGCCACACCGAGTGCTGAACGGTGCGGTCCACGGAAGGATGCAGAGGGCTACCGTGGCGAGCGGGCTTTTTGCAGGAAGTAGACTCTGAACCGCCCCGGGGGCCTGTGTACAGCTTGAACTGGCTGAGGAAAGAGGGGCTGCCACTGGGGGAGCCACGGTGAGTGGACTGCAGGAGTCTTGTCCCAAGTCAGCTGCTGGACGATTGAGCCCAGCAGCGCTGCCTCTAGCACGCGCCCTAACTCTCGTTACCCTTGAACGAGCCTGCAGGATCGATTCTTGTCTCCGCTTTGCAGCTAGGGAAACTGAGGCCCCAGCAGCCTGCACAGCTAGCAAGTAGGGACACTGCAAATGGCACCTAAGGCCGACGCCACAGTCTCCGTCTTGTCCTAGGATCCTGAATTAGGATGGCCTCCGGGTGCCCACACAGCAAGCGCTTGGAATGATTAATGGGAAAAATGCCTCTGGAAGTGAGAAGAGTGGGAAAGTGTGTCTCATTCTTCTTTGCAAATGTGCCGAATGGGTACTGCGGGAGCCGCTGCCCTCGGAGGGAATTTAACCGCTCAGTGCGCCGAAACCCTCGCCGGGTGCTGCTCATTTCTCCGCACAGAGTACGAGAACACCCCCGTGCCGGGTGCTGACCTAGGAGCCGGGGCTGGAGACCCGCCTGTACACCGAGCCCCGGTGCCGCTGACCCTCTCACAGCTCGCACCACGGTCGTCCCGGAGGCTTGCAAATAGGCGACGGCGAGGGACACTCAGGGCCCCTGTTCACACGTGCTAGGAATCGGCATTTTAACAAGCCAGTTGGGTAATTCTGCGGGACGTGGGCTCGGGAAGCCCCAGAGGGCTCGGGCCCGACCCCGGCCACAACCTGTCTGGGCAGGCCCTGCAGGAGGCCGTGCATGGAGCCAACGGTCGGGGCCCCAGCTCTCCAGGTGGGGGACTCGGCTCCCGTCACACGTGGTGGAGGGACAGGGGCTTCTAGCGTGAGTGAAGCCTTCGGCTCTAGGAGCCGAGAACCACTTCAGAATAAGACTTGTGGGGAGTCTTCTTTCCCAGCTCCGAGCACATGGCCGTTTCCTGTCGATTCTGGACCAGATCATTATCATGTAGGACTCCCCTTTTAACTCCCCATCTGCCTGCCTCACAGCCACTCCGATCTTAACATGGACCATCAGTGCTTAGAAATCTCTTCCAGGGCTTTAAAAAGCTGATAATTGCCAAATGGATTGCAAAATTTTCATAAAATACATTAAAAAAAAAAACCCAAACCTCAAAAAATGCTCAGAAAAACGAGCGGGTCTTTCTTCTCTTGCCTGAAGCCACAGAGATGATTTGACCATCCTGAGTTATCTGATCCCAGCCCATCTGGCTCATCTCTAAAGAGATCTTTCAGATTCAAATAGTACATTTGGAGTTATTTTAATATGAACGTGACAAAAGACATTTCATAGAGGGACTGTTGGCTTTCAGTAGCAAATACTAGTGTTCAAAGAAGAGGCAAGGATCCAGTTTCGCAAGCGCTCTGCAGAATATCTAAACCAAAGGCCTGCTCTTTCTACCAAACTATGGCGTTAGCCTTACTTCGGCCATGGAATAAACTGGAATTGTGAGTTTAGCTTCCAGCCCTTGAAGTGAACAAGGCCGCTGTGTGCCCCTAGCAGGCATATTAGAGGACAGCCCCTGCCGCGAGCTCCCAAGTGACCGACCCCGCTCCCTGTTTTCCTGGAGAGACACTGGTTCATCTCTTCGTTTAGAGATGCAACGTTTAGCTAAAAGCTTCCGTTTCCTCAGCCTGGATGGATTAAGCATAAGGACTTAATTGCATGGGTCAAACTCTCAAACTCTTTGTCCACCTGATGCTGAGTCTGAGGCCTCGGCCCTGCAGCAGATGATGGGCTTCGGGTTGGCCTGCGGCCCCGGACAGGAAAGAGCAACATCTTGTTCAGAAGGCTTTCTTATACTCCATTATTTCTGCTTACATTCTGAAATCTGCACAACAGTCTGGCCGAGCCAGCCAGTCGTAGTCCTAACTAGGCCACGGGACGTTTCTAACCGTGACAATTCCCGCCTTCCCCTCCAACACCGCTGGTGTGCAGGCCACGGGCCGTCCCAGTGGGCCTGGCTCAGGGCCTCTGGGCCGTCCTGTTCTTCATGACTAAATGCAGTGGCTTTGTTACTCTCCTGCCTCGCGCTTCGGGCGGGGGACTTCTAGAAGATGGCTTTTAAATGTCCTGAAATGGCGACACTGGTTATTGTGGAGAAACGGAACCCTGAAGCCTCCGACCCAGCCTGCCTGCAGACACGGCCCCCGGCCCCTCCCGGGCCACGGGCCCTGTTGCCTCTCCGTGGGGGGACAGAGACTCTGGCTGGGTCTCCGGAGAGTAGTGGTGGGGCCTGGTAGCTGGTGGTAGGGACAGTGGTCTGGGACCCGGTGCCTGGGGCCCTAACATCTGGCCAGGGAGGGTGATGCCAGCTGCTGAGGAAGTCAGCCTCTTCTTGGGGCGAATGGCAGCTGAGAGACTGGAAAGAACAGAAGGTGTCCATTCAGAGGATGGTTTTATACCCCAGAGAGTTTGTCAGATGGGCATTTTCTGAGAGCTGCCTTCCCTTCCCCACAGGCCCTAGGGCTCTGTCCTCAGTGCTCGGGCTGGGGAGGAGCTCCCTGCCAGTCCCTGCGGATGAAGCATCTCTACAGTCGGGATAAGACTGACTTATCAGTGATTAATCGGTAGGCCCCGTGACTTTAGAGCATTCTTGGCAGCGAATTGGCTTTCTAATTTGATTCAAACTTGTACTTGGATCCAGCAGCCACATGTGATTATATTCAAAATCATGGACATTATCTCATTACACCAAAGGAGCCAGCAAGAGAGTTGAGCTGAGCAAAGAGCCCGGCGCAGGGGAGATGGGGAGGCAGGGCCCACTGGTGACCTGAAGCCAGGGGCAGGGCACCTTCAGAAATGGCCGCTCAAGGGAGCGCCACCGGGCAGGGGTCCTGCTGAGGAGGGGGTGCCTGCCGCGCGTCCCGGTTGGGACCTGGAGGTGTACGCAGCTCTGCGGGGGTCCTTCCGGAGCCCTGGGGGCCTCGCCCGCTGCACGTGGGCGCTTCCCCGAAGTTAGCTACCTGCAGGACAGATGGTGCTTGAATAGAACAGCAAATACACTGAATAAAATAAATTAGAAAGCCTCCTCCTGAACCAAGATTTTTTGGAAAGAATTCTAAATAGATGAAAACAAACAATTTGATTTCAACCAAATTGTTGTTTTTTTGTTTTTATCCTGATTTTCACCCGAATTGTCAGTCTCAAAAATAAACACTGATACATTCCCAGAAAATATTTTTCAAATAAAAACTGACTCTGTTAAAGTTTGCCCTGATTCTTTCAAAACTGTGTACAAGACACTGTCAACCAAAGTGACTTGCATATTTTTTTAAATACACTTGAACATATGCAGCTAAAATGTCATTAACTCCCTGCTGGCTGAGTGTTTTTAAAGAGTGACACGAGACCCCTGGTGCTGCGTTTCCAACATAAGGGTCTCACGACCCTCAGAGAAACTTCCCCGAGCAACTCAAATAGCACAGTTTAACTTTTGTGGTTTTTTTTTCACGGAAGCCCCTGTGTGTAATTAATATTGAAAAGCACATACAGATTCATTGAAGCCAAACTTGCTCTTCCGTTTAACAGTTCACTTTGTCCAAGAGTGAATAATTTCAGAATGAGACTCATGGAAGAAAAATAAATCGAATTTTCTGTTGCTTCAGACACGCTTGCCCCAGTTACTGCTTCCTGAGTCAGACATTACATTTTGCAATATAAATTCACAATCAAGATTTTAAAGGGAGCTAAATATTTGAATCCAATTAGACAAGTGAACAAAACACTGAATATTGCATGGAGTGTGGAGAAGTGGTTCTTGCCTTTAAAAGACTGTGATTCCGTCACATTACAACCCCAAATGTCAGTGTTGTCTTTATTCTTAACGCTTTCAAACATGAGGCAGCCAGAGGCTCCTCTCTCTGCTGTTGGTGACACTGTCTGTCCTTTGGGAATTCTTAAAAATCTATTTACCATGGAAACATGGTCCCTCTAAACACAGACACCTGCCCATGTGCAGAGGAAGTTCGCGGGACTCGCAGGATTCCAGAAAGCTGGAAGACGACATCGTGGGATCGCACGAGGTGTGGGACCCTGGCGTCGGCAGAGCTCCAGGGAGGAGCGGGGCGCCCCTGCGCTCCGACCCCAGCCGTGTGCTCTCAGGGCTCCCCGCCTACCCCGAGGCCGCGGGTCCCAAGTCCAGCTCCAGCTGCTGTTTTCCAGAAAGCCAAGGAAGCATCAGCCCTGCCTTCGTTCTGCAAGGAAGGCTTGCCTGCCTCTGCCTTTTCCTTTCTCTGGCTCCTACGGGCTCTTTCCCACTTTGGGAGCCCACAGGCAGGGAGTCAGGCCTGCAGAGTCCCCCTGGTCTAGGGAAACCGGGGCTTTGACCTCTGTCTACACAAGACCCGTGGTCATCAGAGGCCTGGCTGGGCAGCCCGAGGGGAGAAGGGACCGCCGGGTGTGCCGGTGACCTCGCCCTGAACTCTGGGCCCGCTTTGCACCTGCCAACAGCCGGAATCCCGAGAAGGTCAGTGAGCGTGTGGACCACTTTGCTGGGCACAAGGTGAGACTCTGCTGACCTGGAGGCAGCCTGCCGTGTGCCCTATGGCTTTTGAAACGTCACAGTCCCCCCCACACACCACCACCACCACTGTCACCAAAGGCCGTGATCCACGAAATGCTGCAGAGGGCTAGTGAGGGCACCTTCCTCCCAGCAAACCGATGACCACCCGGAGTCCAGGTGGCCTGTGTGTGCCAGTCGGCCTTCCACATCTGACTCCTGCTTGGAGCCACAGAGATCGTGCTCCGTGGCTTATGTGCTCTCGCTGAGCAGGTCAGAAGAGCGTGAGAGAGCCGGGACTTCAAGGTCACACTGCCGTGGCTCAGAGCTCAGCTCTGTACCAGTCCCAGGAAATGGTTTTGCTTTCCTATCACTCGGGTCCTGGTCAAAACCAAAACCAAAAAACAAACAAAAACCCTTAAAAAGAGAACCAGCTTCCCCGTAAGAGGGAGCGCTTGCATGACCCCGACTCTAGCACGGGTGACTGTGAAGCCGGCCTGGTTGGCAGGCACAGAGGGCTCTCTGGACAATTAGTCATCATCCTTCCTGTAACGGTAGGAAAAAGGAGCCCCAGAGATGAAGTGAACAGAACTGGGAAGTGACTGGCAGGGAACTGAACTTCTCGAGAAGGTGGTGTTCGGTCCCTGGGCCAAGGGGTGCGTGGACAGGTGGGCATCCATCCGCTTCTCTCCTGGGGCGGGGCCTGCAGCGGGCTCTGAACCCCCAGGCAGTAGCTACTGGTGGCTTCTGTGGAGCTCTGTTCACTGGGGACAAGCTTGAGAATGCCCCAGCTAGAGGTGGGGGCAGGATGCTTCTCTCTGGTTAAAAATAGATGCTTTCTTGCCAGAGGCACAAGGAACAGGGCCATTTTTTGACCCGGCTACACAGAAACAGAAAATGTGCAAATGAGCAAGGCAGGTGAGGGTGTTGCATGTGGGGAGACCAGTGAGAGGCTGGGTGGAGGTCCGCAGATGGAAACACGGATCAGGCTGAGGCTGAGCGTGCAAGGTCTGTGAGTAGGGGCGAGGCAGGCCGGGCATTCCCCGGGGTGGGGGGTGGGGGGCAGGGGGCCCGGGGAGCCTGGAAACAAAGCCACAGAAAAGGCTCCGCTGGACCCCACAGCGTGGTTGCCTGGGGAACAAATGAGGTCACCCAGAGAGACTCATTTTTTAAACTCTGAATTTCAAGTAAAACTTCAGAAATAAACACAAAAGTCAGGATTTGTGGAGAGAAGGCTCTGTTAGGTTTTATAATGAGAACAAAGAAAATGGGGTCGCACAGCGGGCGTGTAGATGGGGGGCATTTCTGTCATCTGTGGACAGTATTTCAGAAGAGCAGCTGCCAGGGTGCCCCGCTGGCCCTCCCCTCTTCTGGAGGGCAGCCACAGAGCACGGCAGATGTGGCCACACCACCCAGGCAGGCCGCAGCAAGAGGCCATGGTGACAGGTTGGAAGGCAGAGGATGGGGAGGTGGTGGCCGAGGGCTCCAGCCCCAGTCCAGACCAGCTAATGTCCCATTGGCACATGCGTCCTCACCCCCGCCCCCAGCCAGGCCATGATCACTGTGGTGTGGACAGTGGACCCAACTTTCTGGAAATAAGCATGGCTAAATAGCCCTAAGAAGTGAAGTGATAACAGGTGAGTGAGATTTGGGCAGTAGCTAAAGGTTCTCTGTCTCTGGACATGCCTCGAGAATGTTCTCTACCAAAGCTCTAGCAAATGGAGGGCAACATTGGGTGCTGCATTTGTAGGCCAAACAGTGACGTGGGCATGGGGTGAGTTATTCACTCAGATGTTTACGGGATGGGGAGGCAGCTGCAGGCCCTGGGGATCCTGGACCAGTGAATGGTAATATTGGGGCTCTAATACTAAAGTCAGGATGGGCTTTGCATCAAAACCAAATAAAATATCAAACCACCAAAGAGATAGTGACAGGGAATTTGCTCCAGTAGAGAGATTGGGGCTGGCTCCTGTTTGCTTATTACATCTGGGACCTCACATCTGTGCTGCTCCCAAGGGATCCCACAGGGGCCAGAGTTGTGGGTTCCAAGGAATGGTCTGAAGGCTGCCAGAGGCCACCAGGGGACCAGTCAGGTGATGATCAGTTACTAGATGGGCCCAGAGCCCACGGGCGTTGTGACCTCATTACAGTGAGAGATGCCAGTTTTCTCGAGCTCGGTTTAGAAGAATTCCTGCGACGTTTTCTATTGCAGGTCTTTACCATTACTCTGTGGGCACGTCGGGGGTTTGTGTATCTTCTACCTGAAGTTTGGTTAATTTTTTCTTTTGCAATATGCCTATCGTGGCTTATGCTTATCCTTGTGCTCAGACACACATCCCACTTGCTTACTCAGTGCACAGCCCCCATCTGCGTTCCAAGCAGGGCAGCTGCACATGTGACATTCTAATGACCCTTCTACTCACAGACTTGTGCACTAAAGACACACGATCAGTGTCACACACACCAAGAGGCCCACCTGAGATGGAAACATTCCCTTTTTGCATCTTTCAAGAGGCAACAGACGATTTTCATATTTCTCTTGTGTGAATTCGGATCTGTCACTCACTGTCCTGTCTTGGAAATCCTCAAGTAATCGTGGCTGAAACTGGGTCCTCACAGAAGCCTCCCTCCCTGCCCCCTGCAGATTCTAGCTCAGGCAATCTGTGTTGGGGAGGGCAAAAGGCCCATGTTGTATTCTGGAAGGTGTCTGTCAGCCAGCCAAACCAGACCACCCACCATCCTCAGGACCTCCAGCTCCTCAAGGTCAATGTCTTATTCATCTTCCCATGTGGTACTGGGTAGGTACACAGGAGTTGCCCTGTTTTGTAGAATGGAACTGTCTGCAGTGGTTTCTGGCACCACTTCTAGCCATGGGTTAAGCTAATCTGAGCAGCCCCCTGGGCCAGAGCCATCAAGCGGTGTACTCACGACTCTGCTAACCTGTGACTCCCTCAACCCAGTTTTCACGAGCTGGTTTTGAAACCTTTATTCCTGTTTAAAGCCAAGAGGCCAGACACACCAAATTCCCCCTTCCAGCACGTGGGAGGTGGTTTCCATGTGAAAAAGAAAATGCCTTTATATATGTTATAATAGCGTCAGCTGCTAAAAACTTGGGAGGTTTTTGCTCGTTTTGATTTCACTGGGAATGTCTCAGGGACACTTGGCCTGCATCCTGTTTTTGTTCTAGCTTCCCCAGCTATAATGTCCGAGCGGTCTTCAGTAAACAGATCCTGGCGCATATCGGGGTCTCCTTCCCCTGACAGCGAGGTGGTGGCTCTCCAGCCACCACCCTGTCATTGGCCTGCCCTTCCTCAAGAGACAGACACATGTCTGGGGTACAGGTCGTTTTCAGAGTTAAAGCCTTAAAGTCGTTCACCTCACGTTCCGTGGTCAAGTGGGAGCACAAGCTTTCCACGCGTCTGGTTACAGTCCCTGCATTTTTAGCAAAAGAGTGATTTTGCTCCGTAAACATAGAAGGGGCACCTTAGCCAGTGAGAAGACAAATCACAGGGAAGAACAAGATCTATTTAAACTTACTTTTTATTATCATTTTTTCCAGTTACCCAGCATGCGACAATCTGATTGCTGACCTGGACGAAACAGAGTGAAATAAATGGTTTACAAAGAGATATTTACATTCATCTGATTTGTTCGTGAGATGCCACAGCGCGCCATGACCTTCCGGAACAGCGGCCGGCGCCTGGGACGGCAGCGGGCTGCTCGCTCGGCGCCCCATCCGCTGCTCGGGGACACCTGTGTGCAGGCGGCCTGCAGCTCAGCTCTGGCACCAGACGATGAGCCCTCCTGCTATGTTTCCAGAAATGGCTTGAAGTGATGATGTTTTTAGATCTGCTCATTTGTATGCTGTTACACACGACTTTCAATAAATGAACTTCTTAAAGACCTGAATTGTAATGTTTCCTTTTTACCTTGTAGTGATGAACGAAACACACCAAAAAGGCACATATTTTAACTAGGCCAGAGAGTATTAAGGACCAGACTTTCTTCCTGTCATTCACGTTTCCTTCCCTCTTCATGAGCTAAAGAGCATCCTTTAACTTCTGATGCTTTTAATCAACATCTCATAAGACTCCCATTACTTATCATCCCGCTACTCTGGGCACAGTCGGGAGACACCAGGAAGCACTGTTCATCCTGTCCACTCTGTTCACAAGGAAAACAGACAAGAAAGCGTCTTTGGCTTGGTGGTGTCGGGTTTCTTCTCGAATGTGCAGTATTTGAGAGGAGCCTACGAATGTACTTCGTGGAATTACAAAGTTGACTTCGAGGGCTGTCAGATATCTGTACACGGATCGTTACTTAAGAGAGTATTTCTACTACACACAGTTAAGCCCTCAGATGCTTGAAAGTAATAAAAACTGGACACTTAAAGTGTTGTGTTGTCTTTGAGGAGAACAATAAAGCGCTAAAGGCGAGGCTGCCCGCAGGTGGGAGGAGGCCCTGACCTCAGGCCCTTCTCCTGGCTAGCGTCCCCAAATCCTCGCCGTCACCCCCCTCCCCCCACCGCCGCCTCTCGGGATAGACACGGGGATTAGGCTCTGGAGGAGGTGGGACGATACATACGCAAAGACCTTTCGAAAGTCTCTCCAGCACGTAAAAGGTTCAAGCCTGAAAGAGTAGAACTTCTATTTGGATTCAGTTTTTGATTCAATCCAATGTGCTAGACATCAAGGTTGTCACCTAAGATATGTTAACTGTCCCTAATTCTGTTTAGGGACTACAGTAAATAAATTACACAATATTCTACAAATAGCACCCTTAAAGAATTGTAGAGGTCACTTTATTTTAGCCTCCTGATCTGTCCATCCCAATGGTTTTGAGAGAAGAGCACATATAAGAATGCCCTCAGATCTGCCTGTGTGACACACGCATGCCTGACTCTGGTCCCAAAGCCATTCCGCCACTCAGCTTAGTCACAGGAGCAAAGCCAAGTTTGTACAATAGTAGGTTTATGAGGTAAAATCAGAAAAAGGCCCCAACCAAAATGAGTCTAGATAAATCAGACTGGAGGAGTACAACCACCCTACCAATCTCTCACCCACGACTAAGTTTGTAACTTGCCAACGTACATTCTAAGAAAGGAAGTATGCAGAGCAACACGTGTAAGGTTATCAGGAAGACATCACTGAGCAGCGAAACTCCTGAAGAGTTCTGGGCCCAAACCGTCTGGTGTGAAGCTTGTTAGGTCCCTAACGCATCTCCAGGGACCCCCCTTCTTCCATCCCTGACTTCACGGGAGATGCGCCTGAGACCCATTGCTGAGGGGTCAGCACCTCCCCTTCAGAAGGGGCCCCTCATCCAAGTTTGCACAACTGCACTATTGCCATTTTACTGAAGTAACAAAGCAGTCCTGTGTGTGTTTGGGGCTGTAAGAGACGGACGTTATTCTCTCACGTTTTATATAGGGTAGGTTAATACCAGCTGGAGCTATTAAAAATCTTTTTTTTTTCCAGAAAAGCGTATCTGATTTTCTGAGACTACAGAACCACGTCCAACAACAATAAACAGAGAAGTAGCAGATTGACATAGTGCTTTATTTAAGCCGTCTGTACGAAGGAAAATAATGTGCATCCCTATCATATACGTGTAAAAATACTAAGGATGTACAGGGTACAAAAACAGTTTCTTGTAGTTTTTTCACATCCTTGTGGGTCATATACCGAAGGAAATGGACAGTTTTAGTATGACCGACAGTAATAGTAATACAGTTTTTCTTGGGTTCATAGTTGCGTCTGCTTAAAATCCTTAACCAGATGACTAGATCTTGCGCGGGTCTAATGAAAGAACTAGCAAGGTCAAGAAATGTCACAAACTATAAAGCTACAGGGAGGTAATTCAATTACCAATTTAGAGGTTTTCTTTTTATTTAAATAAATACTTTACATTTCATGCTTGCCTGTAATGCACTACCAGGAGCAAGATAAGGAAATTCTACTGTAGACAGTACGAACAGTAGCAGCAAAGTGTGTATGTTGAGGTGTAATACAGAGACCCTGCAGTTAGTAAGGAAGGCCCTTACTTTTGTCCTCTAGGAGAAGCAAGGGGCCCCTGCAAGAACAGTCAGCTTTAAGAAGCCGGAAATCAGGTACGGGAAATGGAAAACAATACTGGAATAACGCTAGGTCATTAGTGTAGAAAGCAAAGCTGTGAGCAACCTGCCAAAAAATCCAAGCAGAAATGGCCAATTTCCTCCCAGATGGCTGCATTAAGACAAGAGGGCAGACTTCACGGAAGTTAGTGCGGGATGGAGTCCGCAATGTCTGACCCGTGTTCTGATGGAGCAATGCTGGGTTCCAGGCCTCCCCTTCTGCCAGCAGCCCCCACTGTAGCCACGGGCAGCCCCAAGGCCAGGCACGGAACCCTCCCTCTACACACACACACACACACACACACACACACACTCAGGCACATCTGTTTTCCCGTCATTCCTCCGCGCCAGCTGATGGACACCTGGGAGCGAGAGCGATGGGGGCTGGATGTGGAAGCCAAGGCAAGGCCCCGGTGCATCTTGAGGCCCAGCGCAAGTGAGCCCTGCACGCAGGCTGGGGACTGAGAGCCAGCGGTCAGGCGGGGCCAGCCCAGGGCACTGTCAGGGCGGTCACTCATCTTCAGGAAGTATCCTTGGCCACGGTCACGGGAAATCACCTTAACGTTTGGGGGGGGAGCTATCGAAGTGCTTAGTATACGGGGTCACCCTCCTCCACCAGAAGTACGGCTACTCCGCATGAATGTCAGCCAGCCTCAGCCACCTTCTCTGCCTCTACCTGTTCCTCTTGCATAAAATGGATGCGAGACAACTTATAGGACATACCTTCTAGTCTACTTTCTGGTCAAAGTGAAACATTCAACAGAATTCCAAGGGTGGAGAAAAAGTGAAGCGACATGTGTAAGTAAGAATGAACTACCATTTCCTGTAACTTCCTACTCAATGCTAAGGATGAACTTCACTCAGATAGGAATATGAAAAATTAAGATAAAACCTATGTCTGAATATGTCTTAGCTGCCTTAATAAAATGCCCTTTGACCCCCGGCAGTCCCAGTGGCCCGCCCACCGCCAGCAGTGGTGTCTCATCTACAGATCCACACTTCCAGTGCCACGAGGCTAAGACATCTGCGTATGAATATGATTCATCCTACTTAGAAAGTCACTTGCTCTTCCACACAATGCATCTGGGTCATCATACCACGTCATGCCGCAGTGTTCCACGGGGAGCTGTCAGAACATGTGACTACAGACATCTCCACGATCGCTCCATGGGGCTGGCCAGCCTCCCGCGGCCACAGCAAGGGCCCCCAGCCCCTGGACTTCATAGGCTGCTTTGGAAAATGTCAGCTCCTAGCACCAAAGGGTTTAATCTGAAGATCATCATTAATGAAGGAGAAAGATGAGGTTTGCATACATGTCCCCTTTCAGTGAGAAATGTTGGAATTTGGGGACATGAATATATACAGAAAAAGTTGGAGGTGTTCTTTTTGTGTGTTGTTTTGTTTTCTCCCTGATGGCTTAACTGAGTGATAAATGTACCATGATTGGAATAAACACACCAGGTTCTTACCCCTTACTGCCTACTCGGTGAATACTCAAGATGTGTGCATTTTGCCAAGTACGGTGCATTTGTCACGGTCACACCGGTCGCGGTTCCTTCACAGCGAGACGTCACCGGGCTGTCAGAGTGTTTCCGTTCTCAAACGGTCAACAGCAACATCCTTCCGTCTCCTTAACCCCTCGGCACGGAGAGCTGGGGATTTTCTCCCTTTGAGCACCAAGGGGTTCAGTGCCAGCATCTCTTCTCCCAAAGCCCAATTCTAACCAATATGTACAATTTCAGAGCCTCATCAAATTTTGTTACAAAGGAGAAAAAGTGCATGATTCTCATTGGCGTGTACATTCCTTGCACATGGGTCAAAATAAACTGCAGTGAGTCTAGTTCATGTAAGTTGGAGCTGCATTTGCTAACATGACACACAATTCTCTTCACTAAGAAATAAATACTACTGCAATATAAACAAAATCATAAAAGGACATTCAAAGTTTTAACATCCAAGAAAAAGCTAATTCACGTAGAACTGAAAGTCAAAACTTAAAACAAATAAGGCAAACACCTGTTTACCTTGGTGTACAAATTTTGGTGAAAAGCAGGATCGTTATACCTGTCTACATTCTTCAGCCATCAGAGGTGATAAATATCAAGAAGGGAAAAAGGTTTCCAAGCACAGGGGGAAAAAACGCTCTCTGGTGCAAATCGTGTCATCGAGCCTGTAAGCGACCTTGCCTCTGCTGTGCATACGCCTCCTTCCCTGGAAGAGCAGTGTCCGTCTTGCCAACGACCGCCCATGGAATCTGGTTGTCCGGGTGGAACAGCGGGCTTCCTCTGCAGCGTCCAACAGGGACTACGTGTGCATCTAGCGCTCTATCTCAACGGTCGTTCACTCCTTCTCTCAGATGCTTCCCTACGGATTCCGGCCAGGTCTGAGTGCGCGAGCCCCACCGTACGCACCGATCTCTTAACGCCTTCCTACAGTTCTGCATATGCACATCACCGCCCTGCCACAATTGCTTGTTCTGAATTATAAACTAAATCTTCTTAGTCTAATTAGTTTTCGATGTATCTTCTAGAAAGTTAAAAAATGTACCTAGAATCAGTGTATCTCATTTAGCCTTCACTGTTAGGGAAAAACAAAAACTAAAAGATCGAAAGATGACAACTGGTGCACAAATGAACAATGGCGGGCTCATGACTTCCAAAGATTGTAAAATTACCTCTTAAAGTTGCTAGAATAGTAAGACAGTAGCAGCAGCAGCATGAGACCGTAGACGGAGATACAATTTCATGCAAAAACAAACAAGTGTGTTTGTGTCCATGTGTGTTCTTGTGGGGGTGAGAGTGGGCTGGGGTGTCTGGAGGCGCTCCTGCTTTGTAAGAGCTACGACTGGTGTGATGTCCGGGAATCGTCTTGAGGAGGAAATCTGGGATGACAGTGAAGGAGCAGGACGGGGACCTTACTCGCGGCCACTGGCGGAATAGGAGAACTGAGGGAAGTGCGGCCGCCGCTCGTTGTCAACGCAGTCCATGCCGTCCTCGTCATCTGCGGGCACAAAGCGGCCACTTAACGTCATGGTTACTGTCTGCAACGGTATCTCTGGTCTACACGGTTCTAGCATCTAGCACAAGGAAGGTCAACCGCGGGCAACGAACTCAAGACACTTGTGGCCATCAACACAAGAGTTACGACAGTAACTCCCCAAACGATCTCCCTTTCACACGCATGATCTATGAAGAAATAACACCCTCACATCATCTCCTTCAAGCCATGAACATCTTAAGACCCAACACTCTGTGAAAAAATACTATTGAAAAGAAACAGATTTTCTTAAAAAAAAAAACTAAGAAGGAATGAACAATCTTCAGTAGCCTTCAATTTCACAAAATTACACCTGTCAAAATTGCAGCGGGCAGTCAGGCCTAAGGCACCAGAAGTGTCTGGCTGGAATCTGGCAATCTTCAAATGCGTATATTTTTTCTTCCTAGTGCTTTAGGTGTGACTATGAAATAAAGCTTCATGGGAGTCCTTGATTTGACACTGTTTACATTATTTACTCTCCATCTTATATCTGCCTTTGGTCACCGTTCCCAATTTCCCTAAGATGCACCTTTAAAGCAGAGCAAAGAGAGGAAGACAAAGGAAGAGGGCCAGACATCAGCATCTAATACTAGCTCCACAGGAAACCAGCAGCGAGCAGAAACATGAAGGCATGGAAGCAAGCTGCTTTCACTTGGGCTGCCCCCCTTTCACCTTCCCTGCCTTCCTGCATTTGAAAGATCTCGAATAATCGCCCAAACCCTTCTCCTAACTGTCCTGGTGATTAAAGTCCTGCACAGTCAGGAAGCTCTTCCTTCTATGTGGTCATGCATTCAGTCACCCTGGCCACACCATCCCCTGTGCACCTGCTCGGGACTCTGGGCCAAGACCAGCTGCCCTCGGGGAGTCCTGTCTCTGCAGGAGGTGCCCACAAAGCCTCTCTTGCTCTCCCCAAGTGCGTGGGGTCAGATGCTGTCCCACAGGGAAGCACCAGAGGAGGCTTTTAAACACCCAACCTTCTTTTTCTTCAAGCAAAATAATTCCACTTCCTTCAATACTGATAAGGAACACAGTGCCAATTCTTTACATTTTCCAGCCTCTCCAGGAGCATGGAGGTCATGTAACAAGAGAAAGCACACAGGCCTCTGTATGGCGGGCACCGACCCTGTCACACAAGGACGACACTCCGTGCTCCTCAATGACACACATCCCTCTGTACAGCGAACGTTTCTTTTTTTTCTCACTGTGCTTCTATTGAGTATACTATTCTAAATACAGAAGATTCTAGAAATGGGAGCAAGTTGCTAACCAAAATTTGTGACCTTGAGTGTACCAGGAAAAAAGAAAATCACTGTATTAGATGGCAATCAATCCATGAAGAGGATCTGGGGCTGGCTTCCCTGTTCCGCGTAGACCACAGACCTCCAAATGTTTCTATCCTTCTGCAGACAGCCCTTTCTAACTACATCAGCCTTTTGAGAGAGGACTGTGACTTAGGGAAATCTCTGCTTCCTTCTTATCAAATGCTGGTTAGGCACCAAGCAAAACACAAACATCGTTCAGATGAAATACCTTCCACAGTATTTTTGGCTGCAGGAAAGGCACTGGGGATGGCCTGTTGTGGAGTCACAAAGTATAAAAACTAGAGAAAGGGCAGCTGCAAGCTTAGCGTTCAGATTCAGACATGTGCCAATCACATTTCAAGGGAAGTATTCCCTACTAACAGCTTTGCTTGGCTGTGTGTTCCTGTGCAGTGAACATGCAAAGAGCCCTGGACTGCCTGTGTGGGAGACTAGGGCCCAATTGCTCTGGCTCCCTGCACGGCCCCCGGCCTGGTCCTGGTCAGTAGGCTCTCCACATCTCACGGGAAGTACGGGGCCTCCTGCCCGAGGAGGAGCATCTACTGCTCTAGGCTGCAGGTCAGAGGAGAATTAAGAGAGTCTTCAATCTGCCACCTCAGTAACAAATATATTACGTTTCCAAACATAAAGAAATCTCAGCCTCACAGATGACCAAGCTAGGGTCCCACACCTTGAGATTCTTTAAAGCCCATTACACCACTCCCTCACTATGGCTCCCTCCTGCTTCCTCCTGTTTGGCCACAGCTCGAGGCCAAGATCTGATCCTGCCTGGGGGATGAGGGAGGAGCCCTGGGCCCACAGGTGGAGGGCTGTGGAGGGAGGGGGCAGTGGCCTGCCCAAGCCAGAGCCAGTCCCACCAACGTCTGTAAATGCGCTCCTGCTCTGAACGGAGGATCGTAGGGACAGTTGCTGACGACACACAAGAACCATGCTGCGAACACGAGACTCATCTGGAACAAGAAAGCAGGGATCAACTCCCCATCCCACATTAGAATCTGCGACCCAAGGAGCCTAATTTCCTTATAGCATTCAGTAAATGTAATTACATGGCGTTAAAAGCTACTCGATCTCAAAGAAATCCTCTTTTCCTGTAAGAGGAAAGCAGAGGACCATTAACAGATAGAATGCAAGACGACACATTCCAAAATCTGTTCAATTAATTAACACCAGTGAGAACAATCTGGCATGTGACCGCAGCTGTTTGTCGGCAAAGAACACTTTGCCTGTCGAACTGCTGATTTGTTCTAAAAAGTAACTCCATTCTGTGTCCTAAAAGCCAGGTGGCGAGTGGGAAGGAGGCTGTTGCTAACTGAGGGTACCGTGGAGGGCTTCTGTGAACAAAACCTCCATGCTTTAGCAGCTGCAAGGCTGCTCACCAGCAACACCCCTCAAAGCTGCAAGATTACGTTACATGTAATCACAGTCCGAGGTTCACTGAATCCCCACTGATCCACTTCTTAAGGGTATCTAGGATGTTTCCAGGGACCATTCCTTTAAATCTGGCCCCATGCTCCCCAGCCCTCCCTCCAGCAGGGGCTTTCGGCCTTAGCCCAGCCTTCTAAGCGCTGTCATCTGCTCCCTCTGCTGAGGCCCTGACTTGAGAAGTCAGTAAGCCAGCCCCAACAGACACAGGATGCTGCTGCTGGACTTAGGTTTCTGGGTTCGGATGCCCACACAGCCACACATTCCCAGGCCGCCATGGTAGGTGGATCCTGGGACCCACCTTGGAAGGGACTATAATAATGTGTGAGCCTCCTGCTGATCCCTGTCTCGGTCTAGAAACAGACTCCTTATCCTTTTAAAACCCCGGGTTAGTGGATGTAGACAGTGCTCCCTCATCTAAAATGACATAGATTCTTTCAAGAACGGGGTTGCTTTGAGTAATGAAACATTTTATATTACTGATCGAGAAGTTCAGATGATAATCTAGAAACCATGCTGGGTGACTTAAAACATCTTTTAACATTTCCATCTCATTTATAAAGTTCTAGAAATGAAGCCACAGAGTGCCTATTAATGACATATTCTCAGCATGGTAACTGCTGAATGAGTTGGAGTTAGGGTAAGGCAGGCAAGGTGAATCTTGAAGAGACCTGGACCTCAACAGCCAGGGCTTTGTTTTTGTTTTGAAAGAGACCATAAGCAGAGGGAGAAGCAGGCTCCCCGCTGAGCAGGAAGCCTGATATTGGGCTCCATCCCAGGACCTGGGGATCATGACCTGAGCCAAAAGCAGACGCTTAACCGACTAGGCCAACCAGGAACCCCTGGGCTTTGAAATCGAGCCTATGGTGAAGAAGGACTGACAGCCAGGGCTTCTACTGCAGAACCTCAGATTTCACAGATTCACATTCATGGATGTGGGGGCTGCTCTGCTGTGTCCTTCTAGGTTCCTGCTCCCTGGTGGCCTCTTTAGGTCACCCCTCACACCCACCCCAGATTCATACTCACTCTCCTCTGAGGGGTGTTCTTTGTACTGGGCCCAGCCTCACGCTTCGGCAGTGTGTCGTAGGACAAAGAACACTACGGACTCAAACAGAAGCAAAACTAGGGCTCATCAAAGCTGTCCAACTCCAGGTGCCTTTCCTGCCGGGATGGCTTCTCAGACCCCGTGGGGGGAAAGCCGGGGCTTGGGGACACCACCTGGCCTTGTGTCCCCTTACCTAGAGGGCAAAGTGACCTGCCACTTCCTGGAGAAAGAGTGGAAGAGCCAGGATGACACAGTCACCCCACCAGGGTCTCCTGATCCTCCTCAGCCCCCTTTCCTTGAGACTCAGCCTCAAGGTCTCTCCCATGTGAGGACTGGACTCTTAACCTGTCTGAAGCAAACTGTGCTCACAGCTTTGTATTTGCAGAGCCTCCCTATTTCTGTGCTGTCCACGGCCACATATTGAATGGTCTTAAAAAGGCTGAGGCCCAGACAGAGACACGTTGGGTCCTCGCCCTCTCAGTGCTGTGGATGTCATGGGGGAAGGAGGCCGAAGCACAATGTCCTGGGCATGAATGGCCAATAGCACCATCTGTAAAGAGCTGGGCCTCCTTCTGGCCGGGAAACTACCAGGCCCTCACCATAACATGTTATTCCTTCACTTCATACATATTTATTGAATGCTGATGCTGGGCCAGATACCAAGCCAGGAGCTGGGGCTAGCTGTGACTAGGAAACCAAGCCCTTCTTCTCAGAGTTACTGCATTCTAGTTGGACAGAAAATAAACAGAGAAAAGAACAAATTAACCAGAAGATGATCGACAAGTTGTCAATGTACAGAATCAAGGGGTGGGGGAGGCGGTGCCCAATGGGCTGCGCTGTTCTTTGGATCAGGAGGTGAAAGCAAGCTCTCTGGGGAAGTGACATTTAAGCTGAGATCTGAGGGAGTAAGAGCTGTTGTTGCAAATGTCGGAGAAAAGAGCATGGCAGGCAGAGACAACTGTTAACACCCAAGTCCGAAGGCACGGTGAGGCATGGCATGTTCAAGGTGAGGCTGAATCTGGGCACAGTAGAGCAAGATGGAGCAGGAGCAGGGACTGGACAGACAGGGCTTTGGAAGCCAGCATGAGCTGTTCTGATTTCCAATGCAGAGTTCAGGAGCCAGGAGAGGGCTGTGGGCAGGAAAATGATGTGGTCTGATTGTAGTTAAGGTTCTATTACAATGATGAGGCTTGGCAAATGCTCTGGGGTGGAAAGTGCTCCCGGGCCCCTCCAACAACTCATTGGTGCTACCTGCATTTCAGACACATGGGTAACCACTGTCCACTCTGGGGCCAGTGGACACTGTGGCCTGAGGCCACTGTTCTGCTCAAAGAAGTCCTAAGCTACTTGCTCATGAATCTGCAGGCTTTCCAACACTGTCCTCTCCTCTTATGGATTTTAAGACTTTAGCAATGACACAAAGACAGTATGGAAGCCCACTTTCCCACTGGGGATAGCAATCCCACATATTCCCAGCTCACACCTTTGCCAAGCTGGGGAGTCCCACTCCTGGCTACTGCTGACACTAACTGGGGGACCTGGGAAGCTCAACGTCTCCCTGGGTTTCAATCTCTTCCCTTAGAAAATGAAAGTTAAGAGGTTCTTAACTTCTGGCTGGTCTAAAGAAAGCCAAGTGCACATACGCATACATGATCATATTTTTCATTTCAGGGTGTGTCCACGGTCCCTTCTTGTCAGGCTACGGGTTGAAAACTTTAGATCGGGATGGCTCCTAGTTTGCCTTTCAGCGGACGATCAGGTGACCGACCACATGTACGACTGGAACCCACCTCCAGCTACCCTGCCTTTCACAAACAAGAGAGGGAAGAAGTAGGAAGGGATCTAAAGGAAAGGAGAAAAAAAGAACACAACAGGATCATGAGCCAAAAGATGTGTGACCTGAAGAAATCTTTGGCTTTCCAACTATGTCCCTGAAACTCAATTCTATCCTCATCACTAAACTCATGATGACAGGTACACAGCCTCCTGTTGGCACAAGAGTGTTCATAAGTTACATCTGATACCTTTCCTTACTTTAAAGCCCACTTATTTAGGATATTTATCGAACTGTGCACACATACTAGTGTACGTGGAACAATCTTAAGTTGTGCTTGAATGTGTTAATAGATGTGTAATTTTTGTATCAAAAATTACTAGCACACTAAATTACATCTTCACAGATATTATTAAGGCAAAGCTAAATTAAAAAAAAATTTTTCTTCATATAATTTTTCCTACGCCCCAAAATTTTTCTCTCAGCTACTTGTGTCTTTGATACTTCCACATGTAATTCCATATTCTGAAGTGGGATGAAATGAAGTAAGTCACCATGGAATTTGATCTTGAAAATATCCAATCGACAGAGTGGCTGTTGTTTTTCATTATATTAGAATGTCATCAAGTGCGTGTCAGATGTACTTACATTTTTCAGGTGGTGTTATTGTAATAGTCTGAGCTGTAAATTCTTCATCAAAATATCTGGTATCTGTCTCAGATGTTACTTGAGGCTTAAAAGGAGGTACAAGCTGCAAGACGAAGAAGAAGAGTACTGTTAACAGATTTCGGTTTAGGAAAATTCATTTCTAGGATAAAATTAGAGAGCAAATAATTAACGGAACAGTGCCAAAAACCTAGACCGCTGAGTCACTGCGTATGGGAGACGTGGCGTTTGGCTTCCTAGTCAAGTCTGAGCACAGAACAGGAGGTACTTGGTTGCTCTGTATAAAATTTGATGGATTATGTCAAAAAGAACAAATGAGAACCAGAGAGTAGGGTGGAAAGAGGATACTGAAAAGTCCTTATTTTCCCACCACACACACACACACACAACCATACAGACGCAAACCCCGGCGACAAAATGCAGGCTCTCCCCGAAAGCCGTGAAAGCACGACTCGTGCCCTAATCTCTTCCTTGTGCCTGGTCCAACGGCTTATTAGTAAGACCACAACTTGATGATATGGTTACTCCCCAGGTCACAGAGTGCTGCCCCTGTCCTTGGCAAAGAACGACATCCGCTTACTTGAGATGGGCATGAACACCTGCTCTGGGTCAGGGGTCTGGGGAGCCCCTGAAGTTACATGTGAATGTTTTGCCCCTGGGTTGCATCCGATCCCTAGAGGGGACTGGGACCCAAAAGAGAGACAGACTGCTCTAGCACTGACAGGGCTGAACGCCTCAGAGGTGCAGCAGGCACGGTGCAGGGCAGGTCTGGGGCTGCTGAAGGTCCCAGAAGCCCGAGCCTCTGGGACCTCTGCTCCTCATGGCTCCAGCCTCACAGGAGAACACCAGGAGCCCCGTCCCAGGGCCTCGAGTCCCAGTATCCACTCTCACTGGTACCCTGCGGAACAGGAGATGCTGCTCTGAGGAGAAAATTCCTAAGTGGACAGAAATACGGAGAACCGCATCACAGAAATCAAGTATGTTTTATAAAAATTCTATAGAAACAAACAGAAACACACAACTGGCTTTAGCTCAATGCAGGTTTCCACTCTGGTCACCAAATTTATGTTAAATAAGAAGGCAAAAATCTTTACGCTGTAGGCAGAAGTAGTTTTCAAAAACCAGGGGGTGAGCAGAACGAAAAGCACGTTTTCGGAATAAAGGACCACACATCTCCGTTTATGCCACTTGTGACGGCATTTTTTATAATTTTATTTATGTACGTGACAGAGAGTGAGTGCGCGAGCACGCGCACAAGCAGGGGGAGCGGGAGAAGCAGGCCCGCTGCTGAGCCAAGGAGCCCAATGCGGGGCTCGATCTCACGACCCAGCGATCAGGACCTGAACAGAAGGCAGCCGCGTAGCCCCGGAGCCGCCCAGGCGCCCCGGTAGCAGAGATTTCTAAGCCCTCTGCCTCCTACCCGTCCCTGTCCCGGGACACTGCTAGGCTAGAGTCTCCGCTATGAGCAGGCACGTTTTGGGGGGTGACGCTAGTTCAGGTTCCCCTCCCGACCCGGGGTGGCTCGCAAAGAACAATACGGCTCTCCTCCCACACCCCGACCTCTGCGGGGCCGGGCTCGTCGGTCGGCTGGGCCCTGCCACAGGCGCCCCCACCGCACAGCGACCGGACCGGCCGGCCCCCTTCCTCTCGGGACCCCGAGGCCTCTAGCTGCAGGGCACGGAGGCTGCGGCTCTGCCCGGGCTCGGCGCTCCACAGATGCCCCCAGAGCGGCTCCTCCTCACCCTGCCCGCCACAGCTTCCCCAGGAAGAAACGCTTTCCGGCAGAAGCGGGCTTCGGGGCGTGCGGAGTAGGCGGTGCTTACCGCGGCCAGCCTTCGCAGCTGCCTCCTGACGCAGAGACGGCCACCTGCCTTCGCCGTCCGGGGAAGCTGCTCTCCTTTCAGGCGAGACACAGCGGGGCCCCTTGAAACTCGACAGAAACGGACACATCACATCTTAACACAGCTTCCAAAGGTGCCGGGGGAGCCTGCGGCGGCCTCTGCTCGGAAGGCTTCCCGCGGCCCTCCCCGCCCGCTGCCTCCTCTGCTCACGCGGCTTTCTCGTGCTTCGCACGCCTTTCAGCAGCTGGCTCCATGCACCTACGCATGCGCGCACGCGCTATCCGTGCGTCCGGCTCCGGCCGCCGCCATTACACCTTCTCGTCCCGAAACGTGAGCTCTGACGGCCACAGTGCTGAAGAACAGTTTTATTGAGGTATGACTGACAGGCAATAAACCGTACGTGTTACAATTTGACGGGTTTTGACGAACGTGCAAAACCATGAAACCGTCACCCGAGTCAAGATGGTGAAGTGTGTATTTCCTCATGAGCCTGCTGTGCTCCCTCCTCGGCCCTGCAGGCAACGACGGACGTGCTTTCTGCCACAGTGGCTTTGTTTGTATTTTCTGGGCTTTTATGGAAATAGAACGCTATAGCATGTATCCTTTGTTTTTTGGCATTTAGCGCGATTATTTCGACGACCATCCCAGTCACTTGCCGTGTCACCAGCGGTAACACTCCACGCAGGTGTGCCCGCCTCCGTCTGTGCATGACCTGTCATCCGACACCGGGCTTCGAGGGTGGCGCTACTGCACATAAAGCTGCTAGGCCTCCTGCGTGTCCAAGTCTTTGCAGAGAGATGAGATTTCATTTGTTTTGGACACACAGCGGCTGCAATGGCTGGGTCACATGCTAGATGTACACTTAACTGTTAAAGAACCTGCCAGGGGCGCCTGGGTGGCTCAGTGGGTTAAAGCCGCTGCCTTCGGCTCAGGTCATGATCCCAGGGTCCTGGGATCGAGGCCCACATCGGGCTCTCTGCTCAGCGGGGAGCCTGCTTCCTCCTCTCTCCTCTCTCTCTGCTTGCCTCTCTGCCTACTTGTAATCTCTCTCTGTGTCAAATGAATAAATAAAATCTTTAAAAAAAAAAAAAAAAAAAGAACCTGCCAGGCTGTCTCCCAAGGCAGTCGCTTCAGTTTACGTGACTATCCCCCGTGTACGAAAGTTCCAGTCACTCCCGGTTCTTGACTGCACTGGTTTGGTGGGTCTTTTCAAGAGCAGACATCCCAGTGTGTGGTGGTGTTTCACCATGGGTTTAATTTGTATTTCTCCTGAGTTTACCTGTTCTTCGGGGAAGGGTCTGTTCAAATATTTGCCCGTTGTTTTCTGGTCAATAAGTTTCAAGAGTTCTTTACATAATCTGCATGCAGGTCTTTAATCAGATTTGTGATTTATAACGCTTCTTCCTGCTTGTGACTTTTCCTTTCATTCTGTTAACAGCGCCTTCTGAAGAACACACATTCTTAATTACATTATCGTCTGATTTATCAGTTTTTCTTTATGGGTCATGCAGCCCTCATCCACAGAATCTGCATAACCTAACAGCACAAAGATTTTCTCCTGTGTCTCCTTCTAGAAGGCTCTACAATTTAGGACGGTGTTTTGAGTTAATTTTGTATATGCTGCATTTTTTTAAAAAAAATATGGATGTCCAGTTGTTTCATCACAACTTGCTGAATTGAACTATCTTTGCACTTCTATTTTAAGTCACTTAACCATGTATCTGTGGGTCTAGATTTCTAGGTTCTCTGTGGGCAAAGAAAAAATATTATCTGTCCAGGGGTGCCTGGGTGACTGACTCAGTCAGTTAAGTGTCCGACTCTTGATTTTGGCTCAGGTCATGATCTCAGGGTGCTGGGACTGAGCCCTGCTTAGGGCTCTACACTCAGCAGGGAGTCTGCCTGAGATTCTCTCACTCTGCCTTTGCCCCTCCCCCCACCAGCACATGTGCTCTCTCTCAAATAAATAAATCTTAAAACAAAACAAAACAAAAGATGTTATCTGTCTATAACAAACTGTCCTGATTACTGTAACTTATTAAGTCTTGAAGTTGGGTAGTACACTATCCAACAAAGTCTCCAACTTTGTTTTCTGTCAAAGCTGTTTTGGCTACCCTAAGTCCTCGGCATTCCATATGAATTCTGGAATCAACCTAACAATTTCTACAAAATAACCTCCTAGGCTAATCTTGATTAGGATTGTGTTGAATTTATGTATCCATTTTGAGAGAACGATCATCTTAAAAATATTGAGCCTTCTAAATTATGAACACATTAGACCTCTCCATTGGTTGAGGCTGTCTTTAATTACTCTACAATATTTTTTAGTTTACAGTATGAAGGGCTTTCACATTTTTTGACAAAAGTATCCCTAAGTACTTCATACTTCTGTTGGTGTCATAAGTGATATTCTTATTAGTCTCCATTTCACTGCTGTATACATTTAGTTATTTTTGTACCATGCAATCTTTTATATATTTACTTTGTATCAAATACCTAATGGGTTAAACTTTTATAGCTTTTTTGTAAATTCCAGCTGATTTTCTGGATATAGATAATCGTGTTGTCCATGAATAAAACAGATTTACTTCTTTCTTTCCAATCTGAATGCATTTAATTTTTTTCTCTTTATTGCACTGGTCAGAACCTCCAGTATAATGTTGAACAGCTTGAACATCTTCACCTTGTAAAATCACTCAGACTTTCCCCAGTAGGATATTAGTGGTAAGTTTTCCCTAGATGTCCTTTATTAGGGTGGAGAAGCTTCTCATTCATAGGTTACTGGGAGTATTTTCGTTTATTTGCTTTCTATTTCAATCAGATGGACGTTGGATTTTCTTGAATGCTTTTTTTTTTTTCTGCATCCAATGAGATAACCATGTGTATTTCTTTCTTACTTATTATCAATATGGTAAATTATAATGATTGATTTGTAAATATTAAACCAACTTTGTATTTCTAGAATAAACCCCACTTGGTAATGGTGTGCTATTCTTGTATTTATTGTTGGATTTGATTTGCTAAAATTATGTGATATATTTTACACATATTTTAATTAAGGAAATTGGTCTATAGTTTTCTTTTCCTGTATTATCTTTGCCTGCTTTTGGTATCGGGTTAAGCTAGCCTCATAGAATGAACTGGGAAATGCTGCCTTTTTCTTCAATTCTCTGGAGGTATCTGTGTAGAACTGGTACTATTCCTCATTTAAATGTTTGGGAATTTATTGGTGAAGGCATATGGATTGGGAGTGTTTTTTGTGAGAAGCATTTTAACTATAAATATAACTTCTTTAACACATACCAGGCTATTCATCATACCTATTTCTTCATGGTAATTTGCATCTTTCAAGGGATTTGTCCATTTCAGCAAAATTGTTGGTTTTATGGACATGAAGATTTTCATGCTATTTCCTATTATCCATTTAATACCCATGAAATCTGTAGCATTGTCACCCCTCTCATTTGTCATTGTCATATTAATAACTTGTCTTCTTGCTTTTCTTTTCACTTTGGTTAGAAATTTATCAATTTGTTCATCTTCTCAAAGAACAACCTTTCCTTTCATCAGTTTTCTCTATTATTTTTTCATTTTTTATTTCACCAACTGCTGCCCCCATCTTTATTAATTCCTTTCTTCTGCTTACATTGAGTTTAATTCATTCTTCTTTTTCTAGTTTCTCAAAATGGAAGATAAGATCACTGATCTCAGTTAGACCTTTCTACTTTCTGAATATCATCCTTTGGTACTACTCCTTGAGGTATTACATTAGCTGTAGCCCACAGTAAAACATGTTTTGTTTTCATTCTTAGTTCAAAATACTACTTTCCCTTTTGATTTCTTTTTTGACCCATGGATTATTTAAAATTGCACTTAGTTTCCAAATACTTGAGGATTTTCCATATATCTTTGTTTTGATTTCTAATTTTACTCTCTTTTCATTTAAAGAGACCATGCCTCAAATTACTTGAATCCTTTAAAATCTATAGAGTTGTTTTGCTCAAAATATGGTGTATCATGGCAAATGTTATGTATGATCTTGAGAAGATGAAATGTTCTTCTGTTGTTGGGTGGTGTTCTATAAATGTCAATTAGATTAGGGGCACCTGGGTGGCTCAGTGGGTTAAGCCTCTGTCTTCGGCTCAGGTCATGATCTCAGGGTCCTGGGATCTAGCCCCTCGTTGGGCTCTCTGCTCAGCAGGGAGCCTGCTTCCCCATTCTCCCTCTGCCTGCCTCTCTGCCTACTTGTGATCTCTCTCTGTCAAATAAATAAATAAAATCTTTTTAAAAAATGTCAATTAGATTAAACTGGTTGATGGTATTGCTAGTGTCTTCTATAACCTTACTGACTTTCTCTCTGCTGCTTCTATCAATTATTTGGAGATAGGTATTGACATATCAAACTATAATGTGGATTTGTCTATTTTTTCTTGTGGTCCTATTAGTTTTTTAATGTAATTTAAGGTTATTAGATCCAAATATAATTATGATTTTTATATCCTCTTGATGAATTAATCCATTTATTATTATGAAATGATTCTCCTTATTAACCTTGATGCTATTACTTGCTTTTAAATCTTCATATGATACTGATAATAGCTACTCTAGTGGTCATTTGAATAGTGTGAGCATGGTATATATCATTTTCCCATCCTTTTATTTTTATCTACTTATAATTTACATTTAAAGGGGGTTTCTTACAGGCAGCATGTAGGTGATTCTTGCTTTTTATCCAATCTGACAATCTTTTATTTTTTTAAAATATTTTATTTATTTGAGAAAGTGATAGTGTGAGCAAGGAGGGGGCAGAGAGAGAAGCTCAAGCAAGCAAGCATGGAGCTTGATGTGGGGCTGGATCCCATGACTCAGAGATTATGACCTAAGCTGAAATCAAGAATCAGAGGCCCAAAAGAATGAGCCACCCAGACACCCCTGATCTGACTATCTCTTTTAAGTGTGGTATTTAGATCATTTGCTCTCATTGTGATTTCTGATATGGTTGAGATGAAATAAGTCTACCATTTTGCTAGCTGTTCCATAGTTTTGTCACCTGGGACTTTATTTTGCATTAACGCCATACCCCCAATTCCTAAAATGGTGCCTGCCTACCACTTAGCGGCATGAATAAATGAATCATTATTCAATCTTGGTGCTCAAGTGAGATGTCAGAGAGCATGTAGTCTACCCTTTTAGAAATGAGGAGACTGAAGCTAAAGTTGGTAAAATGATTTGCTGAAGATGATACAAGTAGCAAAGGGAGCAAGCAGCAAATCCTCCGTCTCCGGATCCCAAGCTCTCTGTACTGTGGTGCCTGCAAAGACACGGCATGAAAATGCTTTTGCTTTTGACTGCTTCTCCAGATGTTAGTCTTTGTCAAGCCATGCATGTTGGGGGCTTATTTCCTCCCTTCAACTCACACACGGAAGCAAAAGACAACACAGTCAAGTATGAACATCCACACAGAGAAGCAAGAACCCAATTTCTGTACATGAGGAAAGGTGTGAGAAAGAACATGCAAAGAACTGCCACAGACCCCAACAGAGATGCTACCACACACATCCCAGCCACGGGTTTCCTCCAACTCCCAGAAAATACATTCACTTTAAACAACTGAACACATGTCAAATATTTCATTCTTACGGGCTACATTGTGCCCCCTCCTCCCAATCCATATGTTGGGAGTCCTAACCCCCAGGGACTGTATTGGGAGAGAGGGCCTTCAAAGAGGTGATTACATTAGAATGTTAGTGTGGGCCTTAGTCCAACCTGACAGGTGTCCTTTTAAGACGAGGAAATGTGGACACAAAGGAATTCCAGACGTGCACACACGGAGGAAAGATCATGTGAGGAGGAACAGATAAGGCAGCCATTTATAAGCCAAGGAAAGAGAGGCTTCAGAAGAAACCAATCCTGCCAGTATATTGAATGTCCAGCTCCCAGAACCATGGGAAAACAAATTTCTGTTAAGTCACCCAGGCTGTGGCACTCAAGTTATGGCAGCCCTAGTGGACTGACATGTTAATTTTCTATTTGCCTTTAAACCAACAGCATCTTAATTTTCCTTCACCTGCTCTGGACACAGCTCTCAAAACACTCCTGTATCAACTGACATACCGCAGACTCTGGTTGAGAAATGCAGACATACTGGCAGAGGCAGAAGCGCCCAACTATAAATCTCAGCTACCTTTAGATGTTAATTCAATGGATGTCATTAACTGCAAACCTGACATATTTTCCCAACAGATGCATTAAACCTCCAACGTATCTGTCTTTGAAAGCACACTGGTTTTCAGGAAATGTTGCTCTGGATGATGTAAACAGGAAGATCACAGTGCTGGCTTGAGGGCTGTGCTTCCAGTTTACCGACAAGGCATCATTAGAGCTGTGTTTCCTTATACAGCCTCACGACCACAGCGTGGCGGCAAGATGGCAGCCCCTGAAATCCTTCCACACTGACCCTCTCCCAGATTTTACATGGTACCAAGTCACTCTACCATTTGCCATCTTTCTAAAGCACTATGTTTCTTTCCTGTGCAAGTGAAAGAACAGAAAAAACGCCCCTGAACTTGTCAGAGTAAGTTGTAGCCCCCACTCCTGGTGTGTGGCTGGAGGGACAGCAAGGGAATATAGACGCCAAGGTCGCTGAGGGTCAGTATCCCCTGACCTTCCTCAGCAACAAATCAATTGCTACCTCCCACTTGCTATGTTCTTTCTTCTGTTTTCAGTGGTGGTGCTGTAGAAATAGACAGCAGGGCTTGAAAATTGCAGTGAAAGCTCATACAGACAGTGACTACAGAACCTCAACTGTCACCCTATTTGAATACCATGTCCGCCACTCTGATATGGATCAAAAAGCCTGGGAACACAGACACTGGCAATAAAAACTGCTACCACTACTCAAGGCTTAGATTTGCCACAGAAAATAATCTAATGCTGTAATTCTACCTCTTTAAAACAATTTAGGAGAGTAACTAAGCTTAGGTAGGGATTCTAGTTTATTTAATGTTCTCCTGAAAAACTGTTTTTGTTTTTTGTGGTTTTTTTGAGAGAGAATGCACACAAGTGGGAGTTGGGGTTATAGAGAGAGAGGGGGAGAGAATCTCAAGCAGTCTCCATGCCCAGCACAGAGCCTGACAAGCGGGGCTCGATCTCACGATCCTGAAACCATGATCTGAGCTGAAATCAGGAGAAACTCAACTGACTAAACCACCCAGGAGCCCCTCCTGAAAAACTGGTTTTATGTTTTGTGTGTGTGTATATGTACACACACACACCCAGGAAAAGTGGAAATATGGAAAGAGGATTTATTTATAGCAAAACTAATAAATCTATAGCAAACATTGCTTAATTATATTATCTGTTAAGATTTATAATGCCAATTAAGATTTCTTGACAGATGACCAGAAACTCAAATACCTATTCTTCATTTTCACAAAACCACACAATAGTAATTCATGTCCATAATGTTGACCTTGATCCTATTAAAAAATGCACCAAGGTTCCCAAGGTATATCACACTAATACACAAATATTATATTGTAACTTGAGTGCAGCAAAGTGAATATTTTAGCTATAACAAACATTAAATGTTTAATTAATACATCTGTTTTCCTTCCTGGAATTTAGAGGGGCTTTTTAACACAGAGTATGCATGGTGTGCACTGCTTTGAAAGTGATCCCCAGAAATGTGAACTCATACTTTCATTTCCTTGATCAATTTCCTCATTTAAAAAGAGCTTCATAAACATTCCGCTGGCTATGGGTCTGTGGACAGGGGATGCTGCTCACAAACATCCACAGACACATTATATCATTGGAGGTCCTCAGTTATACTTGGAGAACAGTTGCTTATGGAGGTAAAACAGCTCTCATTAGTGAAACAGAGCCCTCTCTGAAAGGCAGGGGATGGTAGTAAAAAGACTTTGTTGCTATGGAGGTGAGGATGGGCAAGCTGTGTCCATTACAGACGCAGGATTTCACCAAGAACTTGCTGAACAGTTCACTCTTCATCCCCCTCCAGCTGACCGCACAGGCCCAGCCTCCCCATCAGCAATATGGCAGCCACTAATCACTGTCTCTGATTACAAATGTTCATGAACATGGGCAAACGTTAAAGGAGTATGTATATCAGGGAGAAATCGTGTCAGATGAAGAAAACTTGGGACCTATTTCAACAGATAAAAACCAAAGTAACCAAACAAAAACCGTATAAAATGTGGGTAGGCTCCCAAGGAGTCACATTAAAGTCTATTAAACCTCTAATACAGAAAAAGATGGGTATTAATAATAATGCTCCCAACCAAGATTTTATACATATGTGTATGTGTGTGTGTGTGTGTGTGTGTGTGTGTGTGTGTGTGTATTTTAAAGATTTTATTTATTTGACAGAGAGAGAGATCACAAGTAGGCAGAGAGGGGGACGGAAGCTGAGCAGAGAGCCCAATGCGGGGCTCAGTCCCAGGACCCTGAGATCATGACCTGAGCCGAAGGCAGAGGCTTAACCCACTGAGCCACCCAGGCACCCCCCAAGATTTATATTTTTACAGAGAAATCCATATTATATTTCTGTGAAGATGACCACGATCTTATCCCTGTGCCCACCTTCCCACTAAGACAGCCACTTTCACATTATCACACCAGACCAACCCCGACAGAGGATCCAGTGATCCAAGAGCTTCTGGGTTTGGGGATAAGATTTTGGTGGGAAGGAAAGGAGGAAAGTAGAGGATTTTAAAAGCAGAACAGGAGAATGTGGAGGTTCAACTTGAGGGCAGAGAGGCAGAGAGCAGTTTCTGTGAAAGGAGAGGAAGCTACTGACAGAATCTGTGTTAGTTCACGGATCTGCAGAAACTAACCAGAATCAGGTGAAGAATCCCAAAGATGGGAGCTCAGTTGTGCAGGCCCCCAACAAAGGTAAAAGGAGGGAAAGGAGGCACAAGAGTTGTAAACACACAAGTATTTTTCCTAAATTGACTATGCATCCAAGGGTCCCTGCAGGCATACACAGGCCAGCCAGCCAGAGAGTCATAAGGTGGGAAGCTAGAACAAGCAGTACTACCTGCTAGCCAGGCACCTCTCAGTTCAGCAGGGCTTAAATGATCCAACATACTCAAGTCCTTATGAAGAACAAAGAAGTAGGTGTTTGAGTACCTCTTCTTCTCAATGCATTTTTAACTGAATTATAAAATATTTGCATTGAAAAGAATCTTGTAGATCTAATCCAATCCCCTCATTTTAAAATGAAAAAAGTGGATGCCCCAAATTTTCATACTAGTCAAAGTTATCCAAAGGCATAATATAAATAAAATTCCAATTACTTTTTTATAAAAGAGTTTTATTTATTGGAGTGAAAGAGTGAGCGAGAGAGACAGCACAAGATGGGGAGGAGGCAAAGAGAGAGGGAGAAGCAGGATCCCTTGTGAGAAGGGAGACATAGTCGGGCTAGATCCCAGGGTCCTGTGATCATGACAAGACCTGAAGGCAGACTCAACCAACTAAGCCACCCAGGCACCCAAATGTTATTTTATTATTGAATCTTCATTCATTTGGTAGAAGAAACATTTCCTACATTCCAGGGCTGTTTTCACAGTTAGGTAAGCACATGGATGTAGAAGCACCCTGCATATGCTCTGAAACATTTTATTGAAATATTAATAATAATGATCATATTTTCACTTACTGAGAATCTACTAAGTACCAGGCACTTTACACACCATCTCTTATTCTCCAAATAGTCCTAGGAGGTATTTGCATACTGGAAATGAAACAAGCTTAGAAGAATTTGCCTGCTCAGATTTCAACCTAGATTTTTTTTTTTTTTAAATTCAGAGTCATCATTCTACATAGCTCCATCTCAGTGTTAACAACAGAACTGTCAATAATAATTTATTGTTCCTGTTGATAACAGAGTCGGGCTCCCAGCATCTAGTCTGAGCAGTGGTGCCATCATTGAGTAGTATAACATATGTTGTGTGATTTTATATTAAAACGTACAATTTTGATGAAAGGCATCTATTACACACTCACAGACTTGCTTCTCTGTCCACCCATGAAGCCCGGGGCTAGGAATAGTTCCAAAAAGAAGGAATGTGTCCTGAGACCTAGGCAGTGGCTGTGTGGTCCGAAGACTCACTCTGTCCCAAGGGGATAATTCAACCATGAGGTCACATAGAAATGCAAATAGTCTGCTTATTTGTGTCTCCTCTGCCAAACTGTGAGCAACTTAAGGACAGGGATCTTCACTTCAGGTGCTCAGCACGCTCCTAACCCTTTACAAAGTAGATGAGCAGCAAATGGTGAGTAAACACTAAAATATTCATATGAGGTTCTTTTGGTCTTGCCGAGGCCTACTCAAAACAAAAGGCAATGCAAACTGCACATTTTCTAGGAGAGTCTGAGTTTGTTAGTAAGAGCTGGACAAGCAGGGAAGGGAAGAGCCTGGAGTTCTCTCCTGGAGGTGCACGGAACTAACCATACATTCACTGCTACTTCACAAAATTGAAATAAGCTCTTCTACCTACATAGACTCTTTGGAATGCTGCACAAATGTGAATTTGTGGGATACTTCTTTGCATGAATAAAAAATATTCCTGTGTGACCAGAAGCAAAGCTGTGTTTGACATGCAATAATTAATAGTTAAAAATAAATACTAAGTTTTGCTTCTGTTAATGGTCAAAAAGCTCCTGTTGGATCAACCCACCTGTAGATAATTATAAACTCCGGAAAAAAATCCAAAGATTCTGGGAAGCAACTAGAAACACGTATGTACCAGAGGGGAGCTGGACACTAGGAAGAAGAGACCAGGACTGGATCAATTCCCCATGTTTATGGCTCCTAGCTCTAGTCTATACCATGCAGGGTTAAAATTTGGATGAGAAATCTACACAGTCTTACATCATGAAGAACCAGAGGCCAGGATTTGGGATAAGCACAGCAGCTTAAAGTAGGAAGAGCAGAAGAGGGAGAACTCCACATTCTCAATACAGTCTGCCCAAATCTCTGGCTGACTCCTGAACCATGCATGCACAGGGCAGATTCCAAGCTCCCTAGGGAAGTCTAAATAAACTGACCTAAAATTTTAACTGACGTTCACTGGGGAGGGCACAGAGTTTGAGTTCAGCCACGTTAAACTGCCCACCAATAAAATAATAATAACAGTAATAATTCAATATTGTTTTGTTGTAATCTAATAGAATTCAGAGGCCCTACTCTGTATCAGTCACAATGCCCAGGACATATTCCAGAATGACTCAACATAAAAAGAAAGAGGAGAGGATGGACCACACACCACAAAGAGATGGTTGGGGACACTGATGTGAACAAGCCTGGACTTTGGGATTAGCACGCAAGAATTTTAAAACAGATTTTATAACTGCTTAATGATGTGAAGTAAAATATGTTCCTAATGATTAAAGAGATGGAGAAATGGAAACTATTTTAAAAAGAGAATATAACATAAAATCTAAAGTGGAAAAATATAACATTTGAAATAAGAAATTCACTGTATGGCCTTATAGCAGTTTGAAGTTCACAGCAGAGTCAGTTAACTGGAAGATTTATCAACAGAAATTATTCAACTGAAGAGCACAGACAAAAAATTGGAAAAAATGAACAGAACTTCAACAACCTGTGGGACGATGTTGAACGGTTGAAGGTATGTGGAATTGGAATTACAATACAAAGACAGTAAGAAAAAAATATATTTCCAGAAATGGTTAGAATCCTTTCAAAGTCAGTGAAACTAAGAGATTCAAAAAGCTCAGAGAACTCCAAGTAGGATAAATACAAAGAAAGTCTCACCTACACATAGTAGAGTCTGAAAACCACAGTCTATTAGTCTGGGGTCAAGCAGAGAAGCAGAAACACTATGTGTGTGTGTGTGTGTGTGTGTGTGTGTGTGTGTGTGTGTGTGTGTGTGAACGAGAGAGAGAGAGAGAGAGAGAGAGAGCGAGAAAGAGAGAGAGAGAGAGAGAGAAGGAGGGAGAGAGATATTGAGGGACGGAGAGAAGAAGAGGAGGAGGGCAGAGAAAGGGAAAGAGGGAGGGAGGGAGGGAGGTGGCTGGCCCTGCAGTGTCTGTAAGTCCGTCTTCAGGGGTAAGAGACATGTGGAGCTTGGCGTCCATAGGCTGGGAAGTGGGAGGGGAGGATGCATGTAAAGCAAGGAGAAGAACAACTTGAAACCCAGGAGCATGAACTGGAGCCCACGGGACAGACGGAAGCCCATGTCATTTCTTCCTGCCTCTGATCTCGATGGTGTGGCTCTGCCACACACGCTGGGGACCTGCATCATGTGGTTGAATACACACGCTGGCCAGCAGTGGGGAGAGCTGCCCGGGCTGACGGGGGGGCCGGAAGCAGACAGGCCTGACCATTGCCTCGGGCCCATGAGGTATCCTGGGAGAATCTCCCAGGAGAATTCTGGAAAATGTAGCTCAGCCTAGACAGAGTGATTTATTCTAAAGCTTTACACAAACTGAAAGATCTTGGAAGCAGCCAGTGAAACAGGCCACATAATTTACAAGGGAACACATAACTGAGTAAGCACTCACTATCAGCTCACAATTTTACACTCCATGAAAATCTCCTTCAAGAATGAAGGCAAAATAAAGATGCCATCAGAAAAGAAAAGTGCTCTGCCAGCCAAAGTGCACTACACCAAATGAGGGAAGTTCCTGGGGCTGAAGGGGAATGTACCAGAAAGGAACCCGGTCTCCAAGAAGGAGTGAAGAGATGAGAGAGCTCACTCTGCTTCAGACAGTGGCGACAGTGACCCGGTGACCTTACAAAAAACCCACTCCCATGGACACATGACAGGGTGAACTGGAACTCAGCAGAACAACTTTTTTTTTTAAATAAATAAAAAAAAGAATGAAGAGTATTTGAAAAGGCAAACATGGAAAAAAAATAATAAATACCAAAGGTTCTAACTTGGCATCTGGACAGAGATGAAGGTTAATATTCAAATAGAATATAGAAGTTTAAGGAAGGAACCAAAGACTTAAAATTAAGACAGTAAGGTGTGGAGGATCACTGGCCCTTTCCCACGAGGCATTATTTCACTTAGGTCTCTCTCTGCAACTCCTACTGCATACTATAATAAAATTACTCATTTAAACAGTTGCTATTTCATCGAAATGAATTATCAAACAAGTGCCCAAAGTAAACTATGAAGTACCTAAATCACTCTCTAAAATCAAGTTTTCTCTTCTCTTCTGAAGGAAACCTCTGGAAAATAGGTATGAGTGTGATAAGCAGAACGTAGATCAAAATGAGGTAAAATCTTAAGATCAAAATGAGCCAAAGATTCCAAATCAATCTTCCCTAAAAGCCTCTTTCTTGGTCTTCACTGTATTATAGTATTATTTTTTGCTTACAAAGAATAAAGCTTCAGCATTCTGCATAAACTTCTGGAGTCTTCTGGCTCAGCAGGGCCCACGCCCACTGGCTGGCACCCCTGCCCTGTCCCCAGAGAGGGTTCCTTCCAGTGCTCATGAGTCATTATTCCCACTCCTCACGTGGCTCATGTAGACCGCACATATTCCTCTCACTCCATGAAGACAGGACTCCTGCAACAAAGGCAGGGCCTTCAGGCAGGAACTACCCCAGCTTCCAGACCAAATATTTATAAAAACATTTGCTTCAGTGGGCATTCCCATTTCTTTCCCATCAATGACACTACGATAGTGCCCCACCTCTTCCGTAAAGACTAAATCCCTTTGGCTAGCCTTCACAGGTCTTGCTTTTTCCTTATGTCTTACTTTTCCCCATATTTATCATCATCTCACATCTTACGATCTCTATATTGTACATCTTACCATCTGTATATAACCTTATTTTTCTTCCTATATATCTCCACTTCCAGAGCCCTGATTGGATTTCCCTCCGGTACTCCCTCCGGTACATGAGCAACAGGAAAGCAAACACACATCTAATCCACTCTGTGGGCTCTTTCTCATTTTGCTCTTGCTCCCTCCTTCTTTATTCTTTCACTTTCCTGAGAAGCCTACGCGTGGTGCTTCCATTTCTTTCACCTCCCGCTTCACTTACAAGACTTAAAAAGAACTATTTTGAGCATAAAGGAAAGAATAGAAAATAATATAAAATGACAAGCAGATCTAACTAACAGATGTTAACATTTTGTCATATGTACTTTGAAACTTTTGGTTTTTTTTAAGATATAAAACAGCTAAATACCTATTGCTTCCCCCTCACTAGTACTCACCCATTTTAATCCCCCAAATTACAATTATATATGATTCAAGCAAATACTGTTGTGCTGTTCCTTTGTATCATTTTGCATCCAAGTTCTTATACTCTTTGCTCATAGAAAGGCCATCACAGACATAATTTTCTGTAGTTCATTTTCAGTTTTTGTAATAATAGTATCATTCCCTAAGTATCTTATGTAACTTGATTTTTTATGTTCATGTATTTTTGAAATTTGTAAATAAATACTTATAAAGCAATTAACCAATTGATATTTATAAATCCAACTTATACATTTTTTATTCTGTATAGTATTGCACTGTAAAAATAAGACAAAATGTAATTATTACATATTCCACACTATCAAAGATCTATTAAGTTTTATTTTAAAAATCACACACCCCTTATTTCTTATTTTTCTTATTACCTTATTTTATTAGAATCTATGATAAACACTGCCTGGGGGTGCCTGCATGGCTCAGTTGGTTAAGCATCTGACTCTTGGTTTTGGGATCAAGCCCCACGTTGGGACCCCTGCTCAGCTGGGAGTTCGCTTGAGATTCTCCCTCTCCCTCTGCCCTTCTCTTTCTCAAATAAAATAAATAAAATCTTTAAAAAACACTGCCGGGAATGTGATATTGGTATCATTTCCTTACATTTAAAGAAAATATTTGTAATATCCAACCATTAAGTATAATGTTTGTAGAAAAAATTTTGATAAAAACATACTTAAAGAAGGTTCATTTTACTTCAAGGTTACTAAAAGTGTTTTAAATATATCTTTAAAAATCATGAATGGTTTCTACTTTCATTTTCATAAAAAGATTTTCTATAAAGACTGAGATGGTCATGTGGGTTTCTTCTTTAGTATCTCTAAATGTGATGAATAACATTAAATTTTTCTAATCTAATCATATTTTCTAGAACAAATCTAACATGGATATGAGACCATAAATATTGTTATGCAATGTTAGAAATAACTGTTCAATATTTTACTTAGAATATTTACATCCTGTTCACAAATGGCCTATAACTTTTTTTCTTGTAGGAATCTTATCAGGGTTACCAAAGGTTATAAAATAAGTTTAAGAAGCATATAACCTTCTTTCTTTTTTAGGAGCAGCTTGTATAAAATCTTTCTAATGATAGGGATTATCTTCTCTTTGTATGTTTGATGGAGATTACCTGAAAAACTCATCTAGGCTTGTACTGGTGTTTTTGTATCGAGGTAAAAACACTGGAGCTAGAGAGGTGACAGATTTTATACTAATTTAACAATGAAACATTTTCACATTTTTCTTGAGTCAGCTGATAATTAAAATTATCCATTAACCTTTTTAATAAACAGTATAAAAATTATCTGTGATACTTGTATTACATTTTCATTTCTATATTTCTGTATCCTAATATTATTTTAATTTTAATTCCTAATATTTTTTTGATTAATTCTGAGATTTGTCTACTTTACTAATCTCTTATATAACTGCATTTTCTTGATACTCTCAAACGTTTGCTTTCTATTTCATTCATTTGTACTTTTACATTCACTCGGTGCTTCTACACACTCTCACTGTGATTATTCTGTTGTTGAATTTCCTCCCCTAATTTGATTTGGAAGCTTGGCTAATTTTGGATCTTTCTGCTTTGTTGGCCCACTTCCACCCCCGTGCAAGTATTTAGGAACTGCTTTGACTGCATCTCACAAATTTCACTGCCATTCAACTCTAATATTTTCCAATTTCCAATGCAGCTACTTCATAATCCATGACTTATATTCAAGTTTATCTTAAGATTTCAAACATTTGTGGTTTAGAGAAGTATTTCTTTGTTGATTACTCCCAGTTTTATTGCAATTTTATTGATCACAGAAAACAGTCTGAGTTACATAGCTCCTCTGTTTTCTATTGAGGTTTGATTTGATGCTTTAAAAGACATGCATGTTCTAAGCTACTGACCAATATCCCCATGAGCACTGATGCAAAAATCCTTAAGAAAATATTAAGATGAATCCAGGAGCACATTCCACAGTTCTCACACACGACCATGTCCATAAGGATTGGCCAGATTCTGTAATACCACTGTGACTGTCTTAATAGTAAGTCACCAGAGCCACAGGTGTCTCTTCCTTTACTCACGTCCTTCACCTCTTTCAGCAGTGTTTTATAGTTGGCAGCTTGTAACTTATACCATTGTGATTCTACTTATTCCTAAGTATTTTATTCTTTTTGATGCTACTTTAAATGGAATTGTTTTCTTAATTTGCTTTCCAGGTTGTTCATAGCTTAATATATACAAATGTAAAGTATTTTTTGGTGTTGATTTCACACCCTGCAACGTTGCTCAATCTGTTTATTAGGTTTAGAGGTTGTGTATGTGTGTGTGTGTGCGTGCGTGTGTGCATGTGTGTGTGTACTTCTTGGGGTTTTCTACATCTGTGAAGAGAGGTGGTTTTACTACTTTCTTCCAGTCTGATTGCTTTATGTGTTCTGTTCTAATTGCTCTGACTACAACTTCCAGTATTAATGTTGAACGGAAGTGTCACAAGTGGGCATCCTTGTTCTCTTCTCTTCCTTACCTCAGGTGAAAAGCTTTCAGTCTTTCAACACCAAGTATGCTGTCAACTATAGGTTCATGTATGGCTTTTATCATGTTGAACAAGTTTCTGTCTATTCCTAGTTTTCTCAGGTTTTTTTTTTAAATTTGTTTGTTGAATGAATCAGCAAAGGGTGTGGAATTTTGTCAAATGCTTTTTCTGTACCAACTGAGATGGTCATGTGGGCTTTTTTCTTTATTAATGTGGGGTATTTCATTGATTAATTTTAGTCTGTTGAACTCTCCTTGCATTTCTGGGATAAAACTCACTTGGTCGTGGTGTACAATCTTTTTAATATGCTACTAATTGGTCGGCTAAGATCTTATTGAGGAATTCTGTATCTATATTAGAGATATTGATCTGTAGTCTTCTTTTCTTGTAAAGTCTTTGTGTGGCTTTGGAATCAGGGGAATGATGGCCTCGTTGAGTTAAAAAGTATTCACTCCTTTAATTTTTTGCAAGAGTTTGAGAAGAAGTGGTGGTATTTCTTCTCTACGTATTTGTTAGAATTCTCCGGTAAAACCATCTGGTCTTGGGCTTTTCCTTGTTGGGATTTTTTGACTACTGATTTAATTGCCTTATTAGTTATAGCTTTACTCAGATTTCCGATTTCTTCTTGACTCATTTTGGTAGTTTGTATGTTTTAGGAATTTTTCCATCTCATATAGGTTATCCATTTTTAGATGCACATCTGTTCAGAGTATTCTCTTATAATCCTTTTTTTATTTCTATAAAGTTAGTAGTAATGTCCCAATTTCATTTGTGATTTATTTTAGCATTTGATTTTTTCCTTAGTATATCTAACTAAAAGTTTATTAATTTTGTAGATATTTGCAAACAATCAACTTTTTAAAATACTTTCTTTATTGTTTTTCTATTCTCTTTTTCATTCATTTCTAATCTCTACGACAAAAATTGGCTAACCTAGATGAAATAATGAGGAGGTAAATTCATCAAGAAGATATACAATCTTAAATTTGGGAGCATCTACAAGCAGAACTTTAAGATTAAAATAAAGCAAAGGTAATAGAACTAAAAAAGAAATAGTCAAAGCCATAATTACCATTGAGGATTTTCTTCGTCCCTTCTTAGTAACTGATAAAAAATAAGCAGTTAAGCATTCAGTAAGGACGTAGAAGACCTAACCCCATTCATTCACCTGACTTAACTGACATTTACAGAACACTGTAAATAATAAGAGAATACATATTCTTTCCAAATACACATGAAATATTCATCAATGTAAACCGTATTTCATAAAACAAATCTCAAAAAATTTAGAAGACTTAAAATATATAAAGTATGTTCTTTAAGAACAGAATTAAACTAGAGATTAAAGCAGAAGGACAGCTGAAAAATGTCCAAATATTGTAAATCAAACAATACATTTCAATAACCCATATGGCCAAAGAAGAAACCATAAGGGAAATTAGAAAACATTTTGAAGCAAATAGTAAGTTACAGTATGACATAACAAAACTTATAGGCTGTGCACAGAGCTAGAGTTGCTTAGAAGTAAATATATAGCACTACAAGGCTGTACTAGAAAAGAAGAAAAGATTCAAATCTAAGTTTTAACTTAATAAACCAGAAAAAGAATTAATTTATAAAGCAAGCTAAAAGAACTAGAAAAAAAATCAAGACAATAAATGACCAACTCAATGTCAACTAAATTCAACAATTAGATAAAAATTTTTAAATTTCCTGAGACACATACACAAGCTACAAAATTTCACTCAAAGGAAATAGATAACTAGAATTGTCCTATATCCATTAAAGAGATTGAATTTCTTTAGTCTGGGCTCAGATGGATTCACAGGACATTCTAGCAAACATTTAAAGAAGAAATATACCAATTCTATGGAAAATCTTTCATAAAATAGAAGAGAAGGAAATACCACTCATTTTTCGTCTCTAGCATTATCCTGATTCTAAAACCAGACACCTAATACATTAAAAAAATATATAGCCTACTATTTCTCATTATGTGCAAAATCTTTGACAAAATACTAACAAAAGAAATTTAGCAATATGTAAAAAATACATACCATAACTGGGGTTAATTTGAGGTATGCAACATAGACATAATATTAAAAAATCAATGTGATTCACCATATTAACAAACTAAAACAGAAATACCACAACGGTATCAGTGAATGCAGAAAGAAGCATTCTGACAAAATCCAGCATCCATTCATAATAAAAATGTTCAAAAAACAGAACAGTGGAAAATTTTGTCAATCTGAGAGATGGTGGACATAAAAAAACCTATAGCTAATATCATAGTAACTGGGGGATATGTGAATGCTATAATAATTAAATGTCTATTCTCACCATTTCTATATGATATTGTTCTGGTGATCTTAATCAGTGCAATAATGTAAGAAAAAAGAAATAAAAGGCATATAAATTGAACTATCTCCTGAAAAAGGTATTAGCACTAGCAAATAAGTTTAGCCAGATAAACTAACCTGACAAACACATAAAATCTCTGCTAAAAACCTATTTACCTCCATTTCTTCAGTTTCTTTAACCCAGTACATAATGTCTGACTTTCAACACAAAACTACAAGGTATAGTAAAAGATTAAAAAAACACAGTTTTGCAATAAAGAGCAAGCACCGAACCAGCCTCAGATATAGCAAAGATGTTGGAATTATCAGATCAGGAATTTAATTCATCTATGAATATATAATTAGTGTTCTAATGGGAAAACGGCACTACATGCAAGAACACATGGGTAATATAAGTAAAGAAATGCATTCTCTAAGAAAGAATAAAAAGGAAATGCTAGAAATAAAAAAATACACCATCACAGAAATTAAGAATGCCTTTGATGAGCTCATTAACATTCAGGGCACAGCCAAGGACAGAATCAGTGAGCTTGAAGAAATAGTAATGGAAACTTCCAAAACAGAAACGGAAAGAGAAATAAGAATAGTGAAACAACGATAAAAGGTGTATGTAATGGGAACGTAAGAAGGAGCATAGAGAGAGAAAGCAGAAGAAATATCTGAAGCAATAATGACTGAGCATTTTCCAAAATTAGCACTAGCCAACAAAACTTAGCGTATCTCCTAATTTCAGAGAATATGACTCAACATAGAGTCCGAAATCTATACCTAGCCATATTATATTCAAATTGCAGAAAATTAAAGACAAGGATAAAATCTTAAGAAGCCACACACACACACACACACACACCAAAAACCTCATCTATAGAGGTTCAAAAATAAGAATTACATTGGATTTCTCTTCAGTAACCATGCAAGTAAAAGAAAAAAAAAATGGAGTAAAATAGTGTTGAAAGACAAAACCACTGATCCAGAATTGTTTCCAGAAAGATCATCTTTCAAAAATAAGAAATAATAAAGACTTTCCTAGACAAACAAAAATCGAGGCAATCTGTCACCAGTAAACCTACCTTGCAAGAAATGTTAAAAAGAAAAAGTTCAGGGGCACCTGGGTGGCTCAGTCAGTTAAGTGTCTGACTTCAGCTGGGGTCATGATCTCAGTCCACTCCACGCTCAGCAGGGAGTCTCTCTCTCTTTCCCTCTCCCTTTGCCCCTCCCCCTGCTCATGCTCTCTCTGTCTCTCACATAAATAAAATCTTTAAAAAAAAGTTAATCGGAAAGAAAGAAAATGATAGAAACTTAGTTCCATAGAAGGAAAGGAGGAATACTAGAAAAGGAACCAATAAAGGTTAAAAAAAAAAATCTTTTTTTTCTCACCCCAATCGATACAACAGAAAACAGTTTAAAAAAATAATGCAACAATGTATACAATAATTATAGCTGATGGATGAGTGACAATGAGCAATGTTACTTGGGACAGGAAGGAGGAATTAGGAATACTGCTTTAAGGTACTTGTACCATCTGTGAAATGGTGTAGTATTATTTGAAAAAGGACTTCAATTAGTTGTAAATATATACTGCCACCTTAAAGGAAAGCACCAAGACAGTTTAAAAAGAAGTATAAATGATATGCTAAGAGAGGAGAAAAAAATGCAGTCTTAGAAAATATTCAGTTAAAACCAAAAAAGTCAGAAAAAGAATGGAACACACAAAAAGATATAAAGAACAGGACAATGAATAGGAAGCAGTAACAGATACGGTAGATATTAATCCAACTATGGCAAAAATCACTTTAAATTTCAATGGCCTAAAAACACCAACAAAAAGACAATGAGTAACAGAGTGTATAAAAAAACAAGAACCAACTACACACTATTTTCAAGAAATACACTTTAAATGTAAAGACACTGAGAGATTAAAAGTAAGGGGATGAAGGCAGACATACCATGCTAACACTTACTGAAAGAAAGCTGGAGTAGTTACACTAATTTCAAACAGAACAGATTTCAGAGTAAGGAAAACTACCACAGATAAAGAGGGACATTACATAATGATAAGGTGGCACATTCTCCAATATGACCTAAGAATCATTAATGTGTATGCATCTAACAACAGCGTATGAAACACAATAGACAAAAACTGACAGAGCTACAAGGAGAAGCAGATTAACTTCCTATTACACTTGGAGACATCAACATCCCTCTATCAGTACCTGACACATCCGGAAGGCAGAAAATTAGTAAGGACACCACTGAACTGAAAAGCACCATCAGTCAATTAGATGCAATTGACATTTACAGACTACTTCATCCCAAGACAGCAGAATACACATTCTTCTCAAGCTCATAGACCATTCACCAAGACAGACCGCATTCTAGGCCATAAAACGCATCTTAACAAACTTAAAAGAACAGACTTTCAAGGGAACACTCTCAGGCCACAGTGGAATTAAACTGGAAATCAGTAAGAGAAAGATAGCTCAAAACCGCCCAAACACTTAGAGTTTAAATCATAATATACCTAAATAACACATAAGTCAAACAGGAAGTCTCAGGGAAAAATTTTAAATATTTTGAACTAAATGAAAATGAAAATACAACTTATCAAAGATTTGTGGGATGCAATGAAAACAGAACTTAAAGGAAAATTTATTGCACTGAATGCATTCATCAGAAAGGAAAGATCTAGAAACAGAAGAGCAAATAAAATCTGTGATAAGCGAAATAAATTTCAGAGCAGAAATCAATGAAACTGAAAACAAAATTGATGAAGAAAATCAACAAAATCACGAGCTGCCTCTTGCCACTAAACCTCTGCCACATCGAGTAAGAAACTACTTCTGCAAAGTCCCTTGGCATTTCTGATAGTGCTTTGTGCTTGTGGGTGTTGCTATTTGGTGCATATTGTTCATTTTGCCAAAAATGACCTTTTACATTTCATACTTATGTACTGAAGTCAACTTAGCCCACAATTATTATTGTTGTCTGTTTACTTTTGATAACATTTGACTGCTTAATCTCTGTTCACACTCTTATTTTCTCTACTTTTCTGGGTAGTTTTGTTTCAGATGAGATTCTTGTAAGGAACATCTACTGGTATTTTGTTTTTAACCCAATCTGAGGGATTTTAAAACTGTGGCCATTTGCATTTCATGCTATAACTAACATCTGGACAGCTGTCTGTCTTCTTTTATATCCTCAGTAAAATGCCTCATGATCAATGGAAGATAGTAATTTTAATGTTAAACTGTAAGAGTGTTTGGTAGATGTTTGGAGCTCATCTTTCTTTGATCCAAAGTTTAAAACTGGGTCATTGTTCGAGCAGGGAAGGAGCTTATCAATGTGAAGCTCCTAGAGACATATTGTAGCCGACGATCCGTCTTCTGTTAGTGCCCATGTTGTAGTTGACCTCGCTTCACTGACGAACACCACAGTGATCACTAACATCTGCGTTAACTGCCACAATCACCAATCTTATCAAGATGAATTTTTTAGTCAGAAAATTGAGCCATTATTCAGTCAGAAAAGTGTCCCTGCAACTTTTGCATGATTCTTCACAAGGGACTCTGATACATCTTATAGAAATGCGTCCTCAAACCAACTTCCATTCCTGACTGTGGATATTTTCCAACACTCAGTCCTGGCTCTCAGTGTCCTCACACCCCACTCTGTGCCTGATTTTTTTTGTTTGTTTTGACAGAAAGAGAGAGAGGGAGAGGGACAGAGGGAGAAGCAGACTCCCCGCTAAGCAGGGAGCCTGACGTGGGATTCAATCCCAAGAGCCTGGGATCATGACCTGAGCCGAAGCCACCCAGGCGCCCCATCCCAGGCTGTCTTTCTCTTTCCCACTGATTTTCTCATCCCTCCCCTACTCACAGAGGAAATCCACTCCCACAACCCTACTTTAAGCAAGTTCCCAGACAGCCATATCCATTTCTGTTCTCACTTCCAGTGCTAGTCCTGTGTATCTAACCCTTGGATAACTGCATTTGGAATTAAATATTACTATGCCTGTGCAGTCTCTCAATGAGGTTCTCTTTTCCGAACGTTGCCACCTAAAAGTTTATGCTAACAAAAGCTGAAAGGGTCCGATCGAGTTATGTCAGTGCCCTACTTGAGTAGGTAAGTAGGCGGCGCATCAAGCAAACAGGAACTAACCTTGCAGGAAACTACAGCAAATCAACAGGTGCCCTGCTCCACTTTTTGCATCCAGTTTCAATCTACCCTGAACTGCGTGCAGGTTCTTTCCAGTCAGCAGATCTTCATTCATCCATGACTACTTGATTCATTCTCACATTGGCCTCCGCTTCTGAAATGTTACATTCCCATCATTTCCTTACATTTCCTTCGAACATGTACTTTTTCCATGAATCTTTCCGAGCCCAGGGAGTCATGTCTGAGAAGTGGAGCTAAGTAAACAAGCCTTAGAATAAAGGCTGAAGAGAAGCAATGAACCAAAAAAACAGATACCAGATGGAAGCAAGGATCTACAGAAAGGAATGGAGAATGCTAAAAGTATAAATACGCAGTTTTAGTCACATCAAAATATAACTGTCGAGAGCAAAATACAGTTCTCACGTGCTATGACGCTGATAACATGTGAAAGTAAAATGATAGCATAAAGAATGGAAGAGGAAACAAATGTGCTGTGAATGTGATATGGTTCTAATATTAATTAAAGGCAATCTGTGAAAAGATAAATTTGTATATGGCAAACTCCAGAAACAACCTCAAAACAATAAAGAGAAGCTGTATAGCTAATAAGACAAGAGCCAAAATAAAACAGAATCATGAAGTATTCAATAAATCTCAAAGCAGGCAGACGAAGATAAAGAAAGGAACAGATTTTAAAAAATGGAACCAAAAAAAAAACCCAAGATGGTAGATTTAAATCCAACTATGTCAATACTTGCAGTAAATGAAAATGGGCTTCAGAGTCCATTTAAAAATCATGTATTTTCTAATGAATAAGAAAAAACAATGCCCATGTCTTCCTCCTCCCCCTCCAGCTATGGGGGCAGATCCCTGATGGTATCCAGCTGGGTTTAAGTCTGACTGGTGCCACCTATTTCTATAATGCCCCCCCAAGAAACAGAGTCAGGGTGTGGGCAGCAAAAAGATGAAACAGAAAAAGGAAGAAAATTATTGAAAATAAATCATTTTCTTAAGAGAGAGTGTGTGTGCCCATGCAGTGGGAGAGGGACAGAGAGAAAAGGATCAAGAATCTCAAGCAGACTCCACCACACTCAGCGTGGAGCCCAACATGGGGCTCAATCTCATGACCCTGAGATCATGACCTCAGTTGAAATCAAGAATCTGACACTTAACCAACTGAGCCACCCAGGTGCCCCTAAAATTTTTGATCTAAATAATAAAGGGGCACGACAACATAAGTTTATCAAAGCTGTCAATCATCAAGTTCAATTTAGTCAACAAAATCTATGTCATGTAGCGTAAAGTGAAGCTGAAAAGAAACTTAAGAAAGATGACAGAAAGAAATGCAAGAGCTAAATGAGCTATTCAAACCTGTACCTATTGCTCAAAAAATAATTAAAGGTGTAGACCTGAATCCGTGGTATGTGTGCTCTTCAAGCAAGGGCAGTGAACTAAGGGACGTAAGTGTTAAGTTGTCTCATGACATGACTTGGGGGAGAAAATGTGATGCAAAAGGTAAAGAACTTGAAAAAGATAGTATGGATAACTGAGGTGAGAGAAAACTAGAAAGAGTGAACAAAAAGTACAGCGAGGTGGAAAAGAGAAAAAATCCTCAAACAACGGGCAAACATTTTCTTAAAAATTTGGAAAACAACAAATATGTCTGACTTTGGGTATGCCCTGGAAGGGATGATACTTGTATGCATCATGGTGCATTTACTCCTGGATTTGTGGTGAAGAAAGATATAATGAAGGAAGAGAAAGAAAATGAAATTTCATAAGATCTAATTGAAAGACAGCATTCTGCCCTAGGTTCCAATGTTACCAACATCACCCTAGAACATTTTTGTGCACGAGAGGAAAGGAAAAGACGAGAAAACACGGATGAACTTGAACAAGGTAAGGAAGGAAGGCAAGCAGACCTCAAAGCAAGGAAAGCAGTGGTAATCATGGTCATGATGTGTTGGAATTTCGTCCTGCTCTGGTTGATGAGCATGAGGAAGCAGACGGCACCCGTGACACCCAGGCAACAGGTGAAGAGGGATGATTCAGTGCACACAAATGGAGTGGATTTAAGCCCGTACATCCCAAGAGGTGTAAATGAGAGAGGCAGTACTGTAAGCTTCACATACTTCAGAAACCCATGAAGCCAAGCTTCCAGAAGTAGGGCTGAAGTGGTGAAGGAAGCGATGTGGAAATGACACAACAAAGGGAAGGGACAGGAAAATGGAGCCTGGGGTGCTGTTCCCATTGATGCAAATCTCTGTACTATTGAAGACTCGGATAAACTAGAATTAAACACAGCGGAGTGAGAAGAACGACATGAAACATGTCAATGAAAACAGTAAGCCAGTTCAGCAGGAGTTGAAATTGACTACGTTAATTTTTTCCCACCAAGAATTCTTCAACAGGGTGTTTCTTTCCCATGCTGGTTCTGAAAGGCTTAACCTCCTTCCAAAAAGGTGAACTCTCCCTAAGTCTTGTCTTCTGACTTTGTCTATATCTCATAGTAAGTTCAGAGTAGTTAGTGGTGAATTGAAAATGTAACGGTCACTGCATAAAATGATTAGTTGTTGCAATAGTTCACTCATATAGGAAGTGCTACAGCTTTTCCAGGTTCTGATTTTCATTGGGCGTGTGTTATTAAGAGGACAAGATAAATTTATGACACCCTTAATTTATGCAGTTTTTAAGGAGTGATTTCACTTTCTTTGAATTTTTTTGTTTAAAAGATGCCTAAAATATGAACACTATAATTCATAAAGGAAACTGCATATGTAGATTCACTATTGTTTACCTTTGGGCAATGAGATGGACACTTAAAATGGAACTTCTCTAATCTGTCAAGATCAGCTTGTTTTCAACTTTTCCCTCTTCTTTTTTGCCAAAGTTGTAAATAAAGACCATCATACACATGAAAATACACACACACACACACATGCACGCACACAAGAATCAACTACATGATGCTTAAAAGAAACCCCACTTATAAAAGTAACATGAAGGAAATGATAAAATCAAAAGAAAGCTGGAGTACTTATATTAATACCAGAAAAAAGTTTTCAAAACAAAGATTATTGCTATGAATATAGAGGAACACTTCATGAAGATAAAGGGGGAAATTCACCAAGAAGCTATCACAAGCCTAAATGTGTACACAACTAACAATGAAGCTTCAAAATACATGAAACAAAACAAAAAAGAGAAACAAATGCACAATTATGGCTCTAGAGTTCAATAACCCTTTTCCAGTAACTGAAGGAACAAGTAGACAGAAAATCAGTAAGAGTACAGGAAAGATAAGCACCACCAACCATCTTCATGAATGGCTACTGACAGAAGACTTTGTGCACTAATTAAGAGAATATACACTCTTTTCAAGTGTACATAGAACATACACCAAAAGAGACCATTTTCTGGACCATAAAACAAGACTCAATAAATTTAAAAGGATTAGTATCATTTAAAGTATGCTTTCTAAACACAAAAGAGTTTAGTTAGGAATCAGTAACAGGAAAATTTGAAAAATCTATATATTGGAAATCAAACAATACATTTCTAAATCATCTCCGAGTTAAGAAGGAATCACAAGAGGAATTAAAACTATTTTGAAAATGAAAACACAACATATCAAAACTTGAAAACAAAGCTAACAGTCCTTCTATGGAAACTCACAGCATTCATTAAGTGCTATGCTACAAAAAGAGAACAGTCCCTCAACAATAATCTTAGCTTCCCCCCAAATAAAATAGGGAAAGAAGAGCAAAGTAAACTCAAAAAAGGCAGAATAAAGAAATAACAAAGAACAGAATTAATCAATCAATGAATAATGAGCAGAAAAAGAATACAGAAAACCAATGAAACCAAAAGCTGGTTCTTTGACAAAATTCAATAGCATTGATGGGGGCCTCTCACTAGACTGATCAAAAAAAATGAAGAGAGAACACACAAATTATCAATATCAGGGTTAAAAGATCATCATTACATACATTACAACAAATACTGTAAAGACAATAAGGAAGTATTGTAAATATCTATAGCCAATAAATGAGAAAACTTAGAAGACAAAGATCCTGAAACATTCAAGAAGCAACAGAGAAGCAGAATAGCACCACAATTATGAAAGAAAATGAGCTAAAAGCTAAAAATCTCCCCAACAAATACAAAACTCCAAGCCCAAGTGGCTTCACTGGTAAATTCTAGCAAACATTTTAGGAACAAATAATATGAATTCTACACAAACAATCCCATATAATTAAAGAAGAGGAAATACTTCCCTATTCATTTAAAAAAAATATGATCCTGGGCGCCTGGGTGGCTCAGTGGGTTAAAGCCGCTGCCTTCGGCTCAGGTCATGATCCCAGGGTCCTGGGATCGAGGCCCACATCAGGCTCTCTGCTCGGCAGGTATCCTGCTTCATCCTCTCTCTGCCTGCCTCTCTGCCTACTTGTGATCTCTCTCTCTGTGTCAAATAAATAAATAAAATCTTTAAAAAAAAAAAATATGATCCCAAAGTGAAAATCATCCAAAAACATTTTAGGAAAAGATGACGCCCTAGTACCACTCACGATTTAAGGATGCAAAAATCCTTAAAAAAATCCATTGTATCAAATCTAGCAATACATAATAAGGACATCAGGAATAGGTAGGTTTTCCTCCAAGGAATGTAAGGTTCATTGAACATTAGAAAGTCAATGAGTGTAATTCACCACCTTAATAGAATATAAAAGAGAAAAACTGTAGGGTCATTACAACAAATGCAGAAAACCTTTTAAAAGGTGAAAGATTTATATGATCTGAAGAGAAGCCAGAGTATTGCAGAAAAACTTTTAATGAAATTCTACACTTCTTCAGGAAAAAAACTATTAGCACACTAGGAACAGACGGGAATTTCCTCAACCTAATAAAGGAGGTATAAAAACCTTACACTAACATCACATTTCTGTAACTTGTTATACTGACATAATTTTGGACTTAGAGAAGCTTACAAAAATAGTACAGAACGCTCCCCTATCCCGTTTACACACCTGCCCCTAAGGATAATAGCTTATACAGTCAAGCACAATGCTCAAAACTAAGAAATTAACACTGGTACAAAACTGTTACCTGCAACCTTATCTGGACTTCACCACCTTCCCACTAAGGCCCTCTGCTGGCCCAGAGCCCCGTCCGGGCCCCAATCCGGGAACCCCCCCCCGCCCACATACACACACTGCATTCAGTCCGCGTGCCCTCCGTCTTCTTCAGCCTGCCCAGTTCTGTGGTCAATCCTTGCTTGCGTGAAGTTGACACTTTTGGGGCTACCTGGCCAGTTATTTCGAGGAATGTCCCTTCCACTTGGATGCTTCAGGTTTTCTCGTGATTATGTCGAGGCTATGCATTTTGAGGAGGAATACCACAAAAGTGGTCAAGCCTTCCTGCACCCTCGTATCAGGGGCTACATAATGGCAGTCTATCTTATCACTGGTGATGCTAATCCTGATCAGTTGGCTTGAGACACAGGCTGCCAGGCTTTTCTACTGAAAAGTTACTCTTTCAAAAAAAAAAAAAAAAGATAAGAAAAGTTACTTTCAAGCTTTGGACATAATAAATGTTTAAGGAGTGAAACATTGAGACTATGCAAGTATTCTTTCTTAAACTTTTGCCCCCTGATTTTAACATTCATTGGTAGATCCAGCGCAGTAAATTTCCCCTCTGAGGGTCTGATGGTGATTTTCTATTTCCCTCATTCCTTCTACATTTATTTTATTTGTATTGTTTTGTTTCATTTTATTCTGACACTCATGGGATTCTTTATTTAAATGAATTTGTATATTTTTATATTTTTAAATTTGTGTATTTTTAAATTTAATTGTGTTCTTAAAGTTTTTTTTTTTAAGATTTTATTTATTTATTTGACACAGAGAGAGAGAGATTATAAGGAGGCAGAGAGGCAGGCAGAGAGACAGGGAGAGGAGGAAGCAGGCTCCCTGCTGAGCAGAGAGCCCGATGCGGGCCTTGATCCCAGGATGCTGAGATCATGACCTGAGCGGAAAGCAGAGGCTTTAACCCACTGAGCCACCCAGGCGCCCAATTGTGTTCTTAAAGTTTTAATGTTACTTATGACTATATAACATAGCCACATAGTTGAAAATTCAAAAGTTGCAAAAGCACACGTAATGAAAAGCTGAACACACACCATGGGTTTCATTCACTTAGCTCCCTCTCCTAAGGCAACCAGTGTTACCAGTATCTCAATATGTTTCTGGCAGTATAATGCATAAGAAGTACATACACACACATATTTTTTCCTTTTGAAACTTCATTCTACATTTATTAACTGGAGCTCATCCATAAGGAAGACATATCCTTTCTTTATAACATTTTATTTATTTGTCCAATCATTTATTTTTGTAGTGTGGACATAAAGATACATATTTTATTCTTTGGGTCATAGCAAACTAATATATAATAATAATAATAAATAATAAACTATCTGTTATTGAAATTGTTCCAGTTTTCATCACTGGGACTTATTTAAGGGTCACTCCTGCATCCTACTAATGCATATCTATCTATCTATCTATCTATCTATCTATCTATCTATCTATCTATCTATCTATCTATTTTTGTTTTAAACTTTTGGGCACCACAAAATTCCATGCACTTATCTTTTATTTTCCCCATCCCAGCTCTGAAACCAACTACTTTTCCAAGTATCCTTGGTTCTTTTCATGGAAGAATGGTATTTAAAAACTAAGATCTCAGCACTATCTGTGATCATTAACATCATATTTAATGATAAAAGATGTTTTCTCCATAAGATCAAGAACAAAACCAGGATGTTCACTCCATCATTTCTATTCAACATTATAGTGAGGTCCTAGCCAATATATCAAGGCAAAAAAAAAAAAAGAAAGAAAGAAAGAAAAGAAAAACAGAAGTAAAATACATACCAATTGAAAATGAAGTAAAACTTCTTATTTACATAAGATATAATCACCTATGCAGAGAATATTAACTAATCCACCAAAAAAAAGCTACTGACACTAAGTGAGCTTTGCAAGTTTGCAAGACATAAGGTAAATATACAAACTCAATTGTATTTCTATATACTGGTAACAAACACTGTGAAAATAAATATTTAAAATACCATTTTTATCAGAAGACATGAAATACTTAAGGACAAAACTAACAAAATATGGATAAGACTTGAACATGGAAATTATGAAACATTACAGAGAGACATTAAAGAAGACCTAAATAAATGGAGAGAGATATGATGTTCATGGATATGAAGCCTCAATCCTGTTCAAATGTCAGTTCTGTCCCCAATTTATCCACAGACTCAACGCAGCATAACACAAAATCCCAGCATATTTTTTGTAGAAGATAACTGAATGTAAAATCTATACAGAAACTTATCTAGATAAATTCATCTTATAAAACATCCTCCAGAAAATCTTAAAGCTTGAAGGCATTTTAGAGATCATAATTTTTTGTGAGAAAAATGGCTTGTCCATTTCCTCACAGGAAGGAAGAAGCAAATCTAGGACATGGATTTCCACACTTCAATCCTGTGCTCTTCATGATATTCACAATTAATTCATTTTTTTTTTTTTACTTAACTTAGGAAGAGAGCTAGATTTCCCTTAAAGATACTAGTGCCTCTATATGTCATCTCTAGTTTTGCCACAATATATACAAAAGTGGCCAATAATTATGTAATGATAAATCTACCAAATAGTAAAGCTCCCAAAGAGTATCGCAGCATTCCCATAATTAATCCCGTTTCTTAGTGATACAAATCCAGACAGACCCAATCACTTTTTCACACCTTTCAGAGACAGACTCAAAATGTGCAGGTGCTGCTATCATGCTGCTATAGCATCCCTCAAGCACAGAAGATGGCTGGAAACATCAGTGTCTCGTCTGACATCCACCTGGGGAAACCTGCAGCAGAGCTCGGTCCTGAATGAATTCTGTTTATGGACACTGTAACTTTTGTAGTTGTGCTTCTTTAAAGAAGACACTTAAGACTTCTGCTCAGATTAAGTGGCACCTATTTTTATCAACTATAACAATTTAAACTCATGTCTCCACACTACATCATCTAAAGTTATGATTTGGCAGCTCCTTCTCCCTGCTGGCTGGCCTTCTCCAATCCTGTTCACCTCAAAGGAGCTGGCGGGTGTCTTGTTTTCACCTTGGCTCGGGCATGTCTAGCTCCGAGGAGCAGAGACAGGATGTGTGTCTCTCAGAGCTTTCCCCAGGTGATCCCACTTAACACAGAGAGCCGAAACCTGAGGAAATCTTTGTGGCAGATCTTAGTCTCCTGACAGGACAGAAGAAAGCCCATGATTTGCCTCTTCTTTAAGTTAACAGTGACACACTGGTGCCTCACAATTGTCTCTCCTTCTCAGTCTCTCTCTCTCTCTTTTTTTTTTTTTTTGAGTTCTCCTTGGTGAGGGTATAGCAAAGGGATATTTGTTTGTGGCTTACAGCTTTGTACACCAAAGAAAACCTCTGACCCTGTATTATTTCTGGGAGACATAAGAAGACTTTGATCCTTCTCTTTGACAAGGGTCTTTTGTAGTGAACTGATTTGATAAAAACAGTACATAGCCACCATTAGGGTCTAAATAAGGATCCAACCCACAAAGAACATCACCAGCATTATAAAGTAGATGTCCAGTTATCTACATGAAGTTAATAAGCATTTAAGAATGGTCACGCTTCTCAGAAGGGTCAGGAAGGATCTAACATCTAGCCCAGTGCTTTGCACGTGTTGGGAATCTAAAATTTGAGTAGAGGTGCTTAATACCATGCAACTATTTCACAAGAAATGCTTAGAAAATCACCATACTCCCCATTCTCATAACATAATGCAGAAATTCAGTACTTGTCTTCTTCCTTGTAAGTCACATAGTATCATTCTATCTTTACCTTAGGAATTAATAGAGAAGAATGTTTGGCACAAAATAGACATTTCCTAAATGTTGTTGATTATATATGTTTCAGAGAAAAATAGGGAAAACTGGAATAAACTGAAATAGAAGGACTAACAACACAAAGAACTAGATAAAGATTCTAAGCAAATACGGAATTACATAAAAATTTCATAGTAAAATTTTGATCAAAATTTTACATGAGCATTTGAAAATCAAAAAATCAAAATCAGTGCCTATACTGACAATAACTGAAATAGAAGAAATAAAATAGACAAACTTAAAAAGACTAGACACAATAATTTGCTGTCCTAAGCAAAAATTACAGTATTAAAAACAAGCAATAAGCAGATTACAATAAAGTTACAAAATTAGTAGCATCCATTTTGTGGCCCATGAAATTCAGTTTCAAATAACAGAGGAGCCCCAAATAAGAAAAATATCTATTCCTTTGTTAAATATTGAAAACTAAAGTGCTTTTAATTCCTTTTCAAATAAGATTTCTATGAATAAATTTGTAGAGCTCACTTTAAAATTAAAGACAAAGACAAGGAAAAACATTCTGATTTTGTTTTGCTAGTTTTTTTAAAAGAATAACAAAACATTGGGATCTTTATTTTTCTTCTAATATTAAGGAAACAATGAGAAGCAAACTAACATTACTGTGATAAAAGAAAAATCAACTGACCATACTGAATAACATTTCAAATGCATTTTGGGAGTCAGAATCATCAATAAATTTTTGGGCTAAGAAGTTCAATATCATATTCAATTATATGTAGAATAAAAATGAAAACTATCATTACATCATTGAACTGAATTTTATTCACTTAAATTTTTTTGGTCATAAATTCATTTTAGCCAAAATTATATAAAAATTGTTCCATGAAAATAACCTACCTTTTTATCGTATACATCTTGCCAGTTGACTCCAGAGAAGAAACTGTGCCTCATAATTTCTTTTGCATCATCTGGGCCCCCGCCAAGGCTAAGAGACAGAAGCAAGAGTGAGAGAGCATTAAGACATTTACATAAGCCCAACAGGAAACAAAAAAGTGTTCGTGAAATGTAATTCTCTGTGGTACACACAGTTCTTGAGATCAAGAGCCGTACCAATAAAAAGCTTTTGCTGTCAGATCTGAGGCAAACCGGAAGTCAGTTGAGCACCCAACTCTTGATTTTGGCTCAGGTACGTCCATAATCTCAGGGTAGAGGGATGGAGCTCCGTGTCAGGAATCTGCTTGAAAGTCTTTCTCCCTCTCCCTCTGCCTTGCCCCCGCAACGCCCCCCCCCCCGTCAAATAAATCTTAAAAAAAAAAAAAAGTAGTAGCCTCAGGACAATGTCGTACCTGAAAAGAGTGCAAGCTCTGGGAACAAAACCGAGATAGGCAACCAGCTCTGGAACTTACAAGATATGTGACAAGGAACAAGCTGCTTAGTCCCAGTGTCCCCTCTGTAGAGGGGGGGACAAGGACACCAGCCCGGTGGATCACCGCAAGGGTTAGAAATAACAAAGGTAAGCAGCGAGCACAACAAATGGTAGCAATTACCACAGTCAATTCTATAAACCAAATTTATTTTGGTTAAGACTCAGGTCAAACTGCATCCTTGTTACCATAAATTCTGTTAGAAAAAGCAACTTGTACCATATTGGTAATAGATAGCAACTCAGGGGCTATTTTCATACCTCAAGTGAATTTCCACAGAAATGACGTTGCTAATCTATGAAATATCACTGCGACGTAATTTATTATGTAAGCTGCAGTAATACATGATACAAATTTAAAGATGAGCCCCCATCTTTGCAGGTACTCTTACTTAACAGAGAGCTGGCGCAGTATGAAATTCAGGTACTTTCTGGCTTCCTCAGTTTCATACATACAGTGCATACCAGTCACTATGAAGAAGGAAAGAGAAAAGAAAAACAAAATAAAACAAAAAAAACAACAGATGGAAGCAAGGAGGGAGTGCAGAGAGAAAGGGAAGAAAAAAAAAGAAAGAATGGGGAAAGAGCAGGGAAAAGAAAGGAAAGGCAATCTGTTTAAATCTGGATTGACAAAGCAAGCTTTCTCTGGTCTTGTTCACAGCTAGGAATGGCGTGAGTCTGTAAAGGCTTAACAGCCAGCTCTCTGCAGAAAACGATGCATGTGGAATATTACATATGCAGATTATGTATACGTGTTTGTTACGAATTTTACAGATAAAAAGATGCGAGGCATAAAATTGATAAAGAATAATAAAGCATAGAATGCCCTTTAAATTAGCCAAGCGATGCTCACAGAAAACACTTGTTAGTTTTGCTGAACTGGAAAGCCACTAACTGGCTTAGGAGTAGCTCTAACATGAATACTGGCTTATCTTTTTGTTTATGGTGAAGACTAACATGAAAGTGATGGAACAAAGACACACATCAGACCTCTGCTTGCTTGTCAGTTACATGAGTGACTTCCCTGAAGAATGGCGGAAGACTATTTCCTCATTTTTGTGTGCTATTCACAATGTAATAGATACAGACAGAACAAACTTTAAGATATAATCTGTGTGAGATGCCTGGGTGGCTCAGTTGGTTAAGTGTCTGACTCGATTTTGGCTTAGGTCGTGATCTCAGGGTTGTGAGATCAAACCTTGCGTCCGGCTCTGCGCTGGGCATGGAGCCTGCTTATGATCCTCTCACTGTCCCTCCCTCTTGCTCTCTCTCTCTAAAAAAATAAAATAAAAATAAAATGTAGTCTTCGTTATTAACATCTTCTCTATTAGTTTCTTAAATCTAAATAGTTAACAAAACAATAAAGCAAGCCCTGACTTACAAAGTTTACCAATTTTGGTGATGTAAATACTCCCCCTGTGGCTAATTTCAAGTCGGGAACCTGATGTCATGCAACACAGAAGTGGGAACACGTGCACAGAAGCAAACCGTTCTTTAGTATTTCTATACAGACATAACAGATAAAAGCAACTTCAAAAGTACCGAGAAGAGTAAAATGTAACAAAATTATTAAGGAGTGCTGAATAGTGAGTATTTATTACCTTTGTTTTTAATGAACTTGATTTGATTTGTAAGCTCACATAATTTGATTTTTAATAATGACTGAATTAAACAACCAGCTCACAAAATCCTTGAAACATAACAACTGGCCCTTATGAGTTGGTTCATGCCAACTCCCACACACCACTGGGTAGGAAGAAACACAAACAGGTCATATAAACAAATGATAATACAATCTAATGGTGCTGGTTATTATTAGGTATAAGGAACACAAGACCAAGGAAGAATCCAGGATTCCCTGACACACGGTCGAATGGAAAATACAACAATGAGCCGATATCTGAGTATCTGTGGTGATGATCCATGGCTCCCACAGTCTAGGTCTCCTGTCCCAGATGGCAGGGAATGAACCACAAGGCTGACAGGGAACTTCTAGACTGGCCCAGAGGGTACTAGCGGTGTTCGTAGGCATGGCTCCACCCCCTGGCCTCGCTCTTTCTTCGTCTACTCCAAGTGCTGTATGTCCCTCCCTGGCCGGGCTGCAAATTCTTTTGAGGGCAGAGATCGGGACTGGATGATCCAAAACACATTTTGAGCTCGTACTTAGGGAGCCGGAAAAGCAGACACACCAAATTATGTGTTTCTGAAGAGAACTGAACATCTCGAAGTATGCATCAAAGTAGTCTCCATGAGGAAACTCAGAAGCTCGCTCTACTTTTTTATCCTTCCGCTATTATTTTTCTTTTGAGTGACACAGGAGATGGTGGGGGAGGTGGGAGCTGGGAGTTGAGAACCATCATCATTTTGTAAATAGAAGGTTTTCATCCAGCTTCAGTTACTCATTTTATGTCACCCCTCTGTTCTCTCGCAATAGCTTGGCTCTGGACACTGCCAGCATTTAATCTATATTTATCAAATACATAAAAAACTAAAGTATCAGCCATGAGTACTACGCGAAGTCTAAGAATATAATCTTAGACTGCCATTTTAGAAGTTGGGAGAGATTCATTAACACGCACTTTCTCCAAGTGTGAAACTGTCAAAAATTTCAGTGTCAATGACTCCCCAATATACAATTTAAGACCTCAAAATAATATCAAAATACGATGCACTAAGATATTTATGTCTAACAATAGTAAACTCCAATACCACGAGGCCAAACTAAATCCTCCGCTACTCTGGATTCTCCATTATTAGGAACATCGTGGAATGAGTATTTTCCTGGTTCTACTGAATGCAGCGAGAGGTCATGCTTTTCCTATCAACTGTGCGTGGGAGGATAAAGCAGATACTAACAGAACGAGCATACAGTGATGGAGAATGAGAAATAAAGGCAAAAGGGTAGGTGACCCTTCGGTAGGTCTGACAGGAAAGAGTATCAGAAAAATTCATCCGTATTTAAAACTGTTGAATAGGAGAAATAATGAGGTCTTTCGAACCGCTAACTTACTATGTTTCCAAAGACTTTCGGGGTCCTTTCGTGGCTCCTTCTCTTCTTTCTCCCTCTTAAATACTGATTTCCCAGGTACTGTCCTAGGCCTTCTTCCCTTTGTACTAGACTCTCCCCACTATTCCCAGGGCTCGAGCTCCCTCTGAGACGTCAGTGGGGCCCCAGACCATGGAGTCAGCTACTGTGTATCTATTAAGCACTGGTACGATTTTGAGCTGCTGACTTCACATTTCCATCTAGGTTTCCTCACACACCTGGCTTGGTACAACCAAAGTGAGTATCAGCATCCTTCCTACAAGCCTCCTTTGCCTGTGCTCCCTGTCTGTTAATTAACACCCCATCCTCCAAAAGAGTCACCTAAGCTGGAACCACAGAGACACCCCCAACTTCTCCCACTTCCTCACTATTTCTACTCAATTATCCACAAATTCCAATTGATTCCTCCTTGACCACTGCCTCTGGAAGGACCCCATCTCTTCTCTGGACAATCCCATATGCATTATCAACAGCTCTGCCTACCTGCCCCTGCCCCTTCCCTGTTCTAATCCATCCATAACGAAGCTGCTTTTATGTTACTTTTCATAACACAAATCCAAATACACCGTCTCTAACTTTTCATAATTCGGTGGTTTTTCATCCCCTTCTGAATAAAGGGTAAATATTCTCTAAGAACCGTAGGGTCTTTGCCATCTACTGTTTCAGCTTTATCTCATACTCTACACTCTAGTCAAACTTGTCAAATGTCATGTCCATTCGCAATTCTAGATTCCTTTCTATATCAATTTCTCTGCATGAACCACCCCTGTGGACTCCAACTCTTCCAGCCCCCTAGACAGAGCTAATAATTTCAACAGGCATTTGTAGGTAGACCTGAGCAACTGTGAGTACACATTCTGTGTCCCGCATTATTCTACAAACATTGACAGCAGAACTTCATCTCGCTCATCCTTGCACGCCCGATGTTTTAATGCAGCAGTGGAGGAGCCTGATAGATCTACCTTAAATGAAAACAGCAAATCACTGAAAATACCCTATCTTCCCTTTAGACAGTACCAACCTCTAGATGGACAAACCTTCAGGAGTTGTCCTACGTATCAGCCCACTAACATTCTAGAAATTTACCTCACATGTACTCAACAATTATTATGTGCTATCCCAGCATGGGGGCAGGGGGATAGAAAAATGAATGAGACACAGACATGAGAACCACAAATGCAAGTCTGTTCTACCAGCTACTTATGGAGGGGGGCCATAAAGGAAAGGGCTGCCAGCGTCACCGGGAGGAGTCATGAAAGGATGGGCTAAAGATTCATTGCCAAATATTACATCCCCAAATCAAGCAGATAAAATGGAAATCCTAGCTCTGCTTAAAGATCACCTTTTAAAGATCTGCTTAAAGGTCATCTTTAAGATCTGCTTAAAGATCACCATTACCAAGTTTTGTCATAAGAATTTGACACAGAACAAACTGGTGCACATTAATTGTGAAATAATCACACTCAGTGGAACACCTTTCAAAACCTGAACCACCTGAGAAGCAGATGCATTGCAAGTAAGATACAAGAGAAATACCAAGTGGACACCAAGAAAGTTGATCACTCTTGTTCCACAGGAATTTTCTGGAGCATAAATCACTTAACCCTCTCCAGTCCTCAGTTTTGCCCTCAATCAAATGTAAATGAGAATAATATCTACCTATCAACTCTACAAGGCCACGGAAACCACAAAGGGGACCACAGATATGCAAATGCCCTGAAAAAGAACACTTTGAAATCACTCTACAAATATGAGGTAAGCTTCCCATTACTAGGATCATAAAACACTTCTGAAAGGTTCTTCAAGAGGCAAAAGGATGGTGTCTCTTTTATTATGTTTGCTTATTTCTGCTGAAGGGTAAAATCGTGCCCCTCATAAAGTTTAAAAGCCACAAGCCTGTGATGGAAACCATCGCTAAGGTAAACAAAACCGACATTTTAGGATTCATTTATTCCTTCCTTCATTAATTCAGTCTGTCAACAAATACATAATGAGCAGCAACCAGAAACAGAACTTTGCAAAAACACATTATGTAAGATTTGACAATAAAATCTTGAAATCCATCCTCAAGATGCTTAATATCAAAGTGATTTTTAGAGCAATGCTGACATGTCTAACGATCTACAGGAAAGGATGGCCAAAAACATGTATACACAAACAGAGATTAAGGGACATTTTTACATTAATAGTCATTACATATATGACTTACAAATTGCATGGGTAAATGCATATAGAAACATGAACAGAGAATACTACAGTTCACTGATTAATTAAGCAAAGGGTGGTAGGGTTCTTCAGGTCACCGTTGTAGCTTCAAAAGAAATACAAAGTGTGTAAAGGTATTTTGCTATTAACCCTCTCCGCCATACACAGAAAAGTTATCTTCAAATGGCAAACAACAACAAGAAAGTAGTCCGATGCATTAATACAGGTTGGAATGGGAGGAGAGCAAAGAGCTGGTTCTTTTTTATTACGTAAATTAGCATAAATATAAAGAAACGCCCAGAGACTGAAAGGGGAAGAAAAAGGGGGGGGATACTTCTAACCCCACAATAGCAAGTACGAGGGCAATTAAGAAACGGTTCACTCACAATATGGTTAAGTAAACTCTCAAAATCCTTATTTGGTAAAATCTGCATAAAATTTCCAAGTTGGGAAAGAGCTGAAGAAATTTTTACAATGTTCTGTATTATGCAGTTAAAAATTAGTCAGTATTTGAGTGGGAAGATGTCTACACCAAATACACTGCTCCTTGGAGTTAATTATATTTGAATTAATCTCCATATCACAATCTCTACCCACATTTGTCGGTAACCCATCAAGTGTTATTTGTGGCTTACCGTTTATTTGGATCCTTTATCAAGAGCCCTGAAAGCAGTGATTTTGCATCTGAAGAGAGTGTTCGAGGAAATTTAATGTCTTCCATTAGTATTAGTTCAAAAAGTTTCTCATGATCCTGGTTGTAGAAAGGTAGCCTCCCACACATCATCTCATACATGACGACCCCCAAGCCCCACCAATCCACGGCTCGGCCATAATCGTTGTCTTCTAACACCTAAGAGGGAAACCAGTGAAACAATTCATTATTACACACAAACTTTTAGAGCGATCTTTACCAAATATATGCTTTTTAAAAAATAATTAATTTCTTTACTTTATTTTTTCAGTGATCCAAGATTCATTGTTTATGCACCACACCCAGTCAAATGTACGATTCTTATCTCAAAGTGAATCCTAACTTGCAAAATCCAGGTGGGCTATTCTGATATATTGACTTTTAAACTAGAAAGCATCCCACAAAAGATATGAATCACACCAGATATGTGAAATATTTGTTCAATCTACATCTTGAAGTGGCCAGTGTAGGAGAAAGGACTCCAGGCCACGCAGCACATTCCAAATGAATGACGACTGAGGCTCAGGCAAAAATGGTTTACATATTTGCAAGTTTTCTCGTAGGCCTACTTAATTTTTCACTCTGGTTCCACTAATGTGGATTTCAAGTAACTTGGGAGGTAAGTCCTGCTGACCGTGTATATGAGGAGCCTTGGAGAAGCACTAAGGAACTCGGGTCAAACTGTAAGGACAGGATTCATGTACACAGAGTCATATAGACAGGTTCAGGGCATGGCGAGCAGGACAGTCAAGTTGGAAACTTGTGGAGGCCCCTGTATGTTTAAACTCTTAAGGAAATAGTCAACAAAGCAAATATAAAGATTTACTGTTTGGGGTGTGTCCAAAGTTTTATTAGTATGTCACAATAAAATTTCTGTTAAATACAAACAAAAATCACAGCTCAGTATTTCTGATACATGCCCTTAAATGTATTTCCCAAAACACATCTCATGCTAAATAAATTGAGAAAGAAAGTACAGGACAGTATCAGACTACGTTAGAGCAACCTATTCAAATCAGGGCATAAAAATTCATCATCTGTCTCAAGAAAATCTTGATTTTCACCTTTTGATTAGGTATGTTCCTCATCCAATGCAATTTTTTTCATTTATTTAGATCTTCCAATATTTTTAATATTTTATTTATTTGAGAGACAGAGAAAGAGAGTGCAAGTGGGGGTTGGGGCAGAGGGAGAAGGAGAGAGAGAATCTCAAGCAGACTCCCCACTGAGCGTGGAGCACTACATAGGACTTGATCCCAGGTTCCTGAGATCACGACCTGAGCTGAAGGCGGACGCTTAATCGACTGAGCCACCCAGGCACCCCAGAATCTTTCAGTATTTTATTTTAAATTACTATATCTGAATAATCTTAAAGCCTACTTTATCTGATTCTCTTAGCTTTGGGACAGATAGAGCAAGAAAACTGTACCCATGAAATTAAAAAAGTCTCGTAACTGATCACACAAGAATTTGACATAGAACAAACTGGTGCACATGTTCCAAACTTTCTTAGAGTTAAGTAAATCAGTTACTGGAATTACTCACATGTGACTTTTATTTAAAATTTACCAATAATTTAATAGAATTGCACATGGTATGTTTCACAGTTATGCTACGATTACCTATCAACACTATGAAAGGCACTTGGTAGACGGGGTATTTATATGTATGGAGAATGTAATTTTGAGAAAAAACTGTGTTACTTAACGATTATTTCAGCAGTGGTTTTCAAATGCTATGAGAAGATTTTTCATTCAGTTGTATCACAGTTCTAAGACGACATAGGATCTGCCTTAGCAAGATATGAACACAAGTCCAGTTCCTATGTTTTTCCAAAAAACCTTTTGTAGAGTAACAAACTAAGCAAAATATTTTGGGGAAGAACAGCAAATTCTAATTTTCATCTTTGGCTAAAAATATTTCAAATTTCTATTTGTTCGAAATGAGTAATGTAAAAACAAGCAGAAAACAAGAAATGACCTAGAGAAGCAGAAAGAATTCGGCTTGTGTACTTACTACTTCAGTGAAAGGCAACGCTGTTTTTAAATACCAGTGACTTTTGATTATTGGAGAATCTATCTCCTGTCCAATTAGTAGAACGTACTGTTTGTGGGCCTGAATCTAATAGATCCAGGATTTCACCTAATGACAAACAATTTTAAAATCTAAGTAACCTTTCACTCAATTCCTACAACACCAACAAAACAGTGGCACACGCGAGAAAGAGCCAAATGTGGTTTTTAACCTCTTTTTTCATAAAACCATAAAAAGCATAAAAGCTGGATTAACAGCTTCCCGAACCCACATTTCACCAGCCGGGTTCTCATCCCCAGCTGGCAAAACTGGCAATCCTTTATTTTTGTTTAAATACCTGGTTGGCTGCCAGAAGGGAAAGTGAGTACATAAAAAAAGGGTTTTATTTTTGAAGAGAAATAAGCAACTGAAAAATAAAACTGCATTGTAAAAAAATCTGTTTGATAAAATAAAATATATTTTTTATTTCGCTTTGTAAAATGAACACTGATTCTCAAAATAAATGGTTTTGCTTCTGAACATACGGGCTTTAATGAATATATAGATACATCACACTGCAATGAGAACTGTTTGTTATATTACTTTGAACTAAACAAATTTGATGTAATATATTCTATCTTATCGACATGTGAAGTCCAGCAATATTGGGGAGAAAAAAACCCCTAAAAACGCAGCCAGCCCTCTTAATCTAAGAGTCTTTGCTCTCAATTAAAGAGAAAGATTTCTGTTCAACTCCCACCTCCAAACAGCTGAAAGATGAAACATACAAGAAATAAAAAGAAAAGGGATTATAATATTCTACATGAGGATACAGAATATAAAACATGTTACCACTGCTCAGACAACATCCCTTCTTTCTTGCTAACTCTAAATTATCTCGAAACACAATACTTTAGAAATTCAAAGTGAAATTAAAATCCACAGCCTCTTTTATATTTTCTAAAGATAATTTTCCTCCCTTACTCAAAGCACATATTTTCCCCCAAATTACAGAAACTTATAAATTTTATATTCCTTAACCTAAGAGTTGCAATTCCTTCTGCCTACCTCTGACGATTCTTCCCCCCCCCCCTTTAAAAAAGGCTTATTTACTTCCTGGTTATCAGGAGAGCAGATCCAAAAGGTGGGATTATTGGTAACGCAGAGGCACAAGGATGGCCAAGTGCATTTCAACTCCATTACCACCCGCCCTATCATACGATTTGGATATAAATGCAGATCAAAACCTGCTCCTAGAGAAATAATCCACTGAAAGACTTCTCCTGAAGGACTGGTCTAAAGAAAGTGTCTCTTTTCCAAAAAAAATCAGTTACTAACGTTTTCAACTGAACTCAAGGTTTCAATACTAATGCAAACATTTGGTATTTCCTTTGTGCCTTCACACCCTATTGTCTCTGTCACCCCAGATGTAGCTTTACTTTGTAACTACATTTAACACAAAAGACAGACATAAAGGACAGGAGGTGATTTGGAACACCAGAGGTAATGTAAATATTCAACAGTGATAAGAGGTCACATTAACTCAATATCCAAACAGAACCCAAACGCTGGGAAACAAGGCTTAGTTTCCATTTTTTCTACCAGAAGCCTGAGATTGCTTCACTTTCTGATGTAATACAACCGGTTTCAAGGAGTTCGCAGCAGGTATCCATTACCATTAACTATTCTGGTAACATCTGGTTAATATTTGGTAAGAGCTGATGTAGGCGCTTCCCTTTATAAAAACAGCCAGGGTAGTTAAACAAAAATTGGCATGAGCAGCTCTTGAATAGTTACTAATTTCAAGGATGATATTAAATAATAAATTATGAATTTTAAAATGATGCCATCAGTTAAAATTTCCAGCGTAAATATTTATTTGGCGCATGGGCACTTTCAAAAACCATATTCACTCCAGCGTTCTTTTACCAACAAGGATTTGCTGGAAGGTTGAAGGAACACCTCTCTCCGCTTGGCCACCAGGCCACACACTGCACCAAGGCAGGCATTTATAGCGAGGGGATGGATGACCCGGAGTGGCTTGCTGCTCAATCAATAATCCAGACAGAACAGATGGGGGAAAAAATTAAACATCCAAACAAACTGTCTGCACACCTATGTTGTGAAAGTAAACTGCGAACTTGGATGAACCAATTTACCACTAATTCAAAAGAGAATTTTTTTCCCCTGGTAACCTTGTATTTCAGGTAACGAAATTGTGTGGGTTTTCTATATAAACATACGTTTCTATACTTCATCATTTATGGAAATCCTTTACATATTCTTCATATCCTAGGAATCTGCTTTACAAAAAAAAAAAAAAAAAGAGTCCTGTTAAGTCTTCCAATCCAGATTCTAAAATGTATTGCAGCTTCAGAAGTCTGTATTTCATGACAATTAGGAATTCCACGGTTTCTTGGTATTTTCTTCATGGATGTTTCTTTCATACCCGGTTCTCAACTGCTCCATTAACTCTTGAGAGTGTGAAGGCCATTCGCTCTGAGGGAGCACATTTTCCCAGAATTCTCGACTTCCTTTTGCCCTGGAGCAACAGCCATCAAGGGATTTCAAGAAACTGGGCCTTTGTCATCCAAGTCAAAACAGCCATTGTGAAATACTACAGGTTATCACTAGCATGCGCCCAGTGGGGGTGAGTTTTGTCTCTGTTCTCATGCTTCAGAGAATTTCACATTAAATTTTGTGCTTAACCTAGAATCATTCCAAAGCACTGAATGCGAATATACCTACTCTTAAAGCCAAAAGACCATTCAACACTGACAAGAACTTTAGGTGAAAACTAACTGCTGCAGGAACAGACAAATGTCTAAGGAAATAGGAGCCACACATGAGCGACACCGAGGGACAGTCAAGGTTGAGCTAGAAATATTATTTTCACTCATATGTAAGTAATATCCAGTTTGGGGAGAAAGTGGGATGATTTTTACTATTACCCAGACACAGTTTAAATAGTGAGCCAACTCATGCCAGTTACAGGCCCTTAAATCTCCTTATACGTGAGCGGACAACCTCTACCGGAACTAATCACCGCGCTCCTTCACTTAATTTCCCTCTTACTATTGATGGATCCTTTTCAGAGCCATTCAGGAAGATAAAGGTTTTCAAAAAGCCCTTAAAAGTTTGAGTGTTACATGAATTATTAACAAATAAAATATGAGGGATGCACATAGTCTTAAAAGGGCTACTAAAACTTTTTATTTTTACAAAATGCTTAGGCATTTGAAGACAGCTTCACAACCTGTTAGCGGTAGAATTTTGTGCAAGGCCTAAGTGAACTGTAACTGTGCGCTCCTATTTTTTACCTACAGATTAAATGTGCAAATACATGCCAACCTTGGACTAGTTCATTTGTCTTAAGATATAAAGACAATATTGACAGAGCCCAGGAAATGATGTTTGTTACAGTATCTCTTCTTTGTTATATTTAAGATAAATACATACAATTTCATGTCATACATTTAAATCAGGTTGGATTCTAAATGCTCCCCCGACCCCATCTACACTACTCGCTGCTGGCAACTTCCTTTACCCTGAATTCGTGGATGATCCCAGCTCATTCTGAAGAAGGAACTGTGTGTCTCTGGCTTTAAAATTGTATGAAATTTAACGTCCATTTTTGCTACTCCCTCTACAGCATCACGAGAACTTCGAGCAAATCTTTTTCTCAAAGTCGTCGGCAAAATATTCTGGTCTCTTTCAGATATTTTCAAATTACACGTTCTAGGGAAGATAGTAAAGGTAGTAGGCTTCAAAAGCCAAGCGAATAAAATGACAGCGAGTGAATGTTTTCTAAGAATGAGGATCTGAAAACGAAGAACACATTAAACAATGCATCTTTAGCCACTGGAAAAAAATATTTTATACTTATGTGAAATCAAATTAAGTATAAATTTTTTTCTGAACAGCAACCACAAGTCAGTACCTTGCATTTTCCAACAGTTGAGCCATTTTTCTGCAATCTTTTTGTTAGTTCTAACTTGATTATCAAATAATTTTTATTTTTACACTATTACAGAAGTGCATTTCTCTAGGTTTCCAAAACCACCTTATTCAACCTTCCCCATCTGTCACCATCTGCTTCTTTTTAGCATGTACTTTTTGTGTGATCACATAAGCATGTGAAAAATAACTAACATTCAGATGATTATCTGCTGGTACATTTGAGGACTGGGCATAATAAAAGTGAACTGCCAAAACGTACTTAACACTTTTAATTTTGTTGGGTCTTGCATGTAAGCTACATTTGATTTTCAAACTGTTTTACAGTTGGAAAGTTGATCAGGTACTGCTAACTCAAGAGCAAAGCTGAGACTAAATAATTAGCACTGCATAAAATGGTTTGGATCCAATGAGAGCCAAATCAAATAATAAAATTTAACAGTAAGATTTTATATGTGATTTCCAATTTCTTTTATAATTTCTAGGGAGAAAATACAGTATAGATTTCAAAAACAAAATCCCCTCAAAATATCTTATTGTCCATAACATATGGCAGATAAGGTTTCTTTCTTCCTAATATAAGAAAGACCAAAAACACATGCATTTAAAACCACAGATACGAATGCATTTTTAGAGATGTAGGGACACTAAATGCGTACTTTATATGCCCGCTAGCAGTGTATCTCTCGAACCTCTTAAAAAAGAAGACATGATTTTTTTTTCTTTACCAATAAATATCTCTAAATCTTCACCAAAAGAGGTAAGAGAACAAATACTTAAAAATACTCTTTTTCCAAGAAATGGCATTTTTATACTGTTAACACTCCTCTTTCCCGGTGTTCTCTGCCACAAGAATAAACTTGTTTACTTAAAATTTGTCTGTAACACCAGCTTTGAGTCTGACAGGTTGGGCAGTTAACAATGGGTTTTGACCTGATCTCTAAGGAGGCCCTGAGCTCTCCACAATATATAAACAAGTCTTGTGCAGGAAGAGACAACGCTGACAAGGAGCCACTCACAAGAGAAGCAGTAATCAGGAATGTACTCCAGGTCTGATAAGCAACTACAACTTACATACCACGGAAAAAAGTCTGACACTGATGATGGAATGTACAAGAAATTCTAAGGTTCAAGAAAAGTGAGAGACACCATCTGAAGGGCTCTCTCCCACCCCTGACTCTGATCGTGTTCCTCTGAGCACACTGTTGCCTTGTTCTCAATTCCAAAGTGACCTTCCTTTATCCAAGAGATGAAAGGTAAACTCCTTTGCGTGTCAGTTCCCATGTCTGTGTCTAGCCTCCTGTCTTCCTGCTCCCTGTTGAGGGCCACTGGACCCTTCCTACAGGCTGACACACCCTTCCTTCCCCTCCCACGAACCTGGGCACAACTCCAGGAAAGAAATTATTTTCTTGCACAGTAATGATTGTTTTCTGTCTCTAATCACCCTAGTAAACAGCAAGCTATTTGAGGACAAAAACTATTTCTTACTATCTTTGTATTCCCAGCCCCTAACACAACGCAGGACCCCTAATAAATTCTCTGTGAGTATCTCTTGAGTGAACGAGAGTGTTCTTCAGTGAAACGGTCCATATCGGAGGGCGGAGAAAAGGACTTAAAATTCTTGTTAAAAAGTAAGAGTAAACACATTCAAAGTTACCCCTATTTAACAAAAATGCCATGATTGACACAAATACTTAAAATGGAAGAATTTAAATTGCATGAGAAGTTAGCTGTTTCAGGAACTGTCATCCCCAAATGGTAACAACAGTGACGGAAAAAAGAGGAGTTGAGACTGTAATTATGGATCAACACACATCAGCCACGGTACAGAAACTGTTAGAGACCAGACGTCTGCAATGTTAAAAAAAAGGGGGGGGGGATACAAAAAGTTTCTTGTTTTTGAAAAGAAATTGATGATTTTGGGGGAAGTGTAAAGTTTCACTTTAGAAACAACTGGACTCTTCTTGCATGAAACTCTCGGTTTTGTTGTTGAGCTGATGACAGAAGCAGGTAAAACAGTATCTTTGTCTCCTAGATCATCTGCTTCTGAATGACATGAGATGTGTTTATCTTCTTCAGAAATAATTTCCCCTAATGGTGACACAACTAATTCTGTTATTCTCAATACAGGATGGCATCATCCGTGCGCCAGGGATCACAGGGGTTCCTTGAACTCCAGAGAAACAAAGGATTTGTTTTTCATGACATTCACAAAAACAACCCTATTCTAGAAAACATGATCTCATATTTGAATAAATAAGGAACAGTGTTCTGAAAACTTTACCTAATTCACCACAAAAATGGGAGGATCTTAAACTCCAGATTTTATAACAGAGAAAATAATAGTGCTGGCAGCCCTCGAGAATATAATATTTAGAAATGTACTGTATTTCGAATTATTAACACTTCTTTATAATAACGCAACATTCTTGAAATGTGCATTTACTCTTTAATTGAAAAAAACCATTATGTAGTAACAAACTGGTCTGAGTTGGTACATGCAGAGGGAATGCTGGGTTCTCGATGTATTCTTCTCAATTTCTTTTAAGTATCTTTTCCTTTTAAGCATTTATAAAGCATTCACCTTAAAAATGACATTTATTTACATCTATAAGTATTCTTGAGATTGTGGCTTTTGGGGGCTGTAATATATGTAGTTAAAAAAAGGAAGAGTGGCCTTTATATGATGGACCCTCTCTCTGACAACTCCCTGCGGTGTACAGACTCCATTAAAAAGAAGTTCTGATCTTCAGTCCCCTCACCTTTAAAATAAGGGATGCTATCGCAAAAGGTCACCGCAAACATGCAGCACACATACACAGCAGATGTTCGATAAGCTAATATCCATCCATCAAAGATCAATGCCTCCCTATTTGGCTCCAGCCATACCACCCTTCTTAGGGTTAGAGGAGGAACTGGGCTCATTCCTGCCTCAGGGTTTTAAAACAGCTGCTCTCTGTGTCTGGAAAGTTCGTCCCCTCCACTTCCATAATAGCTGCCTCCTTCTTAGCATTCAGCTATCTGGTCAACCATCACTTCCCCACACCTCCTGTCCATAGAAGACTGTATCTTCCAAAGACAGCTGCGACTTCCTGTCTCCCATGGTCTTCTACAACAGGGGGTGCGGGGGGGAAGCAGGAGTTGGGTGTCACTACCCCTTCAACTGGAGTCGGCTCAGACTGCCTAACCAGGAAGCCTATGACAGAGACGATGTGTGGTTTCTGGAACCAGACCATAAGAGGAGACGCGTGCGCAAGTGTTCGCAGCGGCATCATACCCCCAAACTGCAACCAAAGCAAATGTCCGTCGACTGCTGAATGGATACACAAACTATGGCATATCCATTCAACGGAGTATTATTTAGCCGTTAAAAGGAATGAAGTACCAAGAAAATGGATGAATCTTGAAAACCTACTATATGAAAGAAGCCAGACACAATCGGCACCCTATTATAGGACTTCACGGATACGAAATGTCCAGAAGAGGCACATCTATAGAGATGAAATAGCGGATCGTGGCTGCCTGGGGGAGAGGAGCTAATGGGTTCGGGTTTTGTTGTCAGAGTGATGAAAGTACTCTGGAATTAGACAGTGGTGACAGTCGCACAACTCTGTGAACATAATAACAGCCACTGCTGAATGTTGGGGTAGGTGGTCTGTACTCCAATAAAATTATTAAAAATAAACTACAAAAAGGAATTTGCAAAAAACTAATAAAACATTTCTTAATGGTTTACTAGGTGAACAACAACAACAACAAAAACCTAACAAAATAAAATAAAACAAAACAAGGAGAAGCAGCTTTAGACTCATTCCCTGGGACAGACACTTGTGGAACCCCAGGCCAGAAAAGTCTGGACCACACAGCGAGGCCAAGGCTCTAGGGTCAAGGCTCCAGGTCCCGGCCTGGCAGGGGAGCAGCGGGCGGGAGCACTGACTGTCAGAGGACAGGCGAGGATGCTTCCTTGCCCAGCCTCCAGCCACAGTCACCCTGCCACTGTGAAGTCCTTCTGACTGAGGCCCCACAGACTGTGGGGCAGAGATAAGCCATCCCTGCTATCCCGTGACTATTCCTCACTCTGAACCAGAGAACACAAAAAAAGTGCTTGTTTTTCACCATTAGGATTTGGAGTGCTTTGTTACAAGGCCAAAGTAATTTGAACTCTATCTAAAATAGCCACCACACCACACCCTTCCCTTATCTAGCTTTATTTTTCTCCCTGGCCCTTATATTCATTGGATGACATTAGGGTATTTACTTCTTCATATTGTCTCGTTCCAGAGAACGGGGTCTTTTGTGTCTTGCTCCTGTAACCACATCACCCAGAGAAATACCCAATCCATAGTAGACACATAATATGTATTTGTTGAATACAAATTAATGAATTACTATGGAACCCTCAGCATGGGGAGGTCCATGTCATCTTGGCATGAATTCCAAGACGTAGCTACTGTCCTTTCATTAACTTTTCCTATAAAATACTTTCCGATAATAAATATTGTATGAAAACTCACAACACGGTGAATGTCCATTATCATTGTTTCTTTGTTTCAAAGGAAAATCCAAGATGGCTTATAAAACTGCAAACATTCCTGAAGATGCTATCCAATTATTTGATTTTAATAAATGAATCAAAATGGGCATAAGCAAGAAAAATATATGTGGCCAAAAACTAAAAACTGACTTACTCTACTGAAGTTAGGACTTTTGTGCTCATAAAATTTAATTGCTACATATTCTTACTCTATAATCCCACGCTAAACAAGTGAGAGCAAAATAGATGTGTTTCGTGTTGATGGCACTGAGGAAACAAAACAACGAGCAAAGGGGGAAAAAAGAGACAAACCAAGAAACAGACTCTTAACTCTAGAGAACACATTGATGGTCACCAGAGGGAAGGTGGGTTGGGGGGGGGGACAAAACAGGTGATGGGAATTAATAAAAATCCACTGAACAGGATGAGCGCTGAGTAATGTACGGAGATGCTGAATCATTGTATTATATATCTGAAATTGACATAACACTGTATGTTAACGATACTGGAATTAAAATTAAGAAAAGGTAGTAGATAGCACAATGCTTTTTATGCTAAATGGTTTACTTTTCAAAACATATGGCCACATTAGTCTTCTCCTACAAATGCAAGCGTAGCCTACCTCTGGTGCCAGATATTCTGGTGTGCCACAGAATGTCTTCATGGTGGCTGCATCTGTGATCCCTTCTTTGCAAAGTCCAAAATCTGTAATTTTTATGTGGCCATCTTTATCCAGCATCAAATTCTCCAACTGTGTGGTAAGAAAAATGACATAATTTGTTTTATGGTTTTCAAAAATAGGAAAATACTGTTTTGAAAAATTACGGAATGCTGAGTAAGATATTTTGGAAAGAGGACGTAGCTGTAGTTAATAGAACTTGCAGCACTTACAAACCCTATGGCTTCCTAACTCATGTGTAAAAAGAAATATGTTTTATCAAATACTTCACGATGATAAAATTATGGATTTTTAAACCAATGGGAGTAAGAGCCATTACTGTGTAAGCTCTGAGAACTAAAACCTAAATAACTTTTCAAAGCAAATAGCAATCCTTTTTTTTTTCCTTAATAAATTGTGATCTAAACAATCCCAAAGAGACGAGCATCTTCTTCTAGATATATACAGATGGTTTTCAACAATTGCTCTTGGGAATCTATTGCTATTATAAAATATTCACTTACAGAAATGTTTTTTGGTGGTTGTTGTAAATCAAACCTAAATCTTATTTTGTAAGGTAAGGCGATATCCTCTTTTGAAGATCTTTGTAATAAAGAAATACCAACCCTTTTAAACATAAAAAGAAAAAGAATATCAAAGTCAAACATTCAACAGTTAATGAAAATATATAGCACAAATATCATAAAACTGGAATCTCTTTGAACCCATTAATTCAAAAACACCAAAGAGAATTTTAAAGACTTAACCGAGTAGCAAGATTATTTGCCTCAAGTGAAAATTATAAAATGTAAGAGGGGGGAAGGAGTTTGTGCAAAATCGATGCAATTAAAAATAGCAGCAATAACTGATCTTCTCCTCCCAATCTGAATCCAAACTTATAATTATCATCACACAGAGATACACATGAGGTCTAACTTGTGAACCTATAGCCTTATATAGACAAAGCTCCTAAGCTTGTTCGGTCATCTAGGTACAACCTCAAGGTACATACAAGAAACACATACACAAGAAACACATGTGAAAAATGTATTAGCAGGAGAAATGACAATTAGCTTATTTAAGGAGTGGACACTTATTCTCCTTCATGTGACGACACAGGACAGTGCTTACCTGAACTCTGAAGTCAATATCAATTTCAAAATAGAACTCCATATAAGAATATAAACAGATATCAATCATATAAAATGTGATAGTATATTTTGTCACATTATTCGAAGTCTTATACATGAAAAACCAAATACAGTTAAGGAAGTTATGCTCACCAAAGGAAAGAGGGAAACAGACCTAAGTCCTCAGAGACAGTACTGGCTCAACTAAATGCTCAGTACATGTCTCATGTACTGTACAGACTTCAGTGAAGTGAGTCTGTCTGTCACTGGTCTACAGGAAGGTGAACGGACCCTAAATATATATATTTTGAAACTTTCAAAAACAGAAGTTCTTTTATTTTATCTAAACTCAGATATCGTGCATCTTCCTTATGCTTCTCTGCTAACTGGAACCTAAAAATCGAGCCTAATTTGTACAGATGGCAACAGGTCCTGAAAGCTGAAACCAGTCAGAAACATCGAGAAAGAGTCCCTCTGTGTATTTCCCTTTCTTCTGATCACCACTCCCTGCTTTGGTCTTTCTTTTCTTCAGGGTTCTGGCTTTCTAGCCTTTCTCCTTCTCTTTCAAAAACACCCTCCTCTTCCCTCCCTCATCTTGCCACACTGAGAAGTATATATCGGAGAGTCTGCTATTTTGGCTGAATGAAAATGTAAATGCCCTGCTCTCTTAATTTTTAAAAATATGCATACTGTTTTAATATATGAGTATTACCATATATAAAAACAAAACCAAATTAAATTCTTAAAATGCTGAAAATCTTTTAAAAATATTTAGTAAACCTCTTTTATTAACATATTACATAAAAATTCTTGTAAAAACTTTAAATAATACATAATAGTATTGAAGAGAATGTGAATGTGCTGTCTATAATCCATTCCTTTCCCGCTCCGGTCTGTGTTGGGAGTATATGTTACTGTTCTCTCTATGTTTTATATGCATCGGAAAGTATTCATGGAAACATGATAGCATACACCATTTCTCTACATTTTGACAAGGCTATTTGGAAGCAAAAGGAGACAGAAGTTTTTAAAAAACAGTTTTTTAATATCAAAAAGTGTGTATATTTTTTAAAAATCCCGATTTGCACCTCGTTCTCTAGCCTCCTATCTCAGCTCTAAGCTGCCAGGGGTTGAGGGACGAAGAAGGAACCGAGACGCAGGACAGGCTTGGAGTAAGGAATAGGGTGAACGTGACCGAGAGTCCCAGTCAGCCCAGAACTGAGGGGGTTTCCCGGGACATAGGACTTAAAAGTTCTATAACTGGGAAGTCGGGGCAAACCAGGACAGTTGGTCATCCTACTTGTTTTATAAATCAGCTTTTTAAAAAACCATTACAATAATATAGTAAGCAACGAGGTCAGCCTAAGGGATGACGGTAAGAGGTGGGATGAGGTAGCACACTGCACAGGCAGCAGCAAAGAGCAAAATGGTCATAGAATGGAAGTCAAGTCAGAGAACGCATATGTCAGTTCAAGCTTTGCTTTACTCCCTGGGTGACCTTGGGCATGCTGTTGATTTCTGTGTCTCTCAAGTTCATCTCTGAAACAGAGGTAAATAACAGTAGCATCCAATGTGGTTGCTTTGAGAATTAGAGATACTGAATGCAGAACTTTATACACCGTACACATTCAATAAATGTTATCGATCATTTATTCAACATGGAGAGCTTAATGGCTGAATTATGAGTTATCACAATGGGGTGCGCTATTCGAGATAACACAGGAGAGTTCAGGAAAGGAACACTTTAATCAGCTCAGTGACTGTTAAAAATACTGTCAATATGCAATAATTTCTACTGAATAAAACAACAAAACATAAATACTTCATAACTTTTGAGCCAGGTTTTTAATGGTGTCCACCTTCTCCCATCAATTATTTTTGCTCTCTGGACATCCTGAAATGTCATTTTACTGAGCATGACTGACAAATACAACTTATCCATCAAAAAGTATCAACAATTGTCAGAGATGTATCACTTTCCAGAAAGGATAGCCCCAAACCTAGTCTTGTATAAGGAGAAATTGGGGGTAAATAAATATCCAGTCTTGTTAAAAAATAAAGAATAATTCGACACAGATGCACAACCAAGTTTCTGTGAAATGTTAAGAACCACCAGCTTTGTGATTAACAAATATGGAGGTTGAACAGAATCACCTGGAAGTCTTTTTAAAGCAGATCAATGGCTAAGATCAGATCAAAATCACCTGCAAATCACTTCCTCCGTGCATTTAACACTAAAGGGGATTTAGTCACACCTTCTGTGCCAAGGAGAAATAAAAACATTTACAAATGATCTCTCCTTGGTTCTCTTCCCTCGATCTCACAGCTCTCCTTGCTTGGGTGGGCTGCAAAGCCCACAGTGCCCGGTGTTGCTGACTGCTCGGGTCCTCTCTGTTTATAAAATGCCAAATCCATCTGTTTTTACCTCCAATCAGTCTTAGTTTCTAAGACTGAGAGCAGACATTATGTGTACACTCCATGGATGCATCCCAGGCAAAAGCAATGACAAAATCAAATAGGAGGTTTGAGAGAAAAGATTACATATTAAAAATCCGAGTGATGTTTGCTATTTGTCCCGTTAGAGAGGGTTGCTTTCTAACAGTTCATTCTTTGAGGAGAAAGAAAATATTAGACCTATACCTCACAGAGTTCCCATTAAAAAAAGGCAATATTTTTCCCCAGCAGAAGCAGACGGCCATTACCTGATAGAAGATCTTGATTCAGTGCATATGCCAAAAAAATGTAGCCGATTTTGACATCTTTTTTCCCTCTGTGCTTTGTGGACAAGAAATTATAGCAAGAAAGTACTATGCTCCTTCTTGTTCTTGCTGGCGCCTAGCATAAAGCTAAAGTCTAAAAATCCTTGCTGTCTTTAACACAGTGCTTCTCAACACTTCACAGTACAATAAAAAATGAAATTTGTCTGGCGTAAGCAGGATCAGCGGACGAGCTGCTTTAGGCCAGAACTGAGCGGCCCAGAAGCTCCACGGCTTGGGCTGTCCTCTAACCCATTCGTGGTGCACAGGCTGGAAGCTCTGCTATGTATGCCAGTCTGGCTAAGTTTTGTACACTCCCTAATAGTCTAATATAGACACGCATTCTACTATCTAGCGACCATACGTATCTCTTAGGTATTTCTTTAAATGGCTGACACTGTGATTAAACAAAGGAATGAAAACAGCAGTTTCTAAGGGCTCTGATGGCTGTAGGAGCAGGTATGAACAACCCCCTTCACTCTGTCTTACGTCCCATCTCGGCACAGTTACGTCAAACCCAATGTTCGGTACCCAGACTGCCTCCCGCCCGAGAAGGAGTCAGGAATTGGTCCTCTGCTCACCGCCTTCTCGGCTTTAGGGCCATTAAAGTGCCAATATGTCATACAAGTTGACCTGCAGGACCTTAACGAGCCTGAAGTTAAGAGAGTGTGTGGAAATACTGAAGGAAAACACGTCTCCACTTAGGATCCTGCCTCCGCTAGAGATGGATCCGGCCTCCGCTTAATGTACCAAGGCGGGGACCCCACTTAGGGGGCCAGGCTGCTTAAGAACTAGACTCACATAAGGAACGCACCCTAAAACTACAATGTAGTTTTAGAGGGTGAGGGGATTCTTAATAGCAGTGGCTCAAAATTTTTATAGAAGAGGGAATCCAGAGTGACAGGTGAGAAGTGGGAGCTGGGGGAGGAGTCTCGAGACTCAGCAGGGAAAGTAACAAGAACGCCACGGGTTAGAGTGCGGGCTTATCTGGGGCGAGCGTGGGGAGCGGAGCGGATGAAGCCCGGAAAGCCTCTCAGTCCATCCTTCTGTGCGGGCTGGGCGACCCGGAAATTACCGCAATCCATTTGTTGGTTTTCTCATGTTAATAATGTAAATGGTTACATTAACCATTAAACTCTCTAATCAGGTAGAAAACAAGATTAGATGAATCACCAGTAGAATGTAGTAGCGATTTATATATGATTTTCTGCCCCTTGCCGTGTTATAAACTCTCGGAGAAATTAATTCTTCAAGAATTCCGGTATCCTTATATGCGCCTTTGCATACATCCCTATTCAGCCTATTCTGAACTTGGATGGCACGGCCTCCGAAAAGAAAGCTTTCACCTGCAAAGTAAGAACTAAGCAGAAAGGAAGATTTTAATATATTTTGCATTGCTGACAAAATCTTAAAAGGGACTTCTTCAAATTTTGATGTTATCATGAAGATACACCAGTTTTTCCTAAGTAGTCACAAGGAATCTGACTCCACGCCAGGACAGAATTTCGTATTGTAGCAAATATTGATACACTAAGCAAACTTCCTTTTAGAAGTGTAACGAGTGTAATAACTTATCTGCTGCTACGAACACCAACTTATTAGGAACTATGACCTGACAAAATATCTTAAATTAACTTGCGCATGAAGTAAGGCTTTCCCTCCAATGATAAATGGGGCAGCAAACAGGTACGGATTTCCTTGAGAGGCACAGCTAGGACAGGCTTCTCAAATGGATTTGCATTTGAATAAATGTAAGGCCATTATTAAGGAGATAATCAAGACAAATCCGAGCCTGATCAATTAAAGTGGGGGCCTAAATCCGTTTTTGATGATGCTGTTTTTAATGTATCTGGTATAAATATATTTAAAAGATCCATTCTCTCATCTTTGGCAGCTTCAATCAAATTTTAGATTTACAAAGATCTCCCAGAGTTAATCCAATGGATTCTTCTCCTCACAGATTTCATTTCAACTCTAGAAAGGCAGAAGGGTCTGTAAGGAGCAGGACACTGGGCCTGGAGCTAGGATTCCCGGTTTCCATAATCTGGACCATGTCACCAACTTAGTCCTGGACTTCAAGTAAGACACCTCCCAGGCTTCCAGATTCATGACCTCACCTGTCAAGTATGGAACAACTGGAAATCTCGATGACCCACCTACAGGATGTCATTCTATTATGCATATTCCCATGCGCCACAGATACTAATAACACTTGCATAAATTTGAATGCTTGGCTTTTAACATTACATGCATTCTTCCTGGTGTGTATTCGTGTGGCTTCTATCCTGAGTTCTATAATTACTTAGACCTTAAGTTAATACTATATTTAAAAAAAAATAAACTTAAGAGAGCAGAGACCACCTAATTGGTAAAGTCAGTGGTCTATGCATATGGTAACCTCATGGACTGATATTGATACATATTGCTGTTTAAGAATCTGGGTCTAACTCCAACATCAGAAAGGACGGGGCAATGAAACTCTTATTAAATACATTTTGATAAACCAACATGTTGATTCATTTAAGAAGAAATGATTAAAAAGACTACTGACCGAGACTATCCCCCTTATATCATTCCTTAATCGATGCTGGCAATCAAATGGGCATTCTTTCCTTTGTTTCTTTAGGTTAATAGTTCCTGCTTCCAGCTTAAGCATTTTGAATATGCTACTGAGTCCCTCCAAATTACTCTCTTTTCCTTAAATCGAAGGAAACCCCCTTTTTTCCCCTACAGGTAGGATCCATAAAATGTAACACTTCATGCATGGGGAGAGCAGCCTCAGAGAAGAGCGATTTCTAAGTAAGTCTGGAAATGCAACATAACCTGTAAGTCTCATCACGTCATATAACTACTTTTTTGAAAAAGCATCTAGATTCAAGACATGCAAACATCATCAGATTATTTGGCCACACAGACCTCAACTACAGAGGCTTAATTCTGTCACGTTCCTGGTTATAAAGACTTCAGGCTAATCATAATCAGACTGTTGATCTGGACTCATCTCTAGTGCACTTTGGCGTTTGGACGGCTCAGGTGGTCTAGGTGATTCAGAGTTGCATAGTTCATTTTTCCTAAATACAGTGTTTATAGCTTCTTTTATACTTCAACGCATAATATGTTATACAAACATACATACTAAAAATTTCACTGTCAGCGTACAGAATAGTACTTTGTGAGAGGGTTATGCCTTAGGGTCACTCACAGCATAAAAGTACATGATAACAACATCCTGAGAACCTAGACAAGGGTTTAGTTAACTTAGGAACCACAGGCGTTCACAAGTGAGGTGGGAATGAGGGGATAACTGTGATTTCTTTTAGGGTATGTAGATATATTTCGTGCAGATGGGATTTCATAAAAGATTTCTGTTTCTCCAAATCAAATGATACTTTAAGTGAACTAATATTTAATAAATTAAGCAACTCTGAATCAAATCTTAATAAGTCAACATTACTACATGATTTACTTTTTACAAAAGTATGGTAGTCACATTTAGAATGTGTTCAAAATACATCATGGTACACGTTTCCTTAACGTGGCCAATCTAACTCAAAACAGAGTTATGAGAATTACTACTACCTGTTATGAGCTACTCCAGAGCTTATCAAATTATAGCCTGTGAGCAAAATCTAGCATACTGCTCATCTTTGTAAATAGTTTTATCAGAACACAGCCAGCCACGCTCAGACACCGACCGCCCTACGGGAGTGGAGTGGAGCAGTTACAGAAGTGACTACGTGCATCCAAGCCTCTCTGGACTTTACAGAAAGTATGCCAGTCCGTGAGCTATTCCAAGGATCTCATCAGGAGGGAACACAGAGAAGTCAGGTCACTATTGTCCAAAAAACAATATGGCGCCTTTTGAAATGGAAACTGAATGAATTAAAAAGGCCATATTAAAATGCTCCAGGTATTTAAACCCACCACAAAGTGAAGACCAAAATCAAATTAAATACTTCCCCCCCAATAAATATCTTACGTATGATAAAAGTTTCTCCATAATACATCACAGGACGGTAGAATGTAAGAATGAAACTTACTTTGGAATGTCCCTGGCAAAGTCACTTGACTCTTAATCAGATGTTTACCATTACTCATAAATTTCCAGAGAAATGACACTATTATTGGCAGGTCAGAGCAGTCAAGCAGAAATTACGGCACACGTCATAAACCCAGACATGAAGGACCTAGGTACGCATCAGTGAATGGAATTCCTGTCAAATGCAATGAACTACATTCTTAAACAGAGTGCTTTTTTTTCCCAACTAAATCTGCTTTTCTCCAAACTGTGTAACTTTGTAATTACTTTGTGTTTGTCCCTATAGTCTCTGCAAAAACAAATTTTGATTACTTTTTTTTTTTTTACCTTGAGATCACGGTACACAATCTTTCCAGAATGTAGATAGTCCAAAGCAGAGACAATTTCTGCACCATAGAAACGTGTGCGGTCCTCGGAGAACACCCGCTCTCTCGACAAATGGAAAAACAGCTGCAGGGTAAACAGCAGGGACAGGATTGTAATAATTACTGATTTAGTGGGGGAAATTAACACAAACATAAAACACCTCTCATCACCATATTGTGATGATAGATAGTGTACTCTCCGCGGACACTGAGCACTCTTACACAGCAGCTGGCTTATCTTCTCCAGGTTTCCAAGGGGAGACTGCGAGCTGTTAAATCAGCGTTTTAATCAATACACCAATCTTGTTTAAGGCATTCTGCTTGCTACCCATTTAACCTTCAGTTACCAGAGGAAAAAAGTATGCATCATCAGACTGCATTTCCCCCTCGCTATATTGTTGCTTCACTCTTCCAAGGATGAGGCACAGAGACATGATTAAAATAAATGTACACAACAGAGATGTAATAGTTCTACTTCATTATTTGATTTACATTTGATTTCAGAGAAAGGACTGCTGATTTGCCAAAACTGAGGGATGGGAGCTTGTTATCGTCTACGACTATCCTTGCTTCCTCAGATCTCTAGACATGTTTTCAAAGTTTGTATCCAGGTTTTCTACAATGACAGACAAACCGTAGGGTTTAAGTTTTCACTTTAGTAGTGGCCGAAAGGGACTGAGAAGCTCCCGTTACCTCCCCTTATATTTCTACTTCAGTAATAACCACAATACCAACCCCCCTCATATAATCATTTACACCACACGCTCATTCCCTTCTCTACATCGCCTACAGGACAGACCACTCCGCGGCCAACAGGCATTTTGGGGAGCTCACTGAGCCCACACACTCAGCTCTCCATTTAGGCCAGACTCCGACACTGCCCATCTCATCTCAATTCAACAACGCATGTGGGGAAGGAGCAGGTTCCTGGCACTATGAATTCACTTCCAATGTACTATTTCACTGTATTAAGAAATCCGCCAAGAACAGTGAAAGATTGTTGACAGTGCTGAGGACACTATTAGGTATCACAGTAGGTACTTAACACATGCCTGTGATTAAAGAAATGAACCAATCAATCAGTGTATCCTGGACTACAAGATCACAAATTAACTAGACCTTCACATGGATTACGGAACTCTTACTGCTCCAACAAATTGGTAAGACTGACGGTTAACAAAGACTTGTTCCTCACACACTAAATCAGAATTTAAGCAACAAAAAACCCAGATTTCTTCTGACAGATTTCTTCCCTTTTTCCACCTCCACTGAAGAGTCTATCATTATTTTAAGATCTATTTTATGCATAATCCATTGTCACAATAAAGAGCAGGAGGGAATGTGACTTAACAATTGCCAAAAAAGACTGGCTTAACATTAGTTATAGTAAAACTAAAATACTTGGCAGACAGTCTCTAAACTCTAACGCTCTCTACTATCTTGTCATACTTTATCAAATCTAAGATGTTCCTGACTGGAACTCCATCATCATTTTAAGTTAATAGTAAGAAACAAAAAAGGTTGTCAATTAAAGCTATGATAATCCGTCAAATATCAATGGCATTCTGACTGCAGAGATGGTAAATGTGTCTTACAAATGATCCAATATAGTATGCCAAAAACCAAACCAACGCATACAATTACTCAGGGATATTTCTCAAAATTTACTCATTTTATATAGGCAGATATATACTCTTAATGCATTACCACCCAAATGAGGATGAGAAGTAGAAAGAAGCATGTATCATCAGTAAACCCATTCTGAAAAATTTCTGGGTCAAAATAATTTCTGCCATGCTTTATTCAAAATACTGCTAACTTGGATGAAGGAACCCCTGTGATCTCTATGTAGATTTATGGCAATCTTCTAATGGGATAAAAATATTGTTTCTAAATTTTTCAAAAATAATGTCAAGCATACTACTTACTCATCTACTACACAAAAGATACAGATCCTCCCTAAATCAATATAATACATGCAGGCTTCCAGATCTTTATTTAGACCATATTCTTTAATTTGTCTGCCAGCCTATTTCTATAAAAATATCAGCTAAAAAAGTGATATTTATAGAGAAGAACTCTATTTCTCAGTCTTCTGTCCTCTGATGTCTACCCCTGTTACCTTGTAGAACTGATTCTTGCTAAGATAACCAAGAATCTATCTCTTACTTGCCAAATCCAATGATCTATTTATAGTCTGCACTTCTTCCTGGTCTGGACCGGAGGACATTGGCTATTGGCCTCTTCCTTGAACATGTTCCTTGGCTTTGGTAATACAGCTGTCTCCTGCTTTTCTATCTAACTCTCTGGATATTCCTTCTCAGTTTCTACCTTGGCTTTAAACCAACTTTCCACTTAGTGAGCATTAATTATTTTAAAGTCACTGTGTTAGGCACTAGGAAGAGAAATAGATGGCATACAGATGTAGAGAAATCACATTAAAAAATAAAAGATTAAAACACAAGGGAAAAGGAGGAAGGACATAGACAATTAAAATGAGAGGAATATAAATGAATACAGTTCATGAAAACATGCCATCTTATAATAATCAATGAGGGCAAGATAAAAACATAAATGAGATAATTTAGCACATCCAGAAAGAGCATTGTCAGTGAAAGCGTTGGGAGATGAGTATCGTTATACTGGTAGCTGGGGTGTAGACAGAGGGCAACTCTTCACAGGGCAATTGGCAATAGATATGAAGAGCATTTTTAAAGTACCATAGTTCCTCCTCTAGAAATTTCCTTTTTAAAAAAGGAAATGCAAAAGTCTTCTACAAAAGGGTATTCTCTGTATCAGTATATATGAAAACTCTGCAAAAATAGCCTTCGTACTATGTTGAAAAATGAAATTAGATTTTCATCTAATAGTGTATCAAAATAAATTTCTAATGTAACTCATACTTAAACAGAAAATATTAAACTAATTAAAAAACTAGAAAATAAAGATGATCATGGGACCAGACTTACCCTCTTGCCCTACACAACTGGGCCAAAACACATAAAACAACAACGACAAAAAATGACTACTGGGAAAAGTACACAACAGAAATGCTCTTTAGATACTGGACAATAGGCAGTGCAGGACCAAGACCTCTGTGAAGAGAGAAACAAACGAGTGAGCCCTGAAACTACCAGCCTTCTGTCCAAGGGCACTTTGTGGAACACGACCAGTGGGACGGACTGATCCCAAGCACAACTCAGGTCTCACTGTGCGGAGAGTGGAACGCAGACTTTGAGGAGAATGAGGTAGATGGCATTTCAGGACAGGATGAACCCCAGTGAGGAAGAAGCCACACAAAATCCACACAGTCGAGTGTGCTGTGGAGTACAAGCAACGCATGCAGAAGGTTAAACTCTGCGAGAACAAGCAGAGAAGGAATGGAGGTCTGTATGCCCCATAATTCCCGGAGCTCACTCAGAGCTGAGAGACATTCAATTTCTAACCAGTCAGAACCATGTCATTACCAAATAGGCAGGCATTCAGGAGACATTTCAAAACAGTCAAAGGTAAACCCACAAGAGCTAACAGATACGGAGAAGACAACAAAATCCAGGCATTCGTGTAAAATTCCAATGATCTGGTATCTGTCAACAATTACTAGACATAAGGAGATGCAGGAAATATGACCCATAACCAAGAGAAAAATCAGTCTTTAGAAAGACCTTAAGAACAGCAGAGATGACAGAATTAGTAAGATTGACTTTAAAACAGTTCATGAAAAGAAAGAAGAGATAAAGGAAAATAGAAGTAGAAATAAATGGGACTTCTAGAGATAAAAAATAACAATAAATGCATAGATCTGCATGTCTTGATGAATCTCAACATGATGAAAACTCATAAACATGCACGAATAATCAGAACATAAGTCAGAGCACATTCAAGTCACAGAAAAACCAGTGACGGAAAATCCTTTACAAATTCTGAGGGGGAAAACATTGTATACAGATGAACAAATGGGAGAATAATCCTCGACTTCTCATAGGCTATAGGGGTAAAAAGGCAATGGAACAATACGTCCCAATGGCTAAATGAAAAACAAAAAGGTATCCTAACATTCTGCATCCAGTGGGAAAATCCATCCAAGAGGAAGCACACGTATGTGAGGAAAATGTTGAGGCCAGGGAAAGAGACACTGGAAGACGTCAGGTAGAGTGATCACAGGCTCGCACGAACCCAGACTACTTTGCCTCCTCACTGGGCAGGACGGAAAGGCTTCCTAAGAGACACAGCTGCCAGGAGCATCTGGGGGATTCCTGCCCCAGGAAGCACAGCCTCGTTAGCGTAGGACCAAAGGCCAGCATCCCCAGGCTCGGCGTAAAAGCCAGCCTGGAAAACATCACTGTTTATGAGTCAGACTGACTACATCCAATAAAGAATTAGCTGGCACGAAAAGAACTAGGAAAATATAACCCATCACTAGGAGAAAAATGAATGAATAGAAACAGACTGAGAAAGTGACACAGATGACAGAATAGAAGAACACCATGATAAAACAAAATAGCTATTAAGATACAGTCTCAAGAGATAAAGTCTGAGATGTCCTGGATGAAAAATGAAAACCTGGATTGAATTATCACCTAGATGCTAGACCCTGGAGGAAGAAAATGGTAACAGACTTGAAGACGCAGGAAACAAATCTAAAATTAAAGATAGGAAAACAATAATGGAAATGATGAACCGAGCATTAATAAACCGTGGGACAGTATCCCACAGGCTAAGAGATACGTAAGGGCACTCTCAGGATAGGACACGAGAAATGAAAGAATGGAAAAAAATACTTAAATAATGTCCAGAAAGTTCTCAAATTTGATGAAAACTATAAGCCCACAAATTCACAAAGGCTTAAAAAAACCCAACTGAAAGAAATGTGAAGAAAATCCTACAAGGCACATCATAATTAAATAGCTGAGAGCAAGTGCTAAAAGGAAAGCATGACAGGACGGGGGCGGGGGGCCTCGGTAAGCACGTGGAACAAAGAATGAGAGCAGACAATTTGTCAGAAACTGTGCAAACCAGGAGAAAGAGGAGAGGTGTCTTCATAGTAATTAAATATGGAACTGGCAAGGTACAATTTTATACACAGCTAAAATAGCTTTCCAAAAATGACGGCAAAATAAAGCCTTTTGGGGACATGCAAAAGGTTACGGAAATCATCAGAAACACTGCACTATACATGTTCAAGGTACTGCTTCAGGCTGATGTGAAATGGTACCAGGTGAAAAACTGAGTCTACACAAGGTAAAGAAGATACTGCAAATCATAACTTTGTGGGTTAATATATGTTGACTTTTCTTACGTTTTTAATCTCTTTAAAAGGCAGTCCTGGTCTAAAACAAAAATAACAATGCATTGTGGCATTCATAGCCTACGTAAAGGTAAAAATGTATTAACAATAGCACAAAACCTTGAAGGGGGAAAATGAAGGTGTGCTGGTGGAAGAGTCTTATAATACGTGAAACAGTATACCCTACCTTGAATATAAAATGAGGTAAGTTAGGGGCGCCAGGGTGGCTCCATCGGTTGGGTGTCTGACTCCTGTTTCGGCTCAGGTCATGATCTCAGGGTCATGAGATCAAACACTCATGGCGTCCAGTGCCACACCCAGTGGAGAGTCTGCCTGAGATTGTCTCTCTCCCCCTCTCCCCCTTCCCACACTCGGGCCACTCTCTCTCTGTCTCTAAATAAATACATCTTTAAAATCTTCAAAAAAAAAAGTCAAATATGAATTGTATTTAAGTTAAATATGAATTTGTATTTAAAAACCAACTCAAAAAATTCTCCCCCCTAGTTTGACAGTGAATTCTACCAAACTCCTGAAAAAGACAGAATAACAATTTCATGCAAATACTTACAGAAAACAGGAGGAAATACCTCTCAAATATTACATGAGGCCAGCACTACCTTAATACAAAACCAGAGAAAGACTTCACATGAAACGGTATCAATATCCCTCATAATCACAGATGTAAGAAGACTTACCAAAACTTGACCAAATCATATCCAACAAAAGATAATACTGTATCATGACTAGTGACGGTTAATTCCAAGAATGAAATAATGGATTAACATCTGAAACCAACGTAATTTGCCATATTAACAGCCTAACAAATGGAAGACCATATGATCATCTCAAACGCAGAAGAAGCTTTTCAAACAACTCAATGGCCACTGGTACTAAAATCTCCTAACAAACTAGGAACAGAAGAGAACTTCCTCAACCTAATAAAAGGCATCTAAAAATGTACAGCTAACATCACATTTAATAATGACGGATTGAATCTCTTTTCCCCCCGAGACTGGGAACAAGGATGTTCACGTCTTTCATCTGGCATGTGCAGGAGTTCCTAGCCAAGTGAAATATGGCATAGACAGACAGACAAATTATATAAACGTCATACTGACTGGAATAGAAGTTAACTGCCTTTATTCACAGACAGCAAGCCTGTCTACATAGAAATTCCAAAGAAATTTACAAAAAGAAACTATAAAACTAGTGAGATTCAAAAGGCCATGGGATACAAAGGTAGCACACACAAAAAATCAATTGTTTTATATGCTAGCAACAAACAACTGGCAATGAAAAACACAGTATGTAAGGAAAAACTGAAAAAAATTATGCAAGACCTATAGACTGAAAATCACAAAATATCTTAATAGAAATTAGTGAAGACATAAGTAACCAGATATACTGACTGCATGGATCAGAACACTTATATTATTGACATGTCCGTTCTCCCCAAATTAATCTATAAACTCAAAGCAATCCCATCACAGTCCCAGCAGGCTTTTCTGTAAAGATTAAGAAGAGATTAAGAAGCTGATACTAAACTGATAAGGAAATGCATAGGATCTAGAAGGGCCACAACAATTCTGAGAAACAACAGTGTACTTGCGATTATAAGATATACTTTAAAGCTTTAATGATCGAGTCAGTATGGTATTGGTATAAGGAAAGACACATCAATTGATGGCATGTAACAGGGAGTCCAGAAACAAATATATGTCATTGATTTTTGACAAAGGTGTCAAAGTCATTCAGAGTACAGCCTTTCCAACAAAAGATGCTGGAGTAATATGATAGTCCTAAGGGGAAAAAAATGAACCTCAATCCTTATCTTACTGTATACATAAAAATCAAATTAAAATAGGTCATAGATCTAAATGGTGTGGGAACAACTATAAAAGTTTCTAAAAGAAAATATCTGTGACCTAGGGTAGACAAAGATTTCTTAGGTAGTCGACAAAAAATATAAAAGCCAGAAAAGGCAAGAATTGATAAATTGGGGCTTCAAAATTAAAAGGTACTGTTGTCAAAAAATATAAGGAAAATGATGAAAAGACAAGGTACAGTACAGGAGAAATTATTTGTGATATATTTGGCAAACTACTTATAACTCTTAAAATATAATAAGAAAAATCCCAGTTAATAAATAGGCAAAATATTGGGACAGGTCCCAAAAAATGTATTTGAACAGCCAAAAGTGTATGAAGAGATACTTAATATCACTAATCATCAGACAAATGGAACTTAAAACCACAATACTACACATCTATATGCTGACTAGAATAACTAAATTAAAAAGATGGACCCCATCAAGTGTTGGTGAGGATGTGGAATAACCAGAATTCTTACAACATCAATACTGGAAATGTCAAAGGACACCACTACTTTAGAAAACAGTTTGGAATTTTTAAAAAATATAAACATGTGCTTACTATAAACTCAGCAATGATACCGCTCAGTATTTACCCAAGAGGAAAGAAAACTGGTCCATGAATGTGCATATCCCCTTTATTATTGGCAACAATTGGAATTAACCCAAATGTACACCAAGAGTAGGGTAGATTAACAGGCCTTCCTACAGCCATGCAATGCATCACGACTCAGCAAGGAAAGGAACAAGCTAGGGAGAAATGCAACAAAAGGATAAACTCAAAAATACTGGGCTGAGGAAAAGACACACAGAGAACAACATATACTGTATGATTCCATTTCGAAGAAATTTCAGAAACAGTAAATCAAATCTTTAGGTCAGAAGGCAGGTCAGTGGTTGCCTGGGGCGAGGTGTGGGTGCGGATGGGGTGACAGATGGCATGGCAGAACTTTTCAAGGCTATGGAAATGGTCCACATCTTTATTATAATGCATGCATATATATAATGCATTCTATAATGCATTCTAATGATGCATAGTTCACGCATATATGTTTGTCAAAATTCATGTAACTGTGTATTTGAAGTGAGCACATTTTATTGTTTGTAGATTATACCTAAGCAAAGTTGAATAAGTAATGGAAACAATCTAAATGTTCAAAAATTTGGTCAAGATTTAATAAATTAGAGTATATCTACATAATTAATCACTAGACAATCAGTAATTTATAACACCCAATAAAATGGAAAATGTGTACAGTATAAAATTAGGAAAATATATTAACATGGTAACAGCAATTATTGCTAGATGGAGAGATTTAGACGGGTTTTCATCTTCTGTTTTATACCTTGAAAATTACTTGTAATTATTTGTTTAGTATTAATTCCCCAAAACACTAAGCTTTCCTTAAATACAGAGACCATCTGTCTTACTCATATCATACACCAAGTACACAGCAGTGACTAGCTTGTAGCAGTCAATAAATTTTTCAACTGAATTGAAATAACTTTTTGGCTTTTTGAAGTTCTTCAATGAATGTGCAGTTGCTACATTTATAATAGGAGACAAACTCACAAAGCTGTCAAATATGTGTACTGTTAACCCTTGTGACAAATTTAATGCTCTATTAATTTGGTTTTCTTGGGAGATGCACAAGGAAAAGAGAAAGGCTACTCAAGTCCCTACAGCTTGCATCCTCAGCACCAAACCTCGTATTCAGTGTTACATGCTTTGTAGGTATGTAAAGAATGAAGGGAAATTCAAAAATACTTTTCAAGTAATTATTGATAGGGAAAATAAGGCTTACCATTTTGAAGATAAAGTATGTTTATCAGAAGCAAAATAAAATCATATAAAATACCCGAATATCCTTTTGTTCAAAGACAATAATGAGTTATTTGGTACTCAAGCAAAAAGCAAATGTTTAGAAATTTAAGTTCCTTTAAGGGAAAGACCACATGTTTTTTTGTGTGTTGTACTTAGTCATACTGTAAGAAGACAGGAATATAAATAGATTATCTTAACCTACTAAATAAACAAGTCTGCATTTCATCACAAAACCCATGTTTATTTTGAAAATAGACTGTCTATTTTGAAAAAGTTATAAGCTTTATTTTAACTGAAGAATAATTGACACACAAAGTCCTACTAGTTTGAGGAGTACATCATAGTGATAGTGACTCGATATTTTTATATATGATAAAATGATCCTCATAATAATTCTAGCTATGATCTGCCACCACACACCATATATACCCTATGCTGTACATCACATCCCCATGAGTCATTTATTTTATAACTACAAGTTTATAGCTTAGTCCCTTTCATCTACTATATCCGTTCTCCTCCCTCTGGTAACCAACAGTTTATTTCCTGTATTTATAAATCTATTTGCTTTTTTGTTGTTGTTGTTCATTTGCTTTGTTTTTTAGATTCCAGATCAAAGTGGAATCTATGGTATTTTTCTTCCTCTGTCTGACTCATTTCACTGAGTATAATGCCCTCCAGATCCATCCATGTTGTTGTGAATGCAAGATTCCATTCTTTTTTATGGCTGAATAATATTCCTTTGCACATGCAAGTGTTTGTGTATATAGGCATATATACACAAAGTTACAAAAGTAAAAGTAATATATAATATATATAATATATATATGTACATATATATATATATATATATATATATATATATATCACATCTTCTTTATCCATTCATCTATCAGTAGATACTTGGGTTGCTTTCTCAAATATCCTGGTTTTGTAAACAATGCTGCAATGAGCAGAGAGATGCATATATCTTTTCAAATTAATGTTTTCATTTTCTTTTGAGTAAATATCCAGAAGTGGAATTTGCTGAATCATGTGATAGTTCTATTTTTAATTTTTTGAGAAATTTCTATGCTGTTTCCCATGGTGGCTGCACCAGTTTGAATTCCCACCAACACTGCATGAGGGTTCCCTTTTCTCTCCATTGTCACCAACACTTGTGACTTTTTTGTGTTTTTGTTAACAGCCAATCCGATGGGTATGAGGTGATAGCCTATCGTCATTGTGAGTTGCATATTCTGACGAGGAGCGATGTTGAGCATCTTTTCATGTGTCTGATGGCCATTTGTATGTCTTCTTTGGAAAAATGTCTATTCGAGTCCTCTGCCCATTTTTTAATAGAGTTGGGTTTTTTATATTAAATTGTGTAAGTTTTTAATATATTTTGGATGTTAACCCTTGATTATATTATTTACAAATATCTTCTTCCATTTAGTAGGTTGCCTTTTCATTTCATTGATGGTTTCCTTCACTGTGCAAAAGTTTAGTATATAATGCAACAAACTTTTCAAAATACAAAAAAATCTGGAAATAAAAAATTTCCTAAGAATTATCACTGCAATGTAAGATTTTAAACTCATTTTTCTTCTTGCAAACATCACTTTTACAACTTCGGTCATTCCTTGGTGATGGTAAAAAAAAAAAGGTTAACTAGAGAGTAATAAAATATGCTCATTTTTAATGATGATATTCGTTATCATAACATCCGCTGAGCTTGAAACCTGAATATCCTGAAGATAACTAATTACTTAAAGCAACAAGACATGTCAGTCTGCACCATGTGTGGACCAACACATCCCCTGGGTTTGTAAAAGATGTAAGAGTCAAAGAATGGCTCTGGCTCACCCACAGAGAAACGAATCAGTGACAGTGTCTTAGTCTGTTTAGGCTGCTCTGTAATAAAACACCCACGACTGGGGGCAGCTTATAAACAACAGAACTTTACTTCTCAAAGTTTTGGGAAGTCTAAGTAAGATCAAGGCACTGGCAGACGGGGTGTCAGGTGAGAACTTCCTTCCCAGTGCACCAACGGCTGTCTTTTTGCTGTAACCGCGTGTGGTGGAAGGGCAAGTAAACTCTTCGGGGTCTCTCTTATAAAGGGACTAATCCCTCCCACAAGGGCTCCACCCTCATGACTAATCACCTCCCAAGGACCCCACCTCCTGGTACCATCACACTGGGGGTTAGGTTTCAACACATGAGTTTTGTGGTGAGGGGGACACAAATATTCAGTTCACAGCAAATACTATACTACACAATTGGAACTGTATTAAATACATTATAAAATAATGTATTTAATATTTAATTTTATAGGATCAAATGGAAGTATTCTTACATTCAACAGACAATTTTTCATATAATTATCTCCCAGCTGTCTATCCTTTTTACAAGCTAAGCTCATAGTTTGCATTTATTTCACACAGAAAAATTAATGCAAAGCAATCGATGCTTGCATTATATTTTTAAATAAGGTTTTTTCAAAAACAATTATGATATAGATGTAACTATAAAAATGCCATATTTTAATAATATAGATCAATATATATTTCTTGAACTACAAATTAAACCTTTAGGATAACCACAGAAGAACTGACAGGGATCTAAGGTCAGAGTTGCTGGACACTGAAACTGTGTTAGCTACAAATTATCAGCTAAATGCCTCAAGCCCTATTTGTCTGCTTCTTGGCCTCTTCCTACAAGTCTGAAAATGTAAAAAGAATCCTAGATTACCAACTAGGTGACCGATATTTCTCTGAAAGTGTGGCCTGTAAACTGGCAATTTTTAAAAAAAATGATGCAAAACAAATTAAAATTTTCTGGGATTAAAAGTCACCTACTGAAAATAAAGACATGAAAAGACAAAATATATCTTCCTTTAAAAAATCATTTTAAATTCCCAACCTATTATTATAATTAAAATAATTTATATTAAAATGTTTTATTAAAACTATATTATCAAGATTAAAGAAGAGACTGCTTAGGTCTATCACATTTAATATTAATAGGTTCTTCATTTGGAAAATAAAATATACTTTTAAAAAGGTAAAAGTTCTCAAGGTAATTGTTTTAAGATATTTACATTTATTAGGATATGTGTGACATATCTGAGCTGTTTACGAAATATATCCGATACCAATACAATAAAAATAATGAACATTACCATTTTTGAGCATTAAGAGCAGTACATTCTAACAACAATCGTAAAGGCTACATAATGTTATATCCATATTACAGATGACTAAATATAATAGGTGATTAAACATAAGTGATTATTCCCATTAATATCACAATAGGCACTATTATTTTAAAGATTTATTTATTTGAGAGAGAGTGAGAGTGAGTGTGGGGTCGGGGGAGGAAGGGCAGAGGGAGAGAATCCTAAACAGACTCCCCGCTGAGNGCTGAGCAGGGAGCCCGATGCGGGCCTCGATCCCAGGACCCTGAGATCATGACCTGAGCCGAAAGCAGAGGCTTTAACCCACTGAGCCACCCAGGCGCCCTTAAAGATTTATTTATTTGAGAGAGAGTGAGAGTGAGTGTGGGGTGGGGGGAGGAAGGGCAGAGGGAGAGAATCCTAAACAGACTCCCCGCTGAACACAGAGTCCTAATGGGGCTCCATCCCAGGCCCCCGAGATCATGACCTGAGCTGGAACCAAAAGTCGGAGGCTTAACTGACTGAGCCCCCCAGGCCCCCTACAACAGGCACCATTTTTGCATACTGCTACTTGTTGGGCACTGTACCAAGTGACTTACAGGCATAATCCTCAAAACATCCTTACAAAATAGAATTATTATCTGCATCATAGAAATGAGAAAACTAAGGCCTGGAGATGTTATAAAATTTGCCTAGCATCACATAGCTATTCATTGGTAAAGCTGAGATTCAAACTTAGGTTGTCCATCTCTAAGGCATAACATCTATTGATCATACTAAAACTACAATTTCTATTAACTTGAGATGATAAATCACTAAGAAGACCTGAACATAAGAAATAATAAAAAATAAACAAATAAATAAATAGAAGAAATGTCTTAAGTCTCCTTCACAATAGCATAATATGAACTGCATAAGAGAAAGAACTTATTACAGAACACAGCTTCTCACAGTATAGAACGAGAACAGGAATGAAACACATCTTTGTGGAACGGTCAGTGCACCTAGAGCCGGGAGCTAGCTGCATATGGTCCCTCTCCAGACGCTGCTCTCAGCACGGCCTCTGCGCAGGCAACAGCTTCCCCATACTTTTTGCTACCAAGTCTCAAACTAAGTACTACTTCCTCAAACAGGTAACTCAATACAGAATAAGTAGGTTCTCCATTATTCTCTCTCATACCATAGCATTCTGCTCACTATTATTATAATATATATTGGGTTTATTTTCTAATATGACTGCTTTAGTCACCTCAGTGCACCCTAAGAACAGAACACACTAAGCACTCCGTAGACATTTCCAAATGATAAACCTTATTTGGAAAACACACATCTTTAAATAGTCCATTGGTCAAAAAAATAGGACATGAGAAATTAGTAAATTTGGGAAAAGAATAGATATTTAAAAAGTGTGAAAATATATATAACATTAAAAACATGCTATATTCATATGTAAATCAACATAAAATTGGTTTCTATAGGGAAATTTATACATTAAATACTTCTATTAGAAAAGAAAAAAAGTTTAAATAAATGTTTTAAGTTTCCACATTATAAAACAAGGGTAAGAAAAGCAAATTAAACCCAAAGTAGCCAGAAGGAAGGAAATAATAAAGAGCAAAAATCAATGAAATAGGCAACCCCAAAATAACAGGAGAAAAACAATAGAACCTAACGCTGAGAATATCCATAAAAATTATTAACCTTTAGGAAGAATGATAAGAAATAAAAAGAGAGAAGACACAAATTGCAATAGTAAAGAGAGACGTTAAGCACTGCTCCCTACAGATACTAATGCAATAATGAGAGAACATTATTAACAATATTAAGCAAATACACTTAAAATTTTAGACGAAATGAACAAATTGTTGGAAACACATAAACTACCAAAGCTTACTAAAAAAAAATGCATGGCTATATATACATACATATATATGTGTATATATATATATATTTTTTTTTCATTTCATTGTTAACAATCTTCCTACAAAGAAAACTCTTGGTCCAAAAATTTCACTGATGAAATCTATCATAAAACAGAAGAGGAAGCAGTGCTTCCCAACTCATTTCAAGAAGCCAACATTACCCTGAATCCAAACCCAGAGACATTACTTGGGGTAGGGAAGAGGAGGGACCTAAAGAATATTACAAAGGAACAAATATTTAAAATTATTAACAAAATTTTAGCAAACTGGATCTAACAACACATCAAGAGGATAATACCTCATAACCAAATTGGGTTTATTTAAGAAAGGCAAAATTGGTTTAACATTAAAAAGTCAAATAACAAAATTCAAGGTATTAGCAAAATAAAGAAGAAACAAAAATGCATGAGATTAGAAAGAAGTAAAACTGTGTCTGTCCTTACACGATATGATCATCTACACATGTGTGAGAGAATCTCAACACATTTACAAAAAAATTTTTAGCAAGAATGTAAGATTCAAGGGTAATAAGTATCAATTGTATTTCTATATTTTATCAACCAACAATTCAAATTTGGAAGACCAATCACTTACAATAACATAAAAATATAAAACAGGTCAGGATAAATTTAACAAAAAATGTTCAAGACCTGTACACTAAGAACTACATAATATTGTTGAAAAAATTAAAGAAAATCTAAATAATCAGAAAGATATACCATGCTCATGGATCAGAACACAATATTATTAATATGTCGATTCTCTCTAAGTTGACCAACGGATTTAATAAAAGCCCAGTTAAAATTCAGGAGATCTTTAGGTACAAAACAACAAACTTATTCTATAATTTATATGGAAATGTTAAGGAAATAAGGTTGTCAAAATAATTTTTTAAAAGAAGAACAGAAGTAGAACACCCAAACTGCCCAATTTTAATACTTACTCTAATTAAGTGTTAAAGACAATGTGGCAGGCATAAGAATGGATAGATACAGATTAACCCAACAAAAGGGAGGGTCCAGATATAGACCCAAATGTATATGGTCAATTATTTTTGACAAAAGTGTCAGGGTAGGGGTGTCTGGGTGGCTCAGTGAGTTAAAGCCTCTGCCTTCGGCTCAGGTCATGATCTCAGAGTCCTGGAATCGAGCCCCACGTTGGGCTCTCTGCTCAGCAGGGAGCCTGCTTCCTCCTCTCTCTGCCTGCCTCTCTGCCTACTTGTGATCTCTCTGTCAAATAAATAAAATCTTTAAAAAAAGTGTCAGGGTAATTTAATGGGAAACAGATTGTATTTTCAACACATATGCTGTAACAATTAGACATCAAAAAGCAAAAAAAAAAAAAAAAGAAGAAGAAGAAGAAGAAGAATTTTGACGCTTACATAGCACCATATACAAAAATTACCTTGAAATGGATCATAGACCTAAATATAAGTGCTAAAACAATTCACCCTTTTAGAAGAAAACATGGGAGAAAAATCTTAAACTTGGGTGAGGAAAAGATGTTTTAAATTAAACACAAAGTGCACAAACCACACACACACACACAACCTGATGAAATGTATTTCATCTACTTAAGAGCTGTCCTTCAAAAGACATTTTTAAAGCCCATCAAAAGAAGATATCCAAACAACAATTCAACACAGAAAGATGATCAATATCATTAGTTGTTCAAGAAGTTCAAATTAAAACTACAAGATAGCACTACACACCCACCAAAATGGGTAAAATATAAAGATTAACCATGACAAGTACGGTGATGATGTTAAATAACATCCTAGAAACGCAAAATGTAATTTGGCAGTTTCTTAGGAACTTGAACATACCAAATGACACAGAAATTGCATTCCTAGGTATCTACCCAAGATAACTGAAAATGTGTATCCATACAAAGTTTTGTACTGAAATATTCACAAGGTTTTTTTCATAATACCCCAAACTGCAAAGAACCCAAATGCCTATCTACTAGTGATTGTATAAGCCTATTATGACATTACCATGTAATGGAGGAAATCCATAAAAAGATACCAGCTACTGATAAACGCAATGATTTTGATGAGTTTTTAAAGTACTATGCTAAGTGAAAGATGCAGAACACAAATGACAAGATACTGTGTTTGGAGATTATACTTGGGGGGGATTATACTTTTTAATATTTAGGTATCGTGTTGCAATGCCTTGTGTTTTTTTCTTCAAGGTCTCTAATTGCACATATATTGTGTCTTTGGCTTTCACTTTTTCGAAATGCTCACTCTGAGTAATGCAACCTTTGTCTGAGAAGTTTACCCTAAAAACGTGGTGCTGTGACATAACCACACAGAGAAGAAGAATCGTGGAAAGAGGCAAAGCCTGGCCAGCTCCTACATTTCCAGTCACTTCATCTGAGATTCTAGGTATGAAAATAAGCCTCTTAGATACTAAGGCTAGTCAAAGCTTTGAATTATTACCTTAGATGCAGTGATATGCTGGCTTAATGATTTATCTTCAAAAACTAGCCTTGAAATATTATGAAAGTACACTAAAATACAGTCTACACTACTAAAGTATATACTAAAAATATTCCCAAACTTATTTTGCCTTCAACTTTATGTGTTAAAGTGGATATTATAATGCATCTTTCTTGGCTGTGGGAATTTCTGAAAAAGCTTTGGATGAAAAGCAGTGGAATTCTGATCTAACCTACATAATATATTAATAACTAAAATAGTTAGCAAAGAAATTAACTTGTCATACTCCTGACAATAAAGATATTTATATACATATAAATTTAGTAAAATTTTCAAAATCATCACTATGAATATAAAATGATACTTTTAATTTAAAAATCACCCAAATCACACCTCCATAAATTAGTAAGTAGAACTAGAGTGCTGACTGCCGGGACTTCTGCCTCATGTGAATTTAAAATGAGACGATTCTGGTTCACTGAAGACAAAAATGCCAGCCAAATAATGAAAATCTGAAATAAGTATGAGAGGATCTCAAGACTGGCATGAAACTGAAAGTCATATGCAAAAAGTAAAGTGAACTTTATCAAAGTAATTAATATAGTGTACAATGAGCTAAGGATGGACAAGAATACTGAATAAGTGAAAGTGTTCATTTCATCCATATCCACACAAAGAGAGGAAAGTGAAGAATTTACCAGACGAATAACATTTCTACCCAGTGATTTTCCTTTATCCCCTAATGGATATCTTAACTTTCAATTTCAGCCTGAAAGAGAGGTTTACAGAGTTCAAGAAAGAAATATGGCTGAGTAGGATCTGGGGGAAGAATCCTAAGTAGAGGCATTCCAGTTTCATTTTTTTATTGTATTTTACGATTTTTATTTTTAAGTGATCTCTACCTCCAATGTGGGGCTCGAACTCACAACCCGAAGACCAAGAGTCACATGTTCCACCAAGGGAGCAAGCCAGGCGTTCCCTAAGTAGAGGCATTCTAAACTAACCATCACCATCTTAAGTCAGTTTTCACTTTACTTTTTCTTTTTTTCTCAGAATATTTTTCTACTTATGTAAACTTGGTAATACCTAAGCCACAAAAAGAGTTGATTTGGATATGTTGTTACCAGCAGTGTCACTGGTTACATTACCAGAGTGCTTTTATAACTTGTTCTCTAGATGCTGAATGACTATCTATCCAAGGCTGCTTTGAATTCACTTTCACAACCTTGAGCTCTCAACCCACTCTTGTAAATTTCATTCTATCTCCAAGGTTCATGCCTTGCATCAACCCAAGAAAAAGGAAGAACTCCTGCATCTGCTTAGAAACTAGTCTTTGTCAAATCCAGTGCACATTTTTCAGTTTTTATCTTGCAGGATTCACTATACTCTAGTGTACTCAGTACACTGTACTTAGCTTCGCAGGCTTCTCCGGCCTGCCTCCTGCCCCGGGTGCTCCTTAGACTTCTCTCATCACCAATACATCTAATGTTAGTATCTCCAGGCACCATTCTTGGCCTCTGACGTTCTAACTCTACATATTTTTCTCACTCTGGACATTTCTTCCCTTCTTTGGTTTTAGCACTGCTGATGAGGCCTACCTGTATCTCTGACCTGCTCTACCTCCCAGTAAGCCCCACTAGGCACCACAAATATAAGATGATCACGTCAGAACTCATTCCTCATCCTGTGTTTCCTGATCTTTTGAACAGCCCAGTGTCCATGCAATTTCCCCCAAGCAGCAAACAGGAATTTGTGTGACGTTTTTCTCTTTCCATTAGTCATTAAATCCTGGAAATACTAAGGGCACCTGGGTGGCTCAGTTAATTAAGCGTTTGACTCTTGGTTTTAGCTCAGGTCATGACCTCATGGGCTGTGAAATCAAGCCCCACGGCAGGCTCCGTACTCAGCAGGGAGTCTGCTTGGGATTCTCTCTTTCCCTCTCCCTGTGACCCTCCCCCTGCACCTGCTGTCTTTTCTCTCGAAAATAAATAAATAAATCTTTAAAAATCAATCAATCAATCAATCAATCAATCAATCCTGGAAATTCTGGTACCTAAACGTGATCAGAATTATTCCTTCTAATGCTGCCTCAACTAATTACCCTCTCAGTTTATGACTGAATTAGTAAGAACCTAAATGCGGTGGCTCGGTGGGTTAAGCCTCTGCCTTCAGTTCGAGTCATGATCTCAGGGTCCTGGGATCGAGTCCTAAGTCGGTCTCCCTGCTCAGCGGGAAGCCTGCTTCCTCCTCTCTCTCTGTCTGCCTCTCTGCCTACTTGTGATCTCTCTGTCAAATAAATAAATAAAATCTTTAAAAAAAAATGTATAAATGCAGTACCCTCTCAAGTAGCTCCCCTGTTTCCAGTTCTGTCTTCTTGAATCCAAGCTCCATATTGCTACAAAGTATTCCTTCTGAAACATTTTCTTACAGAAATTTTTCCATGATGCTCCACCATCTTCAGGATAAAATCTAAAGNAAGTCGGGCTCCCTGCTCAGCGGGAAGCCTGCTTCCTCCTCTCTCTCTGTCTGCCTCTCTGCCTACTTGTGATCTCTCTGTCAAATAAATAAATAAAATCTTTAAAAAAAAATGTATAAATGCAGTACCCTCTCAAGTAGTTCCCCTGTTTCCAGTTCTGTCTTCTTGAATCCAAGCTTCATATTGCTACAAAGTATTCCTTCTGAAACATTTTCTTATGGAAATTTTTCCATGATGCTCCACCGTCTTCAGGATAAAATCTAAACTGGCTGGGAGAAAAGATCTGTCCTAATATGAGGCTACTTGTTCAGACTCTTTTGGCTTTTCTCTACAGGACCTTCTGCATCACCCCACACACTGTGTTATATCTGGGCAGGTGGGGGAGAACTGGCATATTCCTGTACATTCTACATGTTATATTTCCTCTGTAAAGGAATGTTCTCCTTCTCATTCTTAGCAGTCGAAGTTATAGTTCAAGTCTTAGCTTAGCAATCACTTGAGGAAGTGTTTCATTTCCTACCCTGGCATTCTCTCCCCTTCTCTTCCCTCTTCCTTCTGGATTGATTCAAGGACCCATTCTCTGTATCTTATAGCAGCCAATGTTATCATAGCAATAACGACACTATAAAGTAGATGCATATTCTCTTGTCTATAACCCCAACCACGTAGTCACCTTTTAAAAGAAAGTACCATGTTTTCTTTATTTCTGTATCTGCTGAGGTCCAGTTGCTAGCAGCTGCTCACTCAATATTTAATAAGCAAATGGACTATAATGGAATAGGTTCTAAAGTTCATACATAAGTTATCAGGAATAATCAAAATCATTCTTGAAAATTCCTGAGGAAGGTACTACACTGCAGACCCAACACACTGTCTCAATATAGTCAAGCCAAGCAGTTCTTCCACCAGCACTGAAATTCTGCAGTTTCTTTAGATGAACATCTGTAGTTACAATGCACTTAATGACAATGATTTAGAAAAACTATGTATTTTTAAGCACCAGAGCTTATAGCCCATGAAACTCTATGGATGCCAAGTAGAAACTGACATGGCGTAAAAGAGTAGCAAATTTATTTCTCATCTTAAGGTGACTCTGTGAACACACTTATCAAGAAAAATGGCATAGTCACCATATCCTTCTGATCTATCTCTATGCTGTCTCCTGCTGACCCCATTTCTTTCTTTTAAAATTTTATTTATTTATTTGACAGAGAGAGAGACAGCGAGAGAGGGAACACAAGCAGGGGGAGTGAGAGAGGGAGAAGTAGGATTCCTGCTGAGCACGGAGCCCAATACGGGGCTCGATCCGAGGACCCCGGGATCATGACCCGAGCCAAAGGCAGATGCCTAGTGACTGAGCCATGCAGGTACCCCCTGCTGACCCCGTTTCTTGAATTCATGTAAGTTAACCGCAATTATGATGTGATCCCCACTGTACTGATTAGCCTATAAGCAGCCACTGTTGATTTCTTACACCAATACCCTCTCACAATCCACCTCCATCTAGATATAAGTAATACCAGCAAACACAGGGGGAGTAATAGGCATGGCCGCGAGCATGCTAAATTCCCGTGCACTCTATTAGGCTGAAAGAAGTCCATGTATTCACAAAAAGTGCGAAGGTCAGAAAAAGAATGTCTCAACTGCTGTATTTATATTTCATGATAAACCATTCCAGAACACAGGCTAAAAGGATGCTAATGCTAATTAAAAATCAAGACCTGAATGAAATAAGTAACAATTGGACTAGTTATAATTACTTCAATAGGCCCACTAAAGAAGCCCATCTCAGGGCACAGGTTGATAATAAAGAGACTTGAGGATGCTGCCCTTTGGGTGAGCCCTGTTTATCAGAGCTTCCTTCCTTCCTTCCTTTCTTTTAAAACTATTTTACTTATTTATTTGAGAGAGAGAGAAACAGAGAGAGGAGCAGACGGAGGAGGACAAGGAGACTGCTGAGACTGAATGCTGAGCCTGACACGGGGCTCGATCCCACAACCCTACGATCGTGACCTGAGCCAAAATCAAGAGTTGGAGGCTTGACAGACTCAGCCATCCAGGTGCCCCCAGAGCTTCCTTTTCAACAGGCCAGTCTCTTCGATGCCACCCAGAGGTTCCCCACGGGGTAACTGACCCCCCCGGCCCCCCTGCGCATCAGTGAGTGCTGGTATGGACTGCCTGGGTGAGTTTATAGCTTCCCTTACTTTACCTCTATTTCAACCTTATTTCCAAACATAAGTTTGGAAAGTTGTGTTTAGTATTTTTTCTACAAGAGTGGAGTTTTCTATATTTCTAGGAGGCATCCCTGGGCAGAATAAATGTCACCGTGAAACTAAAGCAAAACCAAAATTAAGTAAGTCACCGTAAAGATATACTGAACATAGATTTCCTTCACAGAAATGACATATTTAAGAACAGAAATAATCACATTAAGTTCCAAGAACTAAAGAACTATTCGTATTTATAAAGTACATTCAAAAGCACATCTAAAATGTATTTTAAAATATCTGATAAATTTAAAGAGAGAAAAATTGGGAAATTATATATACAAAACTTCAATTTTTACTAAAATTGCATGAATATAATCAAAATTTCCTTCTCTATATATACACAGCAATGCTGTAATTACTATCCATGCACTTAGAAATTACATACCAACACACCACAGACAGAATCGGTTCACCTGCCGCAATCCATGAAATAATTTAGTCTTTATCTATAACACATTCTCAAAACAGAAAGTCTGAGAAAAGAGAGAAATAATGTAGGAGTTTCAGTGCTAAAGAAAACCATCTGGCCAGTCTGAAAGTCTGCTTTTGTGTGTAAAATTGTTTCAACAATCATCAGTTAATTAATCTCAGAAGTACGCCAGGTTTAGAAGAGAGTGTGGGTGCAGTGGTCCCAGGAGGCTCCGAAGCTTCCCTCACTGCACCACACAGAACCCTCTGCCTCCCGTCAAGTCCTATGGTTCTTCGTCTGCAGTTCTGATACAAGCGGTAATTACCACTTCACCACTCAGCGCCAGTCCTGCGCCTTATCCTGCCCACTTGACTGTAAACTCTTTGAGGGCAAGATCTATGTTGATTCAGATTTTATGCCTCACAACACCTACCTGGGTGCCTTGCACAAAGCCTCAAAAAATACATATTTTATCAATATATGATACTCCATCCTGAAAAAAAAATGCAAGGTTTTTTCCCCCAAAATAAACTATGTAGTACATTACTTTCTATCTTTCTTTCTACTTCTCAGCAGTTTCCAGTTTAAAAATCCTTGTTAATCTAGGCTCCCAGAGAGAATTTATTCATCCATTCACTTAACCTATTCATTCAAATCACCTAATAAATATTTGCCAAATTCCTACTTTGCCAGATAGTGTATAAGATGCTGGGGTTACTCCAGCGAGAAAGCCCTTAAGGAGCTCAGAGTCTAGTAGGAAAGACATACAGATCAATAGGTGATCACAAAACAACGTGATAATTGTTATAGTAGATGTCAAGACAGGTTACTATGTAAGAGTATTTCTCCACTTAAGAGTGTTTCTCTAAGTTTTTGTTTGTAGTTTACCATTTTCCTGATATTATGGTCTTCCCTGGTCATCTATCTATCCGTCTGTCCCTCCACCTAATCCTTCTTTCATTTTTTGAATACAGAATATATACCTGTGGTACAAAGTACAAAAATTGCTCAAGAATACATAAGCGAGAAAGAAGCCTTCCTCCTACCTTGTCCCCAGCCATTCGGTTTATCTTCCCAAAGGCAGGCACCGATGCCCAGTGCACAACCACAGAGACGGTCAACGCACATACGGAGACAAGTATCCTGCGCACGTGGTCCTACTTTCTTTTAACCGTGATAATGGTAGCATGCTTTAGACTCTCCACCCTGTTTCTTTCACCTCACAACGTATCTCAAAAATTGTTCTCTATCAGCCCATGTGGGCTGCCTTCATTCTTTTTAATGGATATAAAGTATTCCACTGCCGGGATACAACATGGTTTATTTAAGCAGTCTCCTTAGCAAATGTTTCATCTAAGGTTCTACCAGTGCTGCCATGAATGTATTTATCCATATATCATTCTGTCATGTATCTTTGAATATGTCTGCAGGATATATTCCTGGAAGTGAAACTGTGGGCTCACTAACAAAGAGGATTCACCAGTTTAATTTCCCGCAAAACAGGAAATACCCACCTTCATAACATAAATTATAAAGCTTTATAGAAATGGCTCCCAAATCTGTACCCAGAGTTCTGACCCCTTATTTGTTTTCTGTGGCATCTCCGTGATATTTGCATGATCTTTCCACATACACATTTCCTTGGATCCTTAGGAAAACCCTTTTTGAAACCAAATGTATAGTCTTACCCTGGACACACTCTTTGTAAGTTTACTCTCTTAGTTCTCCCTGATTCCAACCCAAAGCCACTTTTGATCCTTTTCTCTTTCTACCCACACCCAATTCACTGGTCATTATGGTGGACCGGCCCTGTGCAATTCCACAAAGTTCATCGTCTGTATGTCCTCAGACACCTCTGAGTGCAGTGCCTGGGCTACTCTCACCCAACCACTCAGGTGGTCCTTGCCCTGTGCTCCCCCTGGGGCGTCTGTTCACACGATCCCCTCTGCCTGAAGACTCTTCTCAAGTCAGTACCCTGCTGAAGTCTCAGGAAGCCCGGAAAGTCTACCCTTAATGCCGAATCGTCCAGAGAGCATTTTTCTTTTTTCTCTCTTTTTCTGTTCATAAAGCATTTTCTAATATGAATTGACGAGCGCTTCGGTCTTTCACCGTATGTTCTGATTTATAATACAATTACAAGGTAAATTACAAACATCTTCATAGAAAGGATGATGTCTTAGCACATTCTGGTAAACCCACACTGCCTTGGCATTTTAAACGTGATTACATAATGAATGGATGAATGTTTGCAATGAAGTGATTCCTACAAGTCAGATACTTCTATAGTAGAAAATATTCTATAAAGGACATTTAATCCATTTATTTGGGAAAATATTTTAAGGTCTGTGAGATAAAATCCCTTATTTAATAATTAAATTTATTTCAGAAAACCCACAGCATAAAATACTTGCACTTAACTATTCCAGTAAATTAAAAATTTCCCTCACACTGATACAAAACAGGGAGGGCAAAGGACAGGGAACAAAGGAAGAGGTGAGATGAACCACTATGTTGATTGCATTTCTCTTCAAAACTACAAGATCCTTCCAAGTCTTTTACACTACTGCGTAAAAGAAGAGGGAACTTTGCCATGATGTACCCCCAGACTATGTCTCAAGTGAGTTTAAAATGGGCTAAATCATCATCTACCAGTTTCACAAACACCTGAACTTCGCAAAGCATCATAAATCCTTTATCTCCAGCTTTCAAAATTAAATCACATGATTTCCATTAAGCATATTTGTGCTAAAATATTTTACATATAAAAAAATAGAGAGAAAAAGAATATGATTATGCTTTTCAATATGTAAAGGCAGTCAGTAAGAATTATAAGCGACTATTACATTTCATTAGAAATGATTCAGCTCCCATCTCCCCAGTTGTAGAAGCTACACGAATCCTTACCAGGAAGTAGAAACCTGTTACATTATAACTTAGATTTTCAGTAATTAAGAAAAATGATGACAATACTACCATGCATATTCAAGTGCTGGATTTACTTCTTGACTCACCTCTCCCCCATTTACATATTCCATCACAAAACACAAACGGTCTTTTGTCTGGAAGGAATATTTCAAGGACTTGAAATGAAAAAGAAAAAATGTTACATTATAATCCAGTCTTCTTATAACAATACAAAAATAGAATACTTAGAAACAGTAAGCTTGAGGGATGGAATGAATTGTTCTTGTCTTGAAGAGCCTACTTACTCCTTAAGACTGTTGAAGGGTTTTGAAGAACATACAACAAATTTTGTTTAGCTCAGCATTGGCTACTGTTAGGTGAAAGGTTAAAATTAAAATTTTAAGTAAAATTACACTTAGTAATTATGATGAGCACCTCCCAGTCTACTGTGCTATCTGAAACAGTATCTGCACGACCTTCAGGTGAGGAAGGCTCAGGAACACAGCCAGAGCAATTATGTTCGGGCTTCTAATACAATTTCAACACTGTTTTTGGCACACTGGGTGGGTGCATAACGTGACTGAATTCAACAGAGTTGCTTCATATTACTGAGTAAGTTATAACGATATCAGAACTTTAGGGCTATCTTGTTACACTGGACAATATACACAGAGTGGCATAACGAAGTCAGACTAGGTATCTGATTATACCTCTGAAACCATTCCTACTTTACATAATCCTAAATCTTTAAAAGGTTCCCCCTTTGGAAAGTCTACCTGTTATTTTTTTTTTCTCTTTCTTTTCTACTTGTTATTTTTAATCTTAATACACTTCATTAGAACCAGGAAGAAATTATGTCTCTACTAAGCAACCTAAGTACAAGACTACAAAAATCAGCTTCTTTCAAAACAAGTAATATGCATGTAAGTCAAGAAAACATATCATGACTTATCCTACCTTTAATTTAACGTATCCAGTATTCCTGGGTTTCTTAAAGTACTCTATACCTACGGGAAGTCTCAACTTCTATAAAAAATACTCAGTAAAGATTTTCTGCCTTTCATATCTGGAAACAAGCAAGGCTGCTTGATCATTTAAATATTTATCAGAAGCCAATAAACGGAAACACAAAACCCTCACATTGAATACTAAGAATTTCTTTTAAGTCTACCACTTTCTCAGTGGTCTCTGTATATTTGCTCTACGGTTTTTTGTTTTTGTTTTTGAAGGCAGTGAAATTCATGAGGGAAAAATAAGTCTCAAAAAAGGAATGGATGTTTAAGAGAAGACAGATGCATACATATTGTAAACTCAAGCCATACACTGCAATCATGTCAAAGAAATCAGACTTAACAGTCTTTCCACAAAAAATAGGGCATACCTAAATGTTATTTTTCATGGCTTAGTTGTTGCAACAAAACACCCTTAAATTTAAAACGTTATGATTATCACATCTGCACTTTAGTCACTTACTGTTAAAAAGGGGTGTCTAGTGTTCTTTAATACTCTGCTTTCAGTTAGAGTGTGTGCCACTTCATCCTACAAAAGAAAAAGGCAAACCTTTAATATATGTACTAATCACCAGTAATACCCAATTTTCACTACTTCTCTAAGACCGGAAGAGGTTAAACTGAGAGACAGAAAAAGATGTGAAGAGACAATGACATGTTTCTTTTACTGCTATGCTATTCCTCCAAACCCACTCCAAAAAAAGATCAAATTAATAATTTAAATCAGATGGTTGTAAGATATAATAAACTCATATATACTCAGTCTTACTTAATCAGATTATATTGCTAATGATACAAAAATCACCAAAAAGGGGCGCCTGGGTGGCTCAGTGGGTTAAAGCCTCTGCCTTCGGCTCAGGTCATGATCTCAGGGTCCTGGGATCAAGGCCCACATCAGGCTCTCTGCTCAGTGGGGAGCCTGCTTCCTCCTCTCTCTCTCTGCCTGCCTCTCTGCCTACTTGTGATCTAATCTCTGTCTGTGTCAAATAAATAAATAAAATCTTAAAAAAAAATCACCAAAAAGTTACCAGGGACACAAATGATTCAATAGTTAACCTTTTACCTTGAAGGCAATGCCTTAGTGGCTAATATTTAGGCATGGAGTAGTTAGTATTTCCATGTTTGTTATATATCTTATTCAGGAAGATATAAAGGATATATTTCAGTAAAGATCACAGAATTTCTAAGTCTCCTACTTAAGAGAAAAATCAGTTCCTGAAAATAGGAACACAGAATATACAGATAAGATTTAATTGTCAACTATACATTTTAGAAATAGAAACAGAATATAAAAATTATATCTTTTTACTTGTGGCTTTTTAACGTGTTTCTTCAAAAAAAAAAGGAAAGGAAAGTCACAACCTACTTTAGGTGACAATTTAAAAAATCTGGGTGTATTTCAAACCAAAAATAAGTGTATTTCCCCAATCTTGTACAAAAATCTCATCTTGACATCAAAAAATGAACTAGGAGAGATTTTCTTCAACATATGGAGAACTGGAAACATGTTTCTTATTTCAAAACTAACACCATCTTCAAGAAGAAAGGAAAGGAAGACACGGCTGAAACTAACACAGCATCTCCGGTCTTTGCCTCTAGCAAGATCCTAAACAAAGCTCTTGCCGGATTAATGTCTCCACACTGTCAGCAAATCACAGTTAAGATTGTAAGTAAGATGTGAAGAGCAAAACACTGGGTCACTGTGTTATATTTACCATCTGACCTCAGTCAGACCTCGAAGATAAATGAGAAATAGATTGATCAAAGATGCTAAACCCTGGAAGTTATTCCAAGAGGGCAGGACCAGCCATGTCTGAACAAGGCAAGTGTAATTAACAACACAATGTTTAAAACTGGTAGTGAAACAAAACGTGGGTATGAAACCACACCCAAATTATCTGTTTAATAAGAATCAGGCTTAAGTGATCAAACGATTCGAAAGCCTCTTGTCACATCACAGTATAGTTTCTAAATGAATCAGAAAAAGAGCACACATCTTAATGCAAACCAAATCACAAACAGAAATGATAGCATGACTTACTGATTTCCGCACCGACAGTGCCTAGCATAATGAGCAGCACACCTTAGACACTTGGTAAATGTTTGTTGAACCTGACTGTTTATCACAGGAATGAATTCCAGATGTCAGGGGTGTGGGACGTCATTAATTCAAACACTCATCCCTTCCACAAATATGCACCAAGTCTATTCTGGGCTTGCTCGACACACTGCACACAGGGCCCCAAACCACAAAGACAAAGATCCCTGCCCTCAGGGAACTTTCCGTCTCCCTACACAGGTGGCGATCAGTGTTCATGGGGAAAAGCCGAAGCCCTCCTGCAGTTCCGGGGCATCACGTGATGCACATGAACTACATCAGGAAGCCTGATGCTGGAGGCCACTCTGTGACAAACACAACCAAATCCAACCATTAAAACCCAACACCCTTGATACTCCCTCAACTAAAGGCTGCTGACAGTGCAGGTAAAAGTAGTTAAAAAAAAAAAAAAAGACGTGAACCTTCTGCTCGTGGAGTCACTGGCTAGTAGAGAAGACAACAGACGCGTAAATAACCAACTTAATAAATAATTATTAATGCCAATGAGTGACAGGAAGAAAAAATTGGAGGTATCTACTATCCTAAAAGGGGTAATGAAGAAAAACTAACATTACTGGAAGAGTGTACTGGTGGGTAATGTGATGATGAGGGAGGTGGGGGGGGTGTGTGACATAGTTTGATTTCTATTTTTAGAAGTTTACTCAGGCTCCTCTGAGTAGAAGGACAGCAAAAATAGCAAGGATCAATCAGGAGACAACCAGGAGTCCGAGAGAGAAATGAGGACCACTCAGACGACTGTGGTAGCAGCAGGAGCAGGAAAAAAGGGGGCCGTTTTGAATTTTTTTTGAGATACAATATTAACAGTCATAATCCAAAGGTTACCTGCCTCCACAATGAGCGTGTCTCAGAAGAAACATCTCTTCCCAGGCGGTCAGAAGGAGAGTCACAGAAGAGACACTAAAAGAACCGAAGCCAGTGAAACCCATTTGAAACCAGAAGATATTCTAGTGCTTCAGAAAATATCTCAAGGGTAGTTCATGCTGCACTTTACTTTTTTTTTTTTAAGGTTTATTTACTTATTTATTTGAGTCAAAGAGAGAGTGTGAGCGGTGGGAAGGGCAGAGGGAAAGGTAGAGAAGGAGACAAGCAGACTCCCCACTGAGCGCAGAGCCCAACGCAGGCCTCAATCCCACAACCCTGGGAGCATGATCTGAGCTGAAAGAGTCTGATGCTTAATCAACTGGGCCACCCAGGTGTCCCCATTCTACTTTTTTTTTAAGATTTTATTTATTTATTTGACAAAGAGAGAGAGATCAGATCACAAGTAGGCAGAGAGGCAGGCAGAGAGAGGAGGAAGCAGGCTCCCTGCTGAGCAGGCTGCCCCGCACGGAGCTCGATCCCAGGACCCTGAGACCAGGATCTGAGCTGAAGGCAGAGGCTTTAACCCACTGAGCCACCCAAGCGCCCCACCCCTCCAATTCTACTTTTTAAAACAGGCCCACCACATACAATTGTTCCTAAATTACTTCTTAAGTTTCAGGAGTGAAGATTAGCTTTTTTTCCAAGTTCTTCAATCTGCCTAACCACAGGGAAGGAGCCAAGGCAAGATGTATGGAAACAAATGCTAAAACAGTATTTCTTTATCATAAGAATGTGAACGGAATTAATACCGTGTATGTTATCTTTCAAATATTAAAATGTATTTTCTACCGTATTTTACATATGATCAGATTAGAATTCTTCCCCCTTAATGCAGATTTAATGGTACTCTACTTCACATACTAATTAGTTTCTGCTATGAAGATAAGGTATGCACAAGCTAAAAAGTAAACACAGATGCCAATAATTTTTAATTACAGTTAAAAGCAACATGTCAAAACAAAAAGTTAAAAATAACAGTGATAAAACTTAGTGACTAAAACAATGTGAAGCCTTTTAAAAAATCCACTCGTTGATTAGGACTATAAATGAAGAAGGCTAAAAATGCTTGGGTGTGCAATAGAAGTATAACGTTTTCCTGAAAAAGCTTCTGAAATTCAGTTTCATGTATATTCATCCACGGTAAGTGGGATTTTATTTCTTGAAGAGGTGGAGAAGAGTCCTTCTCACATTTATTTTCCCCATCTTCTCCAATTAATCACTCCCTTCTACTACACGTGGTTTAAAATTCGGCCTTCATTGGCCGCCTCCCTCCATGTACTGTCGAGTGGTCATTGGGTATTTCGTGGGGGTGAGGAGTAGGACGTGGGGAAGTGGAAGAAGAGACCTCTAACCAACCCCCTGTCAGGAACAACAGGGGTTTCATGTCCTTAATCCCTATAGCAACTCAACAAGATGGGCCTTATTATTCCCACTTTGCATGAAGAAACTGAGGCTCCCAGAAATTAACCTGCTCAAGCCGCAGGTCAGTACTGATCCCACATCTCAGGCCCATGTTAAGGTCACTTCCACTCCACACCACCGCCTCCCACGCAAACGTTCAGTATCTCCCTACCTGGCCGTCGGCACCCTGCTCACAGTATTTTCTCCATCTTAACTGCGGGACCCTACTGACCGAAGCTAGCTGAAATCAAGATAGACATGTTCGAAGCACTTCCTTCCCCTGTCAGCGCAATAACAAAGACCCAGAAGAGGAGAGGGTGAGGGTGCGAAACAGTGAGAACAGGGCAGCGAGGTCTGTGGTCCAGCTCACTTACTCTCAACGAAACCACAAGCGTCCCACTGATGGTTAAGTTCTTCTGTCTTGACGCCACAGGTTAGCAATGCATACATTTTCTTACCCCACAGGAAAGATGTCACACTTTTCAGGCTCTACTTTGGGCTCTTAACTCCCCCTTTTTGAACGCGTGGGCACTGCCCAGATCAGCCCTGTCCTGCTCTCCCACTCTCTGGGCACCAGACTGTCTTCACACTGTGCCCTGACTGCTATTTCTCTTCTCTTTACCATTGTTTCACCTTGATGTAGAAAATGAAAGCATAGTTGTTCATTGTTGTCTATGAACACTGCATCCCCTTTCTCAAGTGCTATCATTTGATACTTTGTTCTTGATTCTCCTGTTCCAGGTATTGCTTGGATGGAGGGCTACGTGGGCTCCTTTGACTTTGATCATGATGCAGTCACTTTGGAACCTAGTCTTTCTTAAATTGTGGAGTACGTTGTTTGTTTATCCTGCCCTTCACTGCACTGCCTTCTTTCCTTCTGCCCCTTCCAATTCCCAACATTGGAATAAATCTGTCTCTACTTTCTCACCACATCTGAAGGGGAAAGAAATCACATAAACATATTGACTGGAACCGTAACAGTCCCTCCTCTCCAACCTCAGCCGAAACTTCTGAGGATTCTTTCACCCCTCTCTACTGAGGTCACTCTTCCAGTTCTCACCACGGTTGTCCTCGAACTTTCCCAGGCTTCCTCCCATGCCTGGTACAGATGCTACCTTACACCTGTCAAGCTACTGAGCCAGACCAGGGCCCAGGTCGGTCAATTTCAAGTTCAGGAGCTTTTCATTAAGTTTCTCTCTTTTCTCAACTTTGCTCCCTCACCCTTTCAAAATGTGTCTACTTCCTTCGCAGAACAGAAGTCATGAATAACATTTGACACATTTGATGACACTCTCCTCCTGAAGACTTCTTCTCTTGGTTTCTAGAACATCAGAATCTCTTACTCCCCTCCTCATCAGTAGTTCCATTTTCTCAATTTTCTGCTGGTTTCTTATCTCTGAACCCTTATTCTAGGAGTGCCACCAGGACTCAGTCCCAGACCTCTTGTCTGCACTATGGCTCCAAATAGTCTCTGTGGGATGCACTTTTGGAAGTCCCTCAGCCCCAGAAACGCCTACTTGACACGGATGTCTAGTAGGGGACTTAAACTTGGATGTGTAACAGAAACACCATATTTGGTATGTCTAAAACCTAGTTTCTAGGGGCACCTGGGTGGCTCAGTTGGTTAATTGTCTGCCTTCAGCTCAGGTCATGATCCCGAGGTCGTGGGTTCAAGCCCCACGTCCATGCAGAGCAGGGAGCCTGCTTCTCCCTCTGCCCCTCTCCTGCTCATGTTCTCAATCCCTCTCTCTCTTCCTCTCAAAATAAGTAAATAAAATCTTAAAAAAAAAAAACAACAACCCCAAAACCTAGTTTCTAATCTGCCATCAAAAAGCTTGTCTCTCCCACAAACAAACAAACAAATAAATAAGCAAAGCAAATGAACAAAAATCCCCATTGCAGAGAATGGCAACACCATCCTTGCCATTGTTCAGACCGAAGACCAGGCAGTGATCCTCAGCCCCTTTCTTTCTTTCACGCCCTACATTCAGTGTGTCAGGAATCCTGTTGGCTCGGCATCAACAGACAACCAGGATCTGACTGTGTCTCTCCACCTCTGTTGCTCCCACCCTGCTGTAAGCCACCGTCATCAGTGATCTGGATTATTGCCATGAACTCCTAAGAAGCTCCCTGCTTCCTACCCATGCCCTGTGCTCAACACTGCAGCCAAAGACATGCTCTTCAAATGAAAACCAGATGATGTTATTACAATGCTTAAAAATTTCTGATAGCTTCCCACTTTGTCCAGAGTAAAAACTAATATTCTTATGACACCGGCAAGTACCCGCACAATCCAAAGCTCTTCTTCCTCCATGCAAGTCTGTCTAGACTCCTAGCTAGTCTAAGAGTGTGCTACGTTTGCTGCTTGCTCAGGGCCTTTCCAACTGTGATGCCCTCCATTGGCAACATCCTCACCTCCGAAATACCTCAAGGGCTTGTTTCCTCATCCCTTCAAACGTTTACTGAAATTTCACCTTCACAGCGAGGCCTTCTGTAATCACTCTATTTAAAACTGCAAAACCCACAAACATCACTCCTGCTACTCTTCCTTAATCCCCTACCCTACTTTATTTTTCTCCATTAGTATATATTAGCGTCTTACATACAATGTGATTTACTCATTTATTATGTGTATTGCTTATTGTCTGTGTCCTGACTACAGTGTAATTTCTGATGGGGGGTGGGGTCTGATCAGGTTGATTCATTCACGTGGTCTTAAATAATTAGGGTTCAATTTACTGAAAGAACGAGTGAATGAATCAAGAAATAAAGAGTGAGTCTTTAGCATATGTTACTGAAGAATGATAAGCTTCATAAATTGCAAGAACCAAACCAGAACACAAACAAATGAACTCAGACCTCCAAGAGCACAATGAGCAGATGAAGGCACAGCAGATCAAAGCAAATCCACTCACTATCTGTCTCCCAAGCAAACCACAGTCACTGACACAATGTTTAATACAGAAGTTCAAGAGAATCTGGAGGAATAGACCAAAGAACCTAGCAGATGATATTAAGAAGTTCTGGTTAAAGTCTACCAACAGTAACTGAAGATCCAAGGAGATGGAGATGTCAGTGGTCAAGCCAAAGTCCCGGGTTGGTATCTCAGTGGGTACGTGTGCAGGAAAGGGTTGATGGAACAGGCGTGGGCTGCTCACACTCTGTGCGTTCACAAGAACAGCCGATCTTCAGGACTGGCCCTTGGCCAGCTCCCGGTAAATAAACTTGGATCCCTTGGAATATTCTGGGTGATAAGGAGCTTTTGTATGCTACAAATCTGGAGCCACATGGTACCAGTTTGACTGGATAATTTATACAAACAGCTGTAAGAACGGTGAATGCTGTGCACTCGAATTGGTTCAGGATGGCTAGAATCTGAGCAGTAAGGTAAGTCAAGCTGTGATGCTGGGCTACGTGACTGACCTACACAAAAATCCTGGACATCGAGTCTTACGTGAGCTTCCTTGGTTGACAGCACTTTGTACATGCTGTCCCTCACTGGTGTTGGGAGGGTGAAGCATGGCCACATGAGACCATCAGAACAGAGCACCTGGAAGCTGATACCTGGTTCCTCGTGGCTCTGCCCCATGTGCCTTTCCCTTTGCTGATCTAAATCTATGTCTTTGGGCTATAATGAACCATAACATAAGTATATCAGCTTTTCTAAATCCTGTGTCCTAACGAAACACTGGGCTTGAGACTGCTTTTAGGGACCACTGACACAGTTAGCATCTGCACCAGGGTTTCCCAGGGGTGACATCAGCAAGATGAAGGTCTAGAAGTCCCAACGCTAGGCTCCCCCACAAAGAAACCCAAAAAAACAAGGAACAACTACAAACTGATGAACACAGCTTTGGAAAAGCTCTGAACTACTGTGAAATCAGCAGAAAGCAATAAAGTAGCAGAAACCTTATAGAGTTATAGACACACAAACAGACACGGACAGCTGATGGGAACGCGTAGGAAGCCTCCTGCAACCCCCAGCCCACTGTCCAGAGCAGCCAGACACCAAGAGGGATCTGCTCGGTAGGATTCTGCCCCATGAGGAAAACAAGAGCAAGAGAACCCCAGCGAGCCCCACCACCGCCAGGTCTGCTTGCAGCCTTGGCTACCACGGCTGCCCACAGTCTCCATGAACACTGAACTCAGCCGGCAGAGCTGCCCCAAGTCCCCACACATCTCTTCCCTGGGACTGGAATGGCGTCGCAGTGAGACGTGCCCCTGGCGGCCCCAGGTGCTGCAGTGCCCACTCTCCGGATGCCACAGAACTTTGGCGTCCACAGGGCGGAGCTGCAGCAGCTCTACGCTACCTCCCCCCCCCAACCCCCCACACCGCCGAGTCCTGAATCAGGGCTCTGACCTGCCAGACAGGGGTCGCACTGCGGCCGCCACTGCTCTGCATCTTCCCCTGTGCCAAACTGGGACTCTAACTTGCTCTAACCAGGGCTGTGCTGCTGCTGTGAAGCCTGCCCCCGCTCTGCCCCCAGCACCCAGCTGCAGCTTTGATTTGTCATAAATGGGGCTGTGCTGATAATGCTCTGGGTCTGACCCGTCATATCGGGGCTGAACCGCCCCTGAACCTAAGTTGGGGTTCTGACCGGCAATCATCAGAGCCGCATTGCTGTTGCTCTGCATCTTGCCCTTGGGGTCCCAAGCTGGGGCTTTGACCAAACATAACCAGAATGGCGATGTGAGTGCTCTGCACGCTGTCCTTATGTCCTAAGGCACCACCACACCATCGTCCTGCCACTGCATCCGTTTCCACCCCAGGTCCTGAGTCCCTGTGGCAATCCCCAGAGACCCAGACAGGTCCATAGGAAACCTGCAAATCCTTGCATTACAGACACCACCAGCACCACCTCCCCATAAATACACTTGTGCTCCAGGACACAGGTGCGCGACAGGTCTCCCTGTATGCACCAGATCCCAGGACAGCAGCTCTGTTGGCACTTACTGCCAGCACATCACACCTGGCACTCAAAGGGATTAACCTCTCAGGATCCCAGTAGCCCCAGCCACCCTACTACCTGAAGGATCTCTACAGGCTTAGCCACAGAAGATCCTCCCAAACTTCACTAATGTTGGCCTCAGCTGACAGGCTGCTTGGGGACCACTTTGTTGGACCCTCCCAGGAGCCAGACACTGGGCCACACCTAGTTGGTGTGCTTACAGTCATGTTCAGGTGCAAGTCCTTCTCTGAAGAAGCCAGTCCAGAAAGGCTGGAGGAGATGACCACTCCTTCGAATGCTCAGACAGCAACATGAAAACATTTGAAACACACAAAAGGGAAGGAAACAGGACATCCACAAAGGTACACCATAACTTACCAGTAACTGACATCAAAGAAATGGACTTGAGAATTATCTGACCAAGAATTCGAAATAAAGAAGTTCAGCAAGATTCAAGGAAACAGAGAAATAATTCAATGAAGTCAGAAAGACTACATATGAACAAAACTGGAAGTTCAACAAAGATACATAAATCAAATAAAAGAACCAAACAAATTCTAGAGCTGAAGAATACAAGGAATAAAATGAAAAAAATGCAATAGAGAGTTTCAAATCAGGCTCAATCAAGCAGAAGAAAGAATGTACAAACGTGAAGACAGCCCTCTGGATATTATCCAGTTAGTGGAGGTGAAAAAAAAAGTAAGAATGAAAAAGAGTGAAGAAATCAATGTCAATTATGGGATATTCCCAAATGAAACAATATTCACACATAGGAGTCCCAGCAGAAGAGAGAGAGGAAAGGACAAAAAGCTTATTTAAAGAAATAACAGTCAATAATGTCCCAAATCTGGGGAGAGATAAGGCTACGCAGGTACATAAAACTCAAAGATACCCAAGGAGATTCTACCTAAAGAGATCTTTATTAAGATACACTGTAATCAAGCTCTCAAAAAATCAAAGACTAAGAGAGTTTTGAGAGTAGCAAGAAAAAAAAATATCCACCAAATACAAAGGAGCCCCAATACGGTTGTTAGTGAATTTCTCAGCAGAAACGTTGCAGGCCAGGAGAGAGTAGGATTATATATTCAAAGTGATGAAAGAAAAAAAAAAAAACTACCAATCAGGAATATTTTGCCCAACAAAGTGGTCCTTCAAAAATGAAGGAGGGATAAAGACTTTCCCAGAAAAACAAAAACTGAGGAAATTTATCACAACTAGACCTGCCTTAGATGAAATGGTAAGTGAAGTTCTTCAAGCTGAAATGAAAGATGCTAACTGATAACATGAAAACAAAAAAGTATTGAATTCACTGGAAAAAGGTAAATATATAGTCAAAGTCAAAACACTAATAATGCTGCAAAAATAGTGTGTAAAGCACTTTGACCTCCAGCATACAGGTTTAAAGACAAATGTGTTAAAAATAACTATAGCTAGAATAATTTGCTATAACATAACAAGTAAAGTTGGACACCAATAACATGAAAGGTTGGGGCAGCAAGTAAATGTGTAGATTTTTTTCAATCAATTGAAGTTATCATCTTGAAACAGACTTACTACAGTAAGATGTATTATGAACATAACAGTAATCACAAAGCAAAAGATTATAACAGATTCACAAATAAAAAGAAAAAAGAAAGTATACCACTACAAAAAAAGAAAAAAAAAATCAATCCACAAAAAAGCAAGAAAAGCAGAAAAAAACAAAGGAACTACAAAACAATTAGAAAGTAATAAACCAAAATGGTGATGGCAAATCTTTATTAATTTTAATTACTTTAAATGCAAATGGCTTACATTCTCCAATTAAAAGACGTAGAGTGGCTAAGTAAATAAAAAAGCAAGATCCAACTACATGCTGCCTAAAAGAGGCTTGCTTAAGCTTTAAGCTCATAGGCTGAAAGTGAAGAGATGAAAAAAATGTTCCAGATAAAAAAAGCAGGGGTACCTATATTTATCTTAGATGAAAGAGACTTTAAGTCAAAAGCTGTAATAAGAAACAAAGAAGGTCATTATATAATGCTATGAGGGTCTGCTCACCAAGAAGCTATAACAATAATAAATACATATAATTATTAACAAATCTGAGGACTGAAACAGACAGCAATACGATAGTACTAGGGAACTCGAACACCCCACTTTCAACAGTGGATAGATCATCCTGATAGAAAGTCAATAAGGAAATAATGGACTTGAACTACACATTAGCTAAATGGAGCTAACAAACAGATACAGGACACCCCATCCAACAGCATAATACACATTTTTCTCAAGCACACATGGAACATTCTCCCAGATAAATCACATGTTAGGTCAAAACTCTTCACAAACTTAAGAAGATTTGCATGAAATGAAAAACGAATTACAGGAAGAAAGCTGGAAAATTCACAAATATATGCAAATTAAACAAAACACTACAGAATAAGCAATAGGTCAAAGAAGAAATCAAAAGAAAAATTTCTTAAAACTTGAGGCAAATAAAATGGAACCACAACATATCGAAATTTACAGAACACAGCAAAAGCAGTTCTAAAGAAAACTTTATAGTCATAAGAAGAAAGTTTTTTACATTAAGAATAAAGACCTCAAATAAATGACTTAAATTTACACCTTAAGGAACTAAAAAAAGAACACTCTAAGTAGGAGGAAGGTAATAATTAAGATTAGAGAAGAAGTAAGTGAAATAGAGATCAGAAAGACAATGGGGGAAAATACAACGAAACTAAGAATTGGTTCTTTGAAAAGATAAACAAAACTGACAAACTTTTAGTGACACTAAGATAAAAAAAGATGATTCAAATTAATAAAATTATAAATAAAAGAGGAGACATTACAACTGATACCACAAAAATACAAGAATCCTAAGAGACCACTGAAAGAATTATCACCAAAATTTTAGATAACTCAGAAGAAATGGATAAATCTTAGAAACATACAGTTTCTCAAGACTGAATCATAAAGTAACAGAAAATCTAAACAGAGCAATAATTAGCAAGAGATTAAATTAGTAATCAAAAATCTCCCTACAAATAAAACCTCAGAAGCAGATGGTTTCATTGGCGAATTCTACCAAACATTTAAAGAATACCGATCTTTCTCAAACTCTTCCAAAACTGAAGAGGAAGGAGCAACAGGCTCAAACTTGTTTTACAAGGCTAGCATTTCCCATACGCAAGCCAGACAAAAACACTACGAGGAAAGAAAATTATAGGCCAACATCTCTGATGAATATAGATGTTAAAACCCTCAACAAAATACCAATAAACCTAACATGAAAACACATTAAAAGGATCACACACCATGATCAAGTCGGATTTATCCCTGAGACACAAAGATGATGCAACACAATTCAGTAAGTGTGATATGCCACATTACTAGATTAAAGGATTAAAAGCATATGAACATTTCCACAGATGCCGAAACACGTCTGACAAAAATAAACACCATTTCATGATAAAAACTCTCAATAAACTAGATATAGAAGGAATGTACCTGAACATAACAAAGGCCACGTGTGACAAACCCACAGCTAATGTCAGACACAGTGGTGAAAAGTTAAAAGCCTTTCCTCTAACACCAGGAACAACGAGAGATGCCCACTGTCAGAGCTTCTATTCAACATAGCACTGGAGTCACTAGCCAGAACGTTAGGAAGGAGAGAGAGAGAGAAAAAGGCATACAAGTGGGAAAGGAAAAAGTAAAATTGTCTTTTGCAGATGACGTGATTATACGTGTGTGTGTGTGTCTGTGTCTGTGTGTGTGTACATATACAAAATCCGAAAGACTCCACCAAAATGGGCACCTGGGTAGCTCAGCAGGTTAAGCATCTGCCTTCAGCTCAGCTTATGATCCCAGGGTCCTGGGATTGAGCCCCACTTCAGGCTCCCTGCTTAGCAGGGAGCCTGCTTCTCCCTCTCCTTCTAAGGTTCCCCCTGCTTGTGCTCTCTCGCTCTGTCAAATAAATAAATAAAATCTTTTTAAAAATAATAAAATACTTTGGAATAGATTTAACCAAGGAGGTGAAAGACCTATGCCCTAAACACTACCGGAATTGATTAAAGTAACCAAAGAGTACACAGATGAATGGAAATATGCCCCATGTTCTTGGACTAGAAACATTAATATTATGAAAGTGTCAGTGATACATACAGATTCAATGCAATCTCTATCAAAATTCCAATGGCCTTTTTCATAGAAATAGAAATAACTATCCCCAAATTTGTATGTAACCAAAAAAGACCGCCAAAGCCAAACTAAGCTGCGGCAACGCAGAGTTAGGTTGACCATCAACAAATTCTCTGCAACCCCGGAAACACAAAACACCAGGAAGAGCCATCCGACAGAGAGAGCAGGTGCCTAGGGGGCAGATTCCCCAGGGAGAAGCCCCCCCTGCTGCATACAGTTGACCAATACACTACAGTGGCCCATCGCTAGTATTCCCCAAGGCTATACATGGGACCTAACAGGGACAGAAACTTACTCAGGACTGGGATTTGCATACCCGCTGGTAGGTAAAAATTCAAAACACTATAAAAAAGACTAGCACAGAAGATACCGTACCAATCTGGACCCCCAAGTTACGTGTCATCAGACCAAGAAACGTACTTCAGAGTCCATAGCAACCAACAGTGGGCAAAGTGGTATCACATCAAATGGCCAGGGTAGGGAAGAGTCTGGTAAAGAACTGGAATGGAAATTCGAACCTGTTATCTAAAGTGGGAGAAGATAAAGACATGAAGAGCGCTTCATGGAGTCCGTGCCTTCACAAGTGTGCTCACATTGAACCTGAGGAAGGCTGAAGGGAGGGATCCCCTCTTGATAGAGTCCTCCACTTTTCTGGAGGGAGGACACGGGGAACAGAGGGTAGAGAGGATGATGTTATGACTCTGAAATTCATCACCAGAACTTTCTTTCTTCTTACCTGATGTGGTGACCCTGGAGTCAGGGCTACTACTCTGGGTACAAGAAGCAGGGCTCATCCCTCAGCAAGAAACTGTAACCAGATCTTTAACTGTTAGGCCAGAATTCCTAAGGGCCTGATGGGATGAACTGTGTCTTCACCCCCTCCAGGAAAAGCGGGGTTGACAGTGAACGCTGCCATGTTGCCTAACGGTCAAGAGAGCTCACTGGTTCTGTAACTGTGGCCCTGGCCCTGTGAGTGGGGCTGGACTGAGGGACAGGTATGTGGTAGACTTCTGGTATCACAGGCAATCTGGTTCAGCACATATTAACCCAAACTGGGAAAGTTTATATCTCTGGGCACTTGACTATGCTCGTTTCATGTGACTGCTGTGACAAATTATCACAAACGTGGTGGCTTGAAATGACAAAAATGTATTCTCTTATAGTGCTGGAGTCCAGAAGTCCAAAATCAAGACTGGGAGCTAAGCTCTGGAGGAAGAATCCATTCCATGACACTATTCCAGCTTCTGGGAGCTGCTGGCCTTGGAACCCCATGACTCAATCTCTGCTTACCGTGTGGATCAAAGCTCCCTCTGCTTACTTTAATGACAATTGTCACTGGATGTAGGGCCCACTCAGGTAACTGAGGACCATCTCCTTATCCCAAGATTCTTCATTTATCTGCGAACACCCCCTTTTCAAACAAGGTCACATTCACAGGTTCCAGAATTAACATGTGGAAATACTGTTTTGGGGTTCAATAGTCAACCCACTACAGTTCAATTCCTGGTGCCCCAAATTCACTTTTGTCTCAGAGGCAAAACACATTCACACATCCCCAAATCTCCACAAGTCTTGACTCACACTATCAACTTTCAGGCTAAAATCTCATTCAAACAACATCAGCTCTAAAGTCTCAAATCTCATCATCTCAATCGTAAAGTCATGTATGGGTGAGATGGCAGGGGTGGTCCATCCTGGGGCAAAGCTACATCTGTGGCTCTTAAACCCAAAAATGAGACGATCTGCTTCCAAAATACAAGAGAGTGACAGGCACAGGCCAGACATTTCCATTCTGAAGGGGAGAAATGGGAGAGCATTAAGGGATCACCCATCTCAAAAAAGTTCAGCAGAGGAGATTCCTTTAGATCCCAAAGTTTGAGAGATCCTCTGTATTTGCGTTTCTGCTCTCCAGGCCCACGGCAGCCCCCGAGGGCTCTGCTTCTGTGCCGGTCTGTGGCTCTGGGCCTCAGAACTGCGCTTCTTGGGGAAGAGTTGCATGTTTTCAGCTGGAAATGTCCATCAACTGTAACATTTTTTTTTTTATCCTTAGGCTTAGAACATTCTCAGTCTATCCTGTCACTGTACTTAAGTCTCATGTGATTTGTCTATTGATTAATTCTGAAAACTGAACACCACTGTAGTGTCTGCAGTATTATAAAAGTAAGTAAATATCATTTACGGCAGAATCAAATAGCATGGTTAACCAGTAAAAATGCAAAGGGCACTCTTCGTCAATAATCCTGAGCCCCTCCAGGGATAAGGCTTCATGTGTCTGGGCCAACCTTCTGATACTTCCTGATACTACATCCACTGCTCATCATGAGTCCATATTTCGCACTGCTTCACGTTTGGACTAAGTCTTTCTTGAGCAAATTTTTTTTTCCTTGAAGGTCCTATATCCTTTGTCCTCCTCCTTCTTTATTCTACCATTAGACTCGACCTTAGTCAAATAATCTACTGTGGACTGACTGGCTATTTCTACATATGTCATCTTGAGAGTTCTTATCACTCACACAGAGTGTTAACTCTATTGCTTCATGGACTCCATCTTTATTAGACTTCCTTCTAAATTTTGCTAAAATAAGTACCCGACACAATTTTATTTTCATTCCTTTACTCGGAAGTAGTCTGTTCGTTGCTTTCTGAAACTTTTTAAGATGATCTTTTCAGCCTAAAGTTTCAAAACTTTCCTGAAGACGTAAAAGGGTGTCTAGGGTCCATTTTCTTTTCGTCTCTCTTTTTTTCCCAGATTTTATTTTTAAGTAATCTCTATACCCAATGTGGGTCTCGAACTCACAACCCTGAGATCAAGAGTCGAACACTCCACTGAGCCAGCCAGGGGCCCCAGTTTTCTTTTCTTTGGCTCAGTGCCCAGTAGACACTTTGAATCTGAAGACTTCTTCAGCTCTGATAAATTTTATTTTGATTAGTTCTGATCCTTTCTCCCTTAAATTCGTATACATACCGAGTGCCCTTGATTAAGCCTCATGTCCTAACTATTCTTCCAGTATTTTCCACTGCTGTATTTTTGGATCTTCATTCTCGGATATTACCCAAAATTTGCTTAAAATCCTTGTATTAAATGTTTTATTTTAGGGCGCCTGGGTGACTCAGTGGGTTAAAGCCTCTGCCTTCGGCACAGGTCATGATCTCAGGGTCCTGGGATCGAGCCCCACACTGGGCTCCCTGCTCGGCAAGGAGTCTGATTCTTCCTCTCTCTCTGCCTGTCTCTCAGCCTACTGTGATCTCTCTCTGTCAAATAAATAAATAAAATCTTTAAAAAAATGTTTTATTTTAGCAATCACACATTAAATTTACAATTACTTTTTCTTGTGCTCTATTTCTCTTTCAGCCTATTTTTATTTTGTAATACAACATTTTTTCCTACTTCTCTACAAATACCAATTAGAGATTGTGAACGTATCTTCAGTTCTCTTTTTTGTCTCTGTTTTCACTAGGATCAACTATTCTTTTGTTCATTTGCTTTTCTTCTGTCTTCAGATTTTTCTCATCTGTGTGGTGATCCTCAGTACCCTGTTCATATTCTTGAATGATTAACGAGGTAGATTAATAGATTAACGGGTTCTCTTGTTGAATGGGAAAGCTGAAAACAGAGTCTACTATGTGAATTAGGAAACGGGCTGGCATGCTTTAAGAGTCTGAGGTAGAGAACAGAGAAGCAATCTGATCACTCCATTCTGACCCCAGAAACGTCCAAGAAAAGTCGGTGTCAGCTGCCACAACTGGGCACCAAGGCTACCTCGGTCAGACGACTCAGTAACATTGTAAGAAGGGCAGTTCTATCTTTATCCTGATGACATAAACACTGTAACCAATCAGTCTGTATGGCTGAGGACATGAGCGGAATTCGATGGACTCAGCCAATCTTATCAAAGGGAGTTAAAAATGCTATACAGGCATACCTCATTTTTTGCTTCACTTCGTTGCACTTTGAAGATAATACATTTTTTACAAACTGAAGGCGGCAAACCTGAATCAAGCAAGTCTATCAGCACCATTTTTCCAACAGCAACTGCTGTTCACTTTGTGTCTCTGTGTCACTTTTTGGTACTTCTTACAATATTTCAAACTTTTTCATTACAATTAGATATTTTTATGGTGATCTCTGATCGGTGATCTTTGACGTTATTATTGTAATTATTTTGCAGCACCATGAACCATGCCCATATAAGAAAGTGAACTTAATCAATGAATGTTGTGTGTATTCTGAATGCCTTCCTCAACTGTCTAGTCTCCAGTCTCCCTCCCTCTGGTCCTCCCTATTCCTTGAGACACACAATATTGAAACTAATATTTAAACCAATTAATAACCCTGGAATGGTCTCCAAGTGTTCAAGAGAAGATGTGTAATCTCTCACTTTGAATCAAAAGCTAGATGTGATTAAGCTGAGTGGGGAAGGCGTGTCAAAGCTGAGACAGGACGGAAGCTAGGCCTCTTGAACCAAGCATGAGACGAGCTGGGAATGCAAAGAGAATGTCTGTGAAGGAAACGACAAGTGCTACTCCAGGGAACGCACGAACGATAAGAGAGCAAAACAGCCTTACAGCTCATATGCAGAACGTTTCAGTAATCTGGATAGAAGACCCAATAGCCATAACACTCTCTTAAGCCAAAGCCTAACCCAGAGCAAGGCCCTGACTGTCTTCAACTCTGGGAAGGGTCAGAGAGGTGAGGGAGCCACAGAAGAAAAGTCTGAAGCTGTCAGAGGTTGGTTCATGAGGTTTCAGGCAAGAGGTCATCTCAATAACATAAAAGCTCTGATGGAGATGGATGAGATTAGTGTTGATTTCATGACTGCTAATGGAATATCCATTCTGTAGCCCATAGATCAAGGGGTAATTTTGACTTTCAAGTCCTATTTAGAAGTACATTTCAGAGGGTGGTCGGGAAGATGGCTGAGCAGGAGGATCCTGAGCTCACCCGGCCCACGGATATATCTAGACAACAGCTACGTTTGTGCACTAGCTGAAAACAACATGCAGACCGCTAGGACAGATTGTCCATAGTTAACTGTAGAAAGAAAGCCACATGGAACAGGGTAAGGGTAGAGATACAGTTGGAAACCAAAATCCTGGCAAGACTCATGGCAAACGGGAGGGCCAGCACAAGCACGGAGAAATGAGAGGATCATACACAGGGTACCTGCGCCGGGAAGACGAATCCTGAGAGCACCTGGCTTTGAAAACCAATAGGGTTTAACTTTAGCAGCTTTTAGAGTCAGTGGAGCTGAACTCTAGGTACTTTAAAAATCAGCGGGTGCACCCATCCTTCGAGAGCCAGCCTAATGAATAACTCAGTGAAGACAGAGTACAGACACAGCCATTTGAAAAGTAGCTGGGGGAAACGTGTCGATTTAGTCACTAACCACAGAATACGTGGTGGAGGGGCCGGGATCTCCAGAACGCTTCTCCAAGAATGTGCTGTGGGCACCATTTCTCTTCCCCTCCCCAGCCTACAGAGCTGAACACTTGGGGGAGCCAGCAAAAGCACTCCCCACCTACCTTGTGAACCATGGTGCCTGGGCCTGGCGCTCCCTTGAAGACCAGCCCCATTCAACCCTCTGCCCTGCCACACCCCACAAGCAGCCCCATCAGGAACCAGCGCCACTCCAAAGTGACTCCTGTCATAGAGCGAGGGGGACATAACCCACACACTAGCACGGCCACAGTTTGAGCAGCAGAGCCTTTCAGCTGGCTGTGCAAAGAGACTGGTGTTCCTGCGACTACAACAGAGAGACTAAGTGTGGACAGCCGGCTTCAATGCTGACCCCTCCCACTGAAGAGACCACACTGGCCTCTGGCAGGCACCGCAACTGCGCAGGGACCAAATCCTGCCCGGTGCTCCCGCAGCAGGCAAAGCAGGTCCCTGCAGCTGACTGGACAGAAGGCAAACAAAGCTCAGCCACAATAGTAGGGCACACACAGCCCACAAAGGAGACATCCCTGGAGCACCTTGTTCTAGTGATCAGGGGCATTGTGCTCCAGAGCACCCGAGGACCTCTGTTACACGAGGCCACTATTTTCAAAACCAAGAGATGTAGCTGACCTCCCTAATACACAGAAACAAACACAGATAGTTAGACAAAATAAGGAGACAGAGGAGTATGTTCCAAATGAAAGAACAAGACAATATCACAACAAAAGGGATAAATAAAATGGATATAAGCAATATGCCTGATAAAGAATTAAAGTAGTAGTCATAAAGATATTCACTGGACTTAAGGGAAGAGCACAGAACCTCAGTGAGAACCTCAACAAAGAGAGAAGACATAAGAACCAGTCAGAGATGAAAAATTCAATAACTGAAATAAAAAAATACACTAGAGGGAATCAATAGAAGATTAGAAAATGTAGAATAGATCAGCAACCTGGAAGACGGTAACGGAAAGCAACCAGTCAAGCAGCAAGGAGAAAAAATAATAATGAAAAATGAGAACAGGCTAAGGGAACTCAGCAACTCCATCAAAAGTAATAACATTTACATTATAGGGATCCCAGAAAGAGAAGAGGGAGAAAAGGGGACAGAAAACTTATTTGAAGAAACTTATTTGAAGAAACAAGAGCTTCCATCTGGGGAAGGAAACAGGCATACAGACCTCCAGAGCACAGATACCCTCTAACAAAATCAACCCAAAGAGGTCCACACCAGGACCCACGGTAATTAAAATGTCAGAAGTAAGGACAGGGCGCCTGGGTGGCTCAGTGGGTTAAAGCCTCTGCTTTCGGCTCAGGTCATGATCTCAGAGTCCTGGGATCGAGGCCCGCATCGGGCTCCCTGCTCAGCGGGGAGCCTGCTTCCCTCTCTCTCTCTCTGCCTGCCTCTCTGCCTCCTTGTGATCTCTCTCCCTCTGTGAAATAAATAAATAAAATCTTAAAAAAAAAAAAAGTAAGGACAAAGAAAATTTTAAAAGCAGCAAGAAAAAAATAACAGTTATATACAAGGGAAACCCCATTAGGCTATCAGCTGATTTTTCAGCAGAAACTTTGTAGGCCAGAAAAAAGTGGCATGGTATCTTCAGTGTTCAAAGGTAAAAATGTGCAACCAAGAATACTCCACCCAGCAAGGTTATCATTCAGAATAGAATGAGAAATCAAAGAATTTCCCAGACAAAAGTTAAAGGAGTTCATTACCACTAAGCAAGTATTACAAGGAATGTTAAAAGGAATTGAGTGGAAAGAAAGGCCATTATCAGGAGTAAAAAAATTATGAAAGGAAAAACATTTCAGTTACAAGCAAACATATAATAAAAGTAATAGATCAATCATTTATAAAGCCAGAATGAGGTTAAAACACAAAACTAGTAAAATCAATTATATCTAAAAAAAATTATATCAGTCAAGGGATACACAAAAATAGGTAAAATAGGACATCACATACATAAAACATGGAGGAGGGATAAAAATTTAGTGCTTTTAAAATTTGTTTGACCTTAAGTAACAATCAACTTAATATAGACTGCTATAAACATGTTACACACAAACCTAATAGTAACCACAAATCAAAAACCTGTAACATATACACAAAACATAAAGAGCAAAGAATCCAAGCATAACCCTAAAGAAAGACATCAAACTACAAGGAATAAGATCAAGAGAAAAAGAAAGGAATAGAGAAGAACTACAAAAACAACCAATAAACAAATTTTAAAAATGGTAATACATATATCCCAATCAATAATTACTTTAAATGCAAATGGATTAAATGCTCCATGCAAAAGACATAGTGTAACTAAATGGATAAAAAACAAGACCCATCTATATGCTACCAATAAGAAACACACTTCAGACCTAAAGACACATACAGACTGAAAGTAAAGGGCTGGAAAAACATATCATGCAAATGGAAGTGAAAAAAAAGGTTAGGAATACTTCTATCAGACAAACTAGACTTTAAAACAAAGTCTGTAGCAAGTGACAAAAAAGGGCATTACACAATGATAAAGGGATTAATCCAACAAGAGGATATCATAATTGTAAATCAGAGAAATTATAAGTGTAAATTACATAGAGCAATTACTAACAGATACAAAGGCAGAGATTGAGAGTAATACAACAGAAGGGGACTTTAACACCTCAGTTACATCAATGGATAGATCATGCAGACAGAAAATCAACCAGGAAACAGTGGCTTTCAATGACACATTAGACCAGACGGACCTAACAGACATATATAGAACATTTCAGCCAAAAGCAACAGAATACACATTCTATTCATGTGCACATGGGACATTCTCCAGGAAAGATCACATGTTAGGCCACAAAACAAGTCTCAATAAATGTAAGAAGACATATCATATCATGCATCTTTTCTGACCACAGTGATATAAAACTAGAAATCAACCACAAGAAATAATCAGGAAACAACACAGGCAGAGGCTAAACAACATACTATTAGACAATGAATGGGAAAGCCAAGAAATCAAAAGGCAAATTAAAAAATACATGGAGACAAATGAAAACACATGGTCAAGAATTTGGGGACATAGCAAAAGCAATTCTAAGAGGGAATTTTATAGCAATACAGTCCTACTGCAAGAAACAAGAAATATCCTGGGACACACCTGGGTGGCTCAGTCAGTTAAGTGCCTGCTCAGGTCATGATCCCAGGGTCATGGGATCAAACCCTGCGTTGGGCTCCCAGCTCAGCGGCGAGTCTGCTTCTCCTTCGCCCTTTGCCCCCCCCCCCGCTCATCCATATCCACCACGTTCTCACTCTCTCAAATAAATAAAATCTTTAAAAAAAAAAAGAAACAAGTCTCAAATTAACAATCTAACTTTATACTTAAATGAGCTAGAAAAAGAAAAATTAACCCCAAAGCTAGAAGGAATTAAGTAATAATTATCACAATATAATTATTTAAATAGATTTAAAAAAAATAAAAAAGATCAATTAGACCAGGAGCTGGTTCTCCGAAAATATCAACAAAATTGATAAACCTTTATCTAGATTCATCAAGACAGGCTTTGAATAAATAAAATCAGAAATAAAAGAGGAGAAATACAATCAACACCACAGAAACACAAAGAATTATAAAAGAATTATATAAAAAATTACATGCCAACAAATTGGACAACCTAAAAGAAAAGGAAAAATTCCTAGAAACACAATCTTCCAACTGAATCTAGAAGAAATAGAGTATCTGAATTGATCAATTACTAGGAATGAAATTGAATCAGTAATCAAAAACTCCCAACAAACAAAAGTCCAGGACTTTTGGCCGGACTTCACAGGTAACCTCACAGGTGATTCCTACCAAACATTTAATGAAGAATTAATACCTACTATTCTAAGAGATTCCAAAAAATAGAAGAGGAAGGAAAACTTCCAAATTCATTCTACAAGGCCAGTATTACCCTGATACCAAAAGCAGATAAAGACACTACAAACAAACAAACAAACAAACAAAACAAAAAAACTACAGACCAATATCTCTAATGAATATGGATGCAAAAATCCTTAATAAAATATCAGCAAACCAAATTCAACAATACATTAAAAAAAATCATTCACCACGACCAAGTAAGATTTACTCCAGGGATGCAAGGGTGGTTTGATAGTCGCAAATCAGTCAATATGATCTATCACATTTACAAGAGATAGGATAAAAACCATGATCATATCAATAAATTCAGAAAAAGCATTTCACAAAAGAGAACACCCATTCATGATAGAAACTCTCAACAAAATAGGTTTAGAGGACACATACCTTAACACAATCAAGGCCATATATGAAAAACCCACAGCTAGTATCATGTTAAGAAACTGACAGCCTTTCTTCTAAGATCTGAAACAACACAAGGCTGTCTTACCCTCACCACTTTTAATCAACATAGTATGGGAAGTCTGGGCCACGGTAATAAAACAAGAAAAGGAAATAAAAGGCATCCAAATTGGTAAGAAAGAAGTAAAACTGTCACTATTGGCAGTGACACGGTACTATATATAGAAAACCCTAAAAATGCTACAAAAAAAGCATCAGAACTGATAAATCAACTCAGTGAAATTGCAAGATACAAAATTAATATACACAAATCTCTTGGATTGCTATACACTAATAAAAAAGCAAAAAAAGAAATTAAGAAAACAATTCCATTTACAATTGCACCAAAAAGAGTAAATATGTAATTTATAACATCAATAACTTTAAAAGGTTGCGTAGAGTAGCAGAGCAGCAGCAGAGAAGCACTTTTTGTATCTTACTGAAGTTAAGGTGGTATAAATTCAAATTCGAGTGTTATAATTTTAGAATGTTAAATGTAATCCCCATGGTAACCACACAGAAAATAGCTATAGAATATATAGAGAAGGAAATGAGAAGGGAGTTAAAATGTTTCACTAAAAAAAACAAAAAACACAAAAAACCTAAACATCAGACCGTAATACAAACAAGAGACAAAGAAAGTATAAAGTATATTGAAAAAAATAACAAAGTGACAGAACTATCTTCTTACAAGTATTTATTCTAATGTAAATGGACTAATCTCCCCAATCAGAAGATAAGAGATGGCAGAATGGATTTAACAAAATGATCATATGCACTGTCTACAAAAGACTTACTTTAGACCCAAAGACACAAATATGCTGAAACTTAAAGGATGGAATATTTCATATAAACATAACCAAAAGAGAGCAGGGTGGCTATTTTATTATCAGACAAAAAAATTTTTTTTAAGTTACAAAAGACAAAAAAAAATTATGTATTTAATAAAAGGCTCAATCCAGCAACAAATAACAATTATAAATGTTTACATACCTAATAAAAAACCATCAAAATGCATGAAGCAAAAATAAGAATTAAAATGAGAAATAGATTGCTCTACACTAATAGTTGGAGACTTCAATACCCTCCTCACAATAATGAGATAGAACAGCCAGTCTGAAGTAAAGAAATAGAGGACTTAACACAATAAACCACTAGATCTAACAGACACAAAGAGAACATTTTACCCAACAACAGATTACACATTCTTTTCAAGTGCATGTGGAAAATTCTCCAGGATACACCATATGTTAGGCCACAAATTAAGTCTCAATAGATTTAAAAAGATAGATACCATACTAAGAGTCTTCCCTACCAGCAATGAGATGAAGTTTGAAATCCAAAACAGAACGAAACCTGGAAAGTGTACATATTTATAGAAATTAAAATAGAGTCTTAATCAATGGATCAAAGTAGAAATCACAAGGGAAATTAAATTTGAAAATACTGAGATGAATGAAAAATCTAATACACCAAAATTTATGGGACACATCAAAAGCAGGGCTAAGTGGAAAATTATAGCCTTAGACACTCACATTTAAAAACAAGATCTCGGGGTGCCTAGGTGATTAAGTCGGTAAAGTGACCGACTCTTGATTTCAGCTCAGGTCATGATCTCAGGGTGCTGGGATCAAGCCTTGTGTCGGGCTCACACTGACAATGGAGCCTGCTTAAGATAGATTATTTCTCTCTCCCTCTCCCTCTGCTCCTCAGTCCCAACTCACATGTGCACTCTCTCTCTCACAGAAAAAAGAAGAAAAAGAAGACAATGACAGATATCAAATCCACAGCCTAACTTTACAACTTCAGGAAGTAAGAAAAGAATAAATTAAAGCTAAAGCTAGCAGAAGGAAGGAAATAATGATTAGAGCAGAGACAAAATAGAGAAAAATCAAAGTAAAAGTTGTTTCTTTGAAAAGACAAAATTGACAAACCTTTAGTTAGATTGAATAGAATAAAGGCATAAAGAATGAGGGAACTAGAAAATACCATTAGTACACCACAGTACTTGTAACCAGTAAGACACCATATTTAGTAACTGTTGTGGACAAGATCCACTGATGGAAGTTAAAATAAGTGAGCAAAAGTTAAAAAAAAAAAATACCTGCATAGTGTCAGAGTATCGCCCCTAAGATAGTTATTTACTACAATGGGAAAAATGGTAACTCTACAGTAGAGAAACCTGGTGGACAGTGCTTGAGTCAAGTGATCAGTATGAACGTCAACAATGTGAAGGCACGTGGACACCATTTAGTCCCTGATGTGAGGCTCTGTGATGGGCACATCAGGAATCACACCCCAGGTCTTGTTAGACTCTATAACATTGTACTGTTCATCATTTTACTATAAGCAGACACATTTTCTCTCAAGAAACAGATAAATGGACTTGTCAGTGAAAACATCAAGTATAGTACACCAAGCTGGATATGCTATCACTTATAAAACATACCCAGTTCTGTAGAGTTACTCAGAAAAGTATAATTAATTAGTAAGGGAAGACAGGCTCCAAGGGAGGCTAATGCATAAAAGAAAAAACAGAATAGAAATGGTATTTACTGATGCTTGACACATGGTAGCTGGTAAGAATAATAATAATCATAGCAAATACTTACAGTGATAACATTTATTTTCGTTTAATCTTAATTCAATTTTATTTACACCAAATGCTATTATGCTTATTCATTCATTTAATCCTAACGATAACTCTATGAGATAGGCACTATATGATCCCCATTTTGCAAATGAGGAAACAAAGCCATAAAAAGTTGAGTGATTTGTTTGGGATCATTTAGTAAGTGGCACTATACTACTTCCCAGAAAATATCTGTTTAATGAATAGTGTCAGGTACTATGCTAAATGCTTTACATATCCCATTCCTCAATATTCCTACCCAGAAATACCTTTTTTAAAAATGTTTAATTTAAATTCGATTTAGGTAACATATGCTGTACTAACAGTTTCAGAAGTAGACTTCAGTGATTCATCAGTTGCATACAACACCCAGGGGTCATTACTTCAAGTGACTGTTTTTCTTTTAACGAGTGAAATTTTGCAAATGAAAAACGCAAGGCTCTGTTGGGCTGTTCGACAGGCTGCAGGACACTGAGCATGCATGGCCTCCACCTGGTGACAGTAGTTTCTCTCCCCCTGATTCACTGTGATAAGCAAATATATTCCCCCAAAACATTGCAAGTGTCTCTAAGGGAGCAGTACTCCCCAAAACTGGTTGTTAAGGTCATTAGATGGTAAGATGCAAAGCTGGGGTGTGAATCCAGGCCTGTTGACTCCAAGATCAGTATTATTTCCCACAGCAGACACAGACTTGTGTTAAGAGTTGAAATGAAAACAAATGTACAAAGACAGGGGGAGCACAGCCTCACAAAGTGTGTGGAGCAATACACTCCAGATGAGGAAACTATACAGTTGACCCTTGAACATGTGCTTAAACTGCACAGGTCCATTTATACATGGATTTTTTTTCAATAAATACGGTACAGTCCTATAAATGTATTTTCTGTTCCTTATGATTTCCTCAATTATATTTCATTTTCTCTAACTTACTTCATTGTAAGAATACAGTATATGAGACATACGACATACAAAGTATGTTAACTGACTGTTCATGATATCACGAAGGCTTTCAGTCAACAGTAGACTATTAGTCTACTATTTGGGGGGAGTCAAAAGGTACATGTGGACTTTCAACTGAGCAGGGAGTCACCCTTAACCCCCATGGTGTTCAAGGCTCAACTGTGGTTTGAAAGTTAAAGTCATCCATAAAGAATACCAATAATATTATGTATCATTTGTTGAATTAAATGAAACATAAAGCATGAACCAATTTGTAAAGTATATAGAATTTGTCTATTGAGGGAATCAGGATTCAGTTCAGAACTCAGAGTGAGAACTGGCATCATTAACATACTAGTTATCTCTGTATGTCTACGCTGAACAAAGTTATGGAGCTGAACAAAGTTATGGAGCTCCTGAAAGAATTTCAAAGATTACTATTTCTTTCAGTTTTATGATTCCTGTATTTTCAAATCTATTAAGGATGTTTTCCCATTCATCGTTATATAAAGTGTATAATTTATGGGTGCAAATCGTCTATGCTATTTGAATTACTTTTTTATTTAATAATAAAAAATTCAGAATGTTGGGGAAAAAAATATCAGAAAGCAATACTGTATAATTGTGATACAGGTCACAAAAACAGACGGTCAAAACATTCCCCAAATACACAGACATAGAATAAATATTTTTACCTCCTCAAGGGAATAAAATAGCTCTGGTATACAACGTTCAGATAATATTATAAACTTTTGAAATTTTTAACATTATAAATAAATACTGATATACAGATAAAACTGCAACAGTAGCCTACCATCAAATTTTGGTTATTTAATGGAATTTCTATACTTTAGTTGTGTGTATGCATGAACACACACGAGTGCATACCATAAGCAAAAATTTAGTAATCAACTCTAGTAATCAATTACCTTTGCAATAATAACTTCTTTCTTCAGGATCTTCATAGCATAGTATTTCCCACTTGCCTTCTCTCGAACCAAAATAACTTTTCCAAAAGTGCCTTTACCTAGTAGTTTCAAATAGTCAAAATCATTCATTGTCTGAAAAATACAAATTAAAAAATATAGTATGAAATATCTGATGCAATTTGTTTATAAACATATAGGTATATGTTTGCAAAACCTACTCGAAAGCAAACTTTACCAATTTCTAAGCACACTTAAATGAATAAGCTGCCTCACCAGCAATCATGGATACTAGAAATAATTTAAGCAGTTCTCAGATACTGGAGACAATAATTTTGAACCTCAAATTCCTCAGCTATCAAACTATCAGTCAAGTGTAGGGAGGCAAAAGGAAAATAGAATCATTTTCATTCACTTTCAAGGACTCATGTTCTTCTTTTACTGAAGTACAATTAATACACAATGTTATATTAGTTTTAGGTGTACAATATAATGACACAACAGTTCTATACATTTCTCAGTGTTCATCAGGATAAGTGTATTCTTAATCCCCTTTGTCTCTTTGACCCTTCTCTCTGGCGACCACCAATTTCTTCTCTGTATTTAAGAGTCTCGTTTCTTGGGTCTCCTTTTTCCTTTGCTCATTTGTCTCATTTCTTAAATTTCACATATGAGTGAAGTCATATGGTATTTGTCTTTCTCTGATATTTCATACAGTATTATATTCTCTAGGTCCACCCATGTTGTTGCATATGGCAACAGTTTGTTCTTTTTATGGCTGAGTAATATTCCAGTGTGTGTGTGTGTGTGTGTGTGTGTGTGTGTGTGTGTGTGTGTCACCTCTTCTTTACCGTTCATGTATCAGTGAACCCTTGGGTTGCCTTCATATCCTGGCTCTTATAAATAATGCTGCAATAAACACAGGGGTATGCATGTACATTTTCAAATTAGTGCTTTTGTGCCTTTAGGTAAGTACCCAATAGTGGAGTTACTGGACCATATGGTAATTCTATTTTTAATTTTTTGAGGAACTTCCGCACTGCTTTCCAAGGACTCAAGTTTTTCAGGGTTTACTAGGGCCACTACCCCCAAACAACATGGTCATCAAAAATGTCCCCCACAAACATTTCCAGGTACATCTAAGGGAGCAGCACACTTGAGGGAAACTATTTGAGAATGGACTCCAACAAAATTAGGATGAACTCCTAGGAAGTGAAAGATAGGTGTATAAGAGATGTAGAAAACAACCCGGAGCCCAGTAAGAAGAAATCTAAGAAGCAGCAGTACAACATCTGAGAAACAAATTGGTGCAATTCAGAATAGAAAGTCAGGGACATCTCACAATGCCTTTAATTAATCTGCCTGTTTGCAGTTCCAGTTCTCACTCCTAAGTCAGCTGATCCCCAGGATTTTGTCAGGCCTGCTACTTCCTCTCTACTGCCCCCTTTATGCATGCTTTTCTTGCTTTATGAATGTTCTTCCACAAATTTCCATAATTTTGATATTGGTTGTCCATTAAATCCCTTTCCCCTACCCAGCTTTTCATTTGTCTGGACTTGTCTCTTTTTTCGTGCCTTTACTACCATTTTAATGGGCTTTAACAGAAGGGAAGATAAGGTATGCTCATTTTATCATGTTAAATTTAAATTCAGTTCAGAGGGCTTTATGAATAACAAGTTAAAAACCTGGCTTTTGGGGCGCCTGGGTGGCTCAGTCGTTAAGCGTCTGCCTTCAGCTCAGGTCATGATCCCAGGGTCCTGGGATCGAGCCCCACGTCGGGCTCTCTGCTCCATGGAAAGCCTGCTTCTCTCTTTCCCACTACCCCTGCTTGTGTTCCCTCTCTCACTGTGCCTCTCTCTGTCAAATAAATAAATAAAAACTTAAAAAAAAAAAGAAAATGAAAATGGCAGGGGGAACTCTCTTTAGAAAAAAATAAAAAATAAAAATAAAAACCTGGGTTTTACCCTACAGATGATCGGAAATTAGTGGAGACTTTTCTGCCATTTTATAACTGTATTTTTTCCTGTTTACCACCCACCTGAAGTAGATATCAAGAATGTCTCAAATCAATGATCTCAGTTTCCACATTAAGAAATTGAACAAGAGTAAATTAAAGTCAGGAGAAGAAAGGAAATAATAAAGATCAGAGCAGAAATCAATTTAAAAATTTTAAAAAGAAAAAAAAATAGAGAATATCATACTGGTTATGGACCAGGAAAGCTGGTTCTTTGAGATCAATAAAAGCTAATAAACCTCTAGCCAGATTGCTCAGGAAAATAAAGACGGAAGACACGAATGACCAATGTTAGGAATGAAAGAGCTGACATCATTACAGACTCTACAGACATTAAAAGGATCACATGCAAATATTATAAACAGCTTTATGCACATAAAATCAACACTATACATGAAATGAATAAATTTCCTGAAAACCTCACACTATCAAAGCTCACTCAAACAGAAACAGGTAACTTGAATAGCCCTATGTCTACTAAGAAAATTGAATTTGTGGTCAAAAACTCAACAAAGAAAACTCTAGAGCCAGATGGTTTCACTGCTGAATTCTGTAAACGTTTAAGAAATGATACCAATTCTATATAAACTCCTACAGAAAGTTGGGAAAAGAGAACACATCCCAAGTCACCCTATGAGGCCATTACTACCCTGATTATCAAAATCAGACAAAAACATTACAAGAAAACTACAATTACATTACTATATTACAGTATTCTTCATATACATATTTGTAAAACTTTAAAAAATTTTAGAAACAAATGCCTACATTCACTTTCAACATTATCAGCTTCCTGTAATTTTGAAAATTTTTCCAAATGTCAAGTTATAATATCTTAACCATTCAATATCTTTAGTTCAAAAGTAGTAAAAGGTATCAGGGAAAAAGTACATTTATTAATTCAACTAAAAATTAAACGTGGCACTAAATATACAGAATACAGTTAACAAGGTTAGTGTCATTTGAATAGTTGATAGTATTAAGAAACTTTGTTTGCATTAACAGATTTCTAAAAACGAAGGAATACTATATAACCACAAAGCTATCTGTGCTATGTAATCTCCAACGGTGGCTGCCACTTGTCCTGTGACTCCTTGTACACACATGCCATTCTTCCCATGAGGAGGTAGACTCAAGTTTTCCTCTCTCTGGGCTAGCCTTGTGTCCTGCTTTTGAACACAGAAAATGACCAAAGTGATACTCTGCCAGTTCCAGATCCAGACTTTAAATCTGGCAGCTTCTGCTTTCACCCTCTTGGAAGTCATAATTGAAAGCCAGTCTTCATGCCGTAAGGAAAGATACCATGTACAAAGGGCCTGGATGATGAGACACCATATGCCAAGAGATCACATGGAGAAGAACCAAGAAAGAATCCAGAAACATGAGAAAGGCTTTCTTGGATCTTCCAGACCAGCCTGTATGCTAACTGAATGCAACTGCTTGAAAGATCCATGTGAGACCAGAAGTGCCCACACAAACCACAAAATCATGAGAAGTAATGTACTGCTACTGTTTTAAGACGTTAAACTTGGGTAGTTAACTCCATGGCAATAGCCAACTGAGAGACGTTATTCTTATAACGAGGCTATGATGTTATTTTTCGCTCAAAGCTTCATTTGAACAGTAACCTCCTTCATTTGTATCTAAATGCACTGAAAATGATACTTGCTGTATCCTATTATTAAATATTATAGAAATAGAAACTAAATTCTTAGAGATAAAAATCAGAAAGGAATTTATAAATTGTTTTATGATGTTTTCAGATGAAAAGCAATATGTAATTATAAAATAGTACTAGATTCCTTAAGGATTGCAATTCTTAGAGAAAAGGAGGTTTTAAAAAAATATATAATAGCCTTATCTTTAAATTTCACAACTTCTATCAGTTTGACTGCCAACCTTAAAAAAAGGGAATTTGAGGGCGCCTGGGTGGCTCAGTGGGTTAAAGCCTCTGCTTTCGGCTCAGGTCATGATCTCGGGGTCCTGGGATCGAGGCCCGCATCGGGCTCCCTGCTCGGCGGGGAGCCTGCTTCCCCCTCTCTCTCTGCCTGCCTCTCTGCCTCCTTGTAATCTCTCTCCCTCTGTGAAATAAATAAATAAAATCTTTAAAAAAAAAAAAAGGGAATTTGCATGGAAATTAATATTAGTAAAAGCATCCTATGTGAAAAAATCGGAAAGAGATTTCATATCTATTTTGACAAAACTTCAGAAAATTTAAAAAGTATCTTTGATACCAAATGCTCATGTTCAGCATGGTACACACAGTAATTATCTAGTCTTTACAAACGAAATGTAACCCATTACAAAATGCTTCCCTCTTTCAGACAGTGTTAAAGGAAAAAAATACAGTAAGATTTTAATAAAAGATGAGAGCATGGATCCTCTGCAGAAAAAGTAATCCTCTAAAACCCAATCCCCAAATTTATTAAGTAAATATTTTACATAGTTATATTCTTTCCTTCACATAATCTCCAGCACGTCCATGTGGCTGTTTTGGGTTAAGAGATGCATAGGCATACATATCGAATGCTTAATAAATGTATACGAATACACACTAGAGTATAAGAAGAAAGCTAATTATGTAGTCCAAAATTTAGGCTAAAGAATATGAATATATAATTGAGGATGAATACAAAAGCTTCTCAGCACATTTGGTCAAAGAAGATAAATCCACATACATTTACAATGCTAAAAGCTAAACCAAGAGCTAAAAAGGGGGGGCTCTCAAGAAATTCACCTTTTTGTCCAGCCAACCTCTACACCACAGATGAGGCTGCTGGTCCTTCTTTGGATAGGCAATGAGAGATCACAGGATTTCTGCAGGTCCCTCTGAAACTCCTTCACCCTTTCTTCACATGCCCGCCATTGAATAACAAAACTCCAAGGACTGGAGCCAGACACAATAGGAAGAAGGTAGCATGTACTGCTCAGACGTGACACCAAGTCAGGAGATGAGAGGCAGCTGCTCTCAGAGAGGCCCACACTGGGCACTTAAAAATTAGGCAGAACATTGACTCCCATTTGGCTGTGGATCCTTTTACACTGTGCTCCTTCACATACCTGACACTACGGAGAATGGCCGCTTGGCAGATCAAGATTAGGCACTTCTGAGTCCTCTCATCAAATTCCTTTGAAAAATCATCTTTTAGTTGAAACACAGAGCAGCACATAAATCTCGTTATGAGGCCTCTGACCCTTTGCCACCACCTGGAGTCTTTCCTTAAGAGATTTTTCACCCTGTGTAGCAGATACTGGGTGATACTCTACCACTAAGAGAAGTAACCACCTGCCTGCTTGAGGCAAGAGAAAACAGCTCCGACAATTCTCAGCAGAGCTAACACAAGGAGGAGCCGTGCCCCTCATCCTACTGCTCATTTTTCAAAAAGTGAACAAACAAGAAAATGTACTCTGTAAATTATGAGAAAGGCATTCTTATTTCAGAATATCTGTGTTTACAGTCTGATATTAAAAATAATCTGGGGGAACCTGGGTGGCTCAGTGGGTTAAAGCCTCTGCCTTTGGCTCAGGTCATGATCTCAGGGTCCTGGGATCGAGCCCCGCATCGGGCTCCCTGCTCAGAGGGGAGCCTGCTTCCTCCTCTCTCTGCCTGCCTCTCTGCCTGCTTGTGATCTGATCTCTCTCTCTCTGTGTCAAATAAATAAAATCTTTAAAAAAAATAATAATCTGAAAAAAAATAATAATCTGGACTTCCGTAATTCTTTTTATGACATCTGATACACATAAAGGATGCAGTACTAGGGAACTAGGGAAATGATAGCACTATTTCACCCTTTTTAACCAAGTTGTTAGGGCCACCACAAAAGAGTGGTACCGAGGTTCTAACTTTTCTTAAACCCTGTCATTTAAAATGGTTTTATACTATCTCACTTAAAATGAAATGAAATAGGGGTGCCTGGGAGGCCCAGTTGGTTGAGTGTCCAACTCTGGATTCCAGGTCAGGTCATGATTTCAGAGTCGTGAGATCGAGCCCCGAGTCAGGCTCCCTGCTGAGGCAGGGAATCTGCCTGGGATTCTCCCTCTCCCTCTGCCCCTACTCATGCGCACCCCCCACACTCTCAATCAATCAATAAAATCTTTAAAAAAATTTTTTTTAATGAAATGAAATAATAAAGAACAATGGAAATCAGATATAGGTTAAATAAGACAATGAATTCCCCTATATTAAAAATACTTCTGATCATATCAAATTTTAATTTTTGAGACCCAGTTTCAGTGAGATTTCTTAGAGAATCTGCTTTAAAAACCCTATTTTCTTTCACTATTCTATAATATTAAAATTCTACTGATTTTTCCAAGAGTACACCAATATAAAATGAAATTAACTGAAACAGAGTAAGTACAACATCTTGACATAAATATTTTGAAAAACCAAGTACAATCATAAGAGAGAATATCTGTATAATTTTGTTCTCTAATATAACTTGGTCATGTAATGAATCTAATAATTATAGTAATTATAAAGGCTCACAATATATCAATCAATAGTAAGAAATAAGTTGTACATTGAAGTTATACAGCATAATATTAAAAGTCCTTAAATGTTTGAATAAGACTATTTAGCTTATCTGAATGTCAGATGAATCACCAGCAAAATGGGATAATAATGGTACCTACCCCTCACATGATTTTTGAGAGGATTAAATGAGATAACACATATAACTGTACTGTCAAGAGCACAGCACCAAATAAACTTACAATAAACGTTTAAAAGTGATAATTAGTGAAGGTGATGAATTCTAAGATACTCCACACTGATAACTGTGAAAACAGGAAATTGCACTGTGCTTTTATAATGATTGATAACCAGCCTTAACAGGAAAAAAGATTAAAATCCTCCATGCTTTTGCATTTTTACATCTTTGTTTTTTTTTTTTTTTAAAGATTTTATTTATTCATTTGACACAGAGAGAGAGATTACAAGTAGGCAGAGAGGCAGGCAGAGAGAGAGGAGAGAGGAGGAAGCAGGCTCCCTGCTGAGCAGAGAGCCCGATGTGGGCCTCGATCCCAGGACCCTGGGATCATGACCTGAGCCGAAGGCAGCGGCTTTAACCCACTGAGCCACCCAGGCGCCCACATTTTTACATCTTTGAAAATGTTTGCCTTTCTTCATTCAAAATTTTTTGGTAAATAATTTCCATATTCATTTCCAAATTCTCTCTTCCATCAGTAAGAGTATTCCTAGTTAGGGTATTATAAACTCCCCACTTTCATAAAAATAAAATTAAAATAAAATAAAATAAAATAAAATAAAATAAACTCCCCACTTTCAACCTGTAACCGTCTCAACACCAGCTTTTTACTATCAGTTACTAAGCAGAGTTTTAAGAATTCCAGTTAAAAGGAATATAGCCAGTACAGCTTATTACTGAATGGACTGTAGGATTCAAAGGACAAGATTAATTGGGACCTGATTTTAAATGTATGAGCAGAGTCACATTTTACATTCGTTGTGTACATGTACACATACATGTCCAAAAGAAGCTTTCTTATCTCTGAGTAGGTGAGTAAAGCTAAACTGTTTTTTATTTTTGTTTTTTGCAATGACTGAAGAACAAGGGGGTGTTAAGTTGACTTAAAAAGGATTCATTTCAACAGAGGATAAGTCTTTAATGAAGAAACAAAGAGTTCTCAGACATTTGACCAAGATCAAGCATAGAATATTAAAATTAGAACAGAAATTTCAGATAAGGAGAGAGTAATTAACAAACTCTAAGTTGTGATGGTATAACTTTATCAAGTCCACACATTTACCACCTGGAAAAAGGAGGATTTGAACTCAAGCAGTCTAACTCAAGAGTTCTTAATCATTATGCTAAGACCAAATTACATGGGTTTTCCTACATGGAGATTAAATTTACAATTTACTATAACAAATATATTCTAACATAATAAATGGAATGTTCATTTAATTTGAACACTTAGATCTTTAGATTAATCTTAAAATACTATTTTCATACAGGGAAGTTGCTTTTTAATTTTTTTTTAAAGATTTTATTATTTGACAGAGAGAGAGACAATGAGAGGAGGAACACAAGCAGGGGGAACTGGAGGGAGAAGCAAGCTCCCTGCAGAGCAGAGAGCCCGAGTTAGGGCTCAATCCTACGATTCCAGGATCGTGACCTAAGCCAAAGGCAGACAGACGCTTAACGACTAAGCCACCCAGGCGCCCTAATTTTCTTTTTTTTTTTTAAAGATTTATTTATTTTAGAGAGAGAACAAGCAGAGGGAGTGGCAGAGGGAGAGAGAATCTAAGGTAGACTCCCCATTAAGCATAGAAGCCAATGCAGGGCTTGATCTCATGACCCTGAGATCATGACCTGAGCCGAAATTAAGAGTCAGATACTTAAGCGACTGAGCCACCCAGGCACCCAGCTTTTCAATTTTCTACAGCAACGAAAAACATAATTTATAATTCCATCAATCTATAAATTGGCATTTATTAATCTGGAACACTCAGGGAACGAAAAGTCCTTTCCCTCACCGGCTCAGGAGCAGCCATTAAAATAAAAAGCTATTATTTCCCAGACCATTCACTTTCCTGCTGATATTAGTGAGGCTGGGGCGTCAGGTAGGAAGCACACCAGAACCATTTCTCCTTCTGCTTTGAGCGTACAAAATACCAAATGGAAGATGACCAAATCATTAGGGAAAACATTTTTTCCAAGTTCTAAAATGCTATGAAAAACAGTAAGAGAAAAATGCAAATTATATATCAGCACAATGGCGCTTCACTCAACAAGTACCCCCAAAGCCCTATCAGCAGTTAGTGCTAAGTGCCGACCCATGAAAATGAGGTGACGTCTAAATTACTTGGTTTTAAACAATGACAGGTATTTCAGATTTACCAGGATAAACACCACCCACACCTACAAATTTGCATAATGTAAGATCATCGGCCAACACTTCTTGCAAATGGCAATTTTAGCGTATTTCTTCCATACACATACACTGTGCTGAGGAGGAATACATTACTATTCTCTACCTTTCTTTTATGATGGGTTGTGGAAGCATCCATCTCTTCCTCCCCTATATTATCAATTTGTGAAGTTGGACTACAATTCATTCTCTCCTCTTCTTGTCTCTGAAGTCTGTCTGCTACAGCCTGAATAGCTTCTGTCCACTCTTCCCTATAAAAACAAGTACAGTTTCCCATTAATAAAGAACGGTCAATGATTCAAATATTTCCCTTTCATAAAATATGACAACACAAATAAAGTCTATTCCAGGATAACACACACACACACGTGATAAACATATGCTTCTCCCACCCTTACTCAAAGGTGAAATTAATCCCAAAAGCATTTAACATTACAGACCTTGCATTATAGCAGCAATTACTTAAATGTAGAATATAAAAAAAGGAAAGGATTATAAGAAAATTCAGTTAAAACCCTTTAAAAGTATAGTTAAACTGTACTGCCTATCCATATCTTACCTATGAAGTAAATTGACCCCCTAAAGGTTGCTGCCCCTTAAAAAACTTTTTTGTCTAGCCATTGTTAAGCTCATCATTGACATAGTGAAGATCTACTTTGGTCCAACAGAAGTTCCAAGAAAAGGTTTTCAAAGTCAAAGCCTTTCACTGTTCCCAGATCACAAATAAGTTAAAAAAAAAAAAATAGTCCACTGGGGAGGGTGTGTGCTTTCGTGAATGCTGTGAAAGGTGTAATACTGATGATTCACAGACCTGTACCCCTGGGGCAAATAATAATAATAATAATAATAATAATAATAATAATAATAATAATAATAAAGAAAAGAAAGAAATAGTCATAGTTTGTAGATAAAATAGTAAGTCTCAGGAGCACTGGGTGAAATTTGTTTTATCAGATCAAGAATCATTCATTTCCATACAAATTTTTAAATCAGAGAGTGTTTCTTAGTCTGTTAGAATTTTGAGTGGAACTGTATTACATCTACAGGTCAATTTGGGGTAGATTACTATCTGAAAAAATTAAATCTTCCACTCCATGAACATGGTATACAGTCTCCATTTATTTAGGTCTTTAATTTCCCAATGCAATCTTTAGTGGCTTTCTGTGAAAACGTCTTGTACATTTTAAATTTATTCACAAGTATTTTATTTTTAAAGTTATTTATTTTTTATTGAAGTATAATTGACAGACAGTATTACATTAACTTCAGGTGTACAACATAGTTATTCATAACTTACATGCACTATGAAATGCTCACCACATCAACGTAAGTACCCACTGTCATCATACAAATTTATTTACATTATTGACTATATCTGCTGTGCCGTATTTTACACCCCTGTGACTGACTTACTTTCTGTAGGTCTTCTTTGGAAAAATGTCTATTCAAGCCCTCTGCCTTTTTAAAAAATCAGATTATTTGGGGAGGTGGGGTGGCACTGAGTTATAGGAGTTCTTTGTGTATCTTGGGTATTAATCTTTTATCAGATATGTCATTTGCAAACACCTTCTCTCATTCAGTATGCCTTTTCATTTTGTTGATTGTTTCCTTTGTAAAAGCATTTTAGTTTGATGCAGTTTCAACTGTTTATTTTTGCTTCTGTTGTCCTTGCCTCAGCAGATCCAAAAAATACTGCTAAAACCATTGTCCAAAAAGTTACTACTTACGTATTCTTTTAGGGATTTTTATCATTTCAGGTCTTATATTTAGATATTTATTCCAGTTTGAGTTTATTTTTGTATGTGATGTTAAAAAAAAAAGTGGTTCAGTTTCATTCTTTTGCATTAGCTGTGCAGTTTTCCCAACACAATTTGCTGAAGAAACTGTCTTTCCCTCTCGTATATTCTAGCATACTCTGTTGTAGATGAAATGACAAAATAAGCGTCAGTTTATTTCTAGGCTGTCTGTTCTGTTCCATTGATCTGTGGGTCTATTTCTGTGCCAGTGCCAAACTGTTTTGATGACCATAGCTTTATACTATATCTTGAAATCTTGGACTGTGATACTACCCACTTTGTTTTTCTTTCTCAAGTTTGCTTTTGCTATTCAGGGTCTTCTGTGGTTCCATACAAATTTTAGTTGTATGAAAAAATGATTGATATTTTGATAGGGCTTGCAAGGAATCTGTACACTGCTTCAAGTAGTCTGGACATTTAAACAATATTAATTCTTCTAACCCATGAACATGGTTTATCTTTCCAATTATTTGTATCACTTTTGATTTCTGTCCTCAGTGTCTTACACTTTTCAGAGTGCAGGTTTTCAACTCCTAGGTTAAATTTATCCTTTTTGAATCAATTTACTCTTTTTGAATCAACTGCAAATCTTAATTTCTTTTTCTAATAGTTCCTTGTAAGTGCATAGAAATGCATCAGATTTCTGTATGTTACTTTTGTATCCTGCAACTTTACTGAATTCATTTATTAGTTCTAATAATTTTCTTGGTCCAGTTCTAGGGTTTTCTATATATAGTATCATTCACCTACAAAAAGTGAGCTTTACTTCTTCCTTGCCAATTTGGATGCCTTTTATTTTTTTCTTTTCTGACTACTGGGGCTAACACTTCCAATATTGAGTTGATTATAATGGGCATGAGTGGACATCCTATTCTCGCTCCTGATTGTAGAGGAAAAGCTTGCAAATTTTCACCATTAAGTATGATGTTAGCTGTGGGTTTATGGACTTTATTATGTGGAATTACAGTTTCTTTATACCCATTTTGTTAAGAGTGAATGGATATTTTATTTTGTTAAATGCTTTTTCTGCACCTATAAAGATGATAATATGATTTTTATCCTCATTTTCTTAATGTGCTGTATCACACTCACTGACTGATTTGTGGATATGAAACCATCCTTGCACCCATGGAATAAATCCTATTTGATCGTGGGGAATGATCCTTTCAATGTACTTTGAATCTGGTTTGTTGTTTTATGCCAATTTTGCATCTGTGCTCATCAGAGATATTGGCCTATAATTTTCTTTTTATAGTGTACTTGTCTAGTTTTGGAATCACAGTTATGCTGGCCTCCCAGAATGAATTTAGAAGCAATCCTTACTCTTTAATTTTCTAAGAAAAGTTCAAGAAGAATAGGTACTAAGTCTTCTTTAAATATTTGGTAAAATATACCTATGCAGCTATCTAGTCCTGGGCTTTTTTACTTACTGGGAGTTATATGATTACTGATTCAATTGTATTACTACTAATTGGTCTGTTTAAATTTTCTATTTCTTCCTTTTTCAGTCGCGGAAGATTCTAGGTTTCTACAAATTTATCCATCTCTTCTAGGTTGCCAATTTGTTGGTATATAATTATTCATAAGAATCACTTTAAACCCTTTGTATTTCTCAGGTGTCAGCTATAACTTTTATTTCATTTCTAATTTTGAGTCCTGTGTTTTTATGTTCTTTAAGATTCTGGCTAAAAGTTTATCAATTTTGTTTTGCTTTTCAACAAACTAGCTCTTAGTTTCACTGATCTTTTCTATTATTATTTTTTTAAGTCTCCATTTTATTTATTTTCACTCTGGTGTGATTATTTCCTTCCCTCTACTAATACTGGGCTTGGTCCTTCTTTTTCTTGATCCTTGGGAGTAAGATTAGATTTTTGGAGATTTTTTCTTGTTTTGTTGTTTATTAGTAGGTCTGTATCATTGGAAATTTGCCTCTTAAATCTGCCTTTGCTGGGTAGCAAAGATTTTGAACTGTTGTGTTTCCATTTTCATTTGTCTGCTTCTATTTTTTTTTTTTTCGCTGTGTTTTCTTCATTGACCTATTGGTTGTTTAGTAGCACATTGTTTAAACTCCACATTGTTGGGGTTTTTTTTCCAGTTTTCTTCTCGTAACTAATTTCTAGTTGATATGATTTCAGTCTTCTTAAACTTGTTAAGACTTGTTTTGTGGCTTACTATGTAATCTGCCCTGGAGTATGTACCACGAATACTTGAAAATAATGTGTATTCTGTTGTTTTTGGGTGGAATGTTCTGTATATATCTGTTAGGTCTCTCTGGTCTAATGTGTCATTCAAGCCACTGTTTCCTTCTTCATTAATTTTTTTTTTCTGGATAATTTCTCCACTAATGTAAATGGGGTGCCAAAACTCCTTCCTATTATGCTAATTTCTCCTTTTATGTCTGTTAATTTGTTTTATAAATTGAGGTGCTCCTTTGTCAAATGCTTTTTCAGTATCTATTGAGAGGATCATATGGTTCTCGTTCTTTCTTTTATTAATGTCTTGTATCACATTGATTGATTTGCAAATGTTAAACCAAACTTGCAGCCCAGGAATAAATCCTACTTGGTCGTGGTGACTAATCCTTTTAATGTGCTGTTGGATCTTATTGGCTAGTATTTTGTTGAGGATTTTTGCATCTGTGTTCATCAAGGATATTAGTCTGTAATTCTCCTTTTTGATGGGGTCTTTGCCTGGTTTGGGGATCAAAGTAATGCTGGCCTCATAAAATTAGTTTGAAAGTTTTCCCTCCATTTCTATTTTTTAGAACAGTTTCTTTTTTTTTTTTTTTTTTAAAGATTGTATTTATTTATTTGACACAGAGAGAGAGATTA
>LNAC01000433.1:1030656-1120431 GCA_002007465.1 Ailurus styani | reverse complement strand
TGGGCCTCGATCCCAGGACCCTGAGATCATGACCTGAGTCGAAGGCAGTGGCTTTAACCCACTGAGCCACCCAGGCGCCTTTGGAACAGTTTCAAGAGAATAGGTATTAATTCTTCTTTAAATGTTTGGTAGAATTCCCCTGGGAAGCCGTCTGGCCCTGGGCTCTTGTTCGTTGGGAGATTTTTGATGACTGCTTCAATCTCCTTACTGGTGATGGGTCTATTCAGGTCTTCAGTTTCTTCCTGGTTCAGTTTTGGTAGTTTATATGTCTCTAGGAATGGATCCATTTCTTCCAGATTGTCAAATTTGCTGGTGTAGAGTTACTCATAATATGATCTTATAATTGTTTTTATTTCTTTGGTACNTCTTAGAATTGTTTGTATTTCTTTGGTGTTGGTTGTGATCTCTCCTCTTTCATTCATGATTTTATTAATTTGAGTCCTTTCTCTTTTCTTTTGGATAAGTCTGGCCAGGGGTTTATCAATCTTATTAATTCTTTCAAAGAACGAGCTCCTAGTTTCATTGATTTGTTCTACTGTTCTTTTGGTTTCTATTTTATTGATTTCTGTTCTGATGTTTATTATTTCTCTTCTCCTGCTGGGTTTAGGCTTTCTTTGCTGTTCACCTTTAGGTGTTGGGTTAGGTTGTATACTTGAGACCTTTCTTGTTTCTTGAGAAAGGCTTGTATTGCTATATACTTTCCTCTCAGGACTGCTTTTGCTGTGTCCCAAAGATTTTGAACAGTTGTGTTTTCATTTTCATTTGTTTCCATGAATTTTTTTTAATTCTCCTTTAATATCCTGGTTGACCCATTCATTCTTTAGTAGGATGTTCTTTAGCCTCCATGTATTTGAGTTCTTTCCAACTTTCCTCGTGTGATAGAGTTCTACTTTCAGAGCATTGTGGTCTGAAAATATGCAGGGAATTATCCCAATCTTTTGGTACCGACTGAGACCTGATTTGTGACCCAGAATATGGTCTATTCTGGAGAAAGTTCCATGTTAAAAGCATCATATTTTTACTACCACACTCCACATTTTATGTATTTGACTTCATATTTTACATCTTTATTTTGTATATTCATTAATTATTGTAGATGTAATTGATCTTACTACTTTCATCTCTTAATCTTCATACTAGTTTTATAATTGATCTACTACCTTTACCATATGTTTGCTTTGACCAATGAAATTTTTCATTAATAATTTTCTTAGTTCTCATTATGGCCTTTCTTTTCTTAAAAAAATTCCCTTTAACATTTTATAAGGCCAGTTGAGTTGTGATGGACTTTGTTTTTCTTTGGGAAATTCTTTTCACTTTCCTTCTACTGTGAATGACAACCTTACTGGGTAGAGTATTCTTGGTTGTAGTTTATTCCCTTTCATCACTTAGATTATATCATGCCACTCACTTCTGGCCTGCAAAGTCTCTGCTGAAAAATCAGCCTATGGCATTTCCCTTTTATATAATTTGCTGCCTTTAAGATTATTTTTTCAGCTTTAATATTTGACATTTTAATTATTATGTGTCCTGATGTGGATCTCTTTGGGTTTATCTTATTTAGGACTCTTTGTGCTTCCTGGACCTGGCTGGCTGTTTCCTTCCCCAAGTTAGGAAGTTTTCAACTATCAGTTCTTCAAAGAAGTTTCCTTCCTCTTTTTCTCTCTCTTCTCCTTTGAGAACCCTATAATGCAAATGTTAATAAGTTTGATTACATATCTTCAAATTTTTATTTATTTTTTATTTTTTTTTAAAGATTTTTTATTTATTTATTTCACAGAGGGAGAGAGATCACAAGGAGGCAGAGAGGCAGGCAGAGAGAGAGGGGGAAGCAGGCTCTCCGCTGAGCAGGGAGCCCGATGCGGGCCTCGATCCCAGGACCCTGAGATCATGACCTGAGCCGAAAGCAGAGGCTTTAACCCACTGAGCCACCCAGGCGCCCTATCTTCATATTTTTAGATTCTTTTTACTCTTTGCTGTTCAACTTGAGTGTCTTCCACTACTTTCAGGTTTTGTCTTTCAGATTGCTGATCTGTTCTTCTGCATCCTTTAGTCTGCTGTTATTCCAAGTGATTCCTGCTGGGTTTGGAGGGGCAAGAGCAGCTGTAAAGGGACACCTGCCAGTGCAGGTCCACAGGGCAGGTGTCTGCAGTGCCAGCAAGGTAGAAGGAGAGTGTCAGAACTGGTGCCTGCCAGTGTAGCGCCAAGTACACTGAAGGAGGTCAAGAAAAATGGCACCTGCCAGTTCTTCCATTATCTGAGAAAGTTCCTACAGATTCCTGATCTTCCAGCACAACCCTACAATCGGTCAGTAAATCTCCTTCACCTATAGCCCAGAAGCTTTCAAACTACTGCCTCTGTACTGGGTCTCAGAGTGAGTGATAATGTGCACAGACGCTTTGAGAGCACTGTCTGTTATATATAGCTCTCCACCTTTCCTGAAGTTAAGACCCACTAATTTTCAAAGCCAGAGGCTATGCAGGCTTGCCTTCCCAGTGCAAATCCTCAGGGCTGAAGTGCCCAACAGAGGTCCTCACAGAGGACCTCTGCACCTGTGATAGCCCTCCTGCTTGTGGGTCAACGTGTCTCAGGTTTTGTTCCCAAGTTTGTCTCTGTACCTCTTACTTTTCTTAATGTGGTTTTTAAAGTAGATATTTAGCCATTGAAAAGCTGTTCAGGAGTCTTCAGGTTTTTCTCAAAGTGAGTTACACCATATATAGTTATGGCAACAGTGCATCCGTGAGAGGAGGTGATCTCAGAATCTTCCTACTCTGCCACCAATCTCCCTTGAACAAAATCAGCTGACTGTTTTCTTAGGGTGTTTCTTTCTTTGGCAGCATTCTTCACTTTCTTAGAAACCCCTTACTGAGTTACCTATTCCTAAGTATTCTTTATGCTGCTGTGGAGGCTTTTAAAATCTTTTTTTAATTTTCTAGTTTTTTGGTAGTACTTACAAATAAAGTTGGTTTTGTATGTTTACCTTTTACCCTGAAGCCTTAATAAGTTGACACATGTCTACAGATAAGAGTAGTTTTACTTCTTCCTTTCCAATCTATTTGCCTTCTACTTATTTTTCTTGCCTTATAATGCCCTATATCAGACGATTAGTACAATGTTAAATAAAAGTGGTGAGAGAAGACATTCCTACTCTGTTCCAGATCTTAGAGAAAAAGCACTGAAGCTTTTACCTTTGATTATCCAGGACACTTTATAATGATAAAAGGGTCAATTGATATGGATGCTGTAACAATCATAAATATGTATGCATGCAATTAACAAAATTAGACAGAGAAAAGTAGACAATCCCACATAAGCTATAGGTTTTTTATAGACAGAAGTTGAGTAAGTTCCCCTTTATTCCTTGTCAGCTGAGTGTTTTAGTGATGGAAGGGTACTGAATTTTGGCAATGCTTCTCCTGCAATTGCCGCAATGACTATGTAGTTTTTCTACTTTATCCTCTGAATATAGTGAATTTAGTTTAATGATTTCAGATGATAATGCAACTGAATTCTTGGATATACTCTATTTGGTCATGATTTATTATTTTTTCCATATTTTTGGAATTTTTTCAAAATTCTGTTAAGAAACCTTGCGCTGATGTTCACAAGTATATTAGAATATAGTTCTATCTTCTTATGATAGCTTTGCCTGGTTTTTGAAACAGGAGTGCCCTTATAAAATAAGTTGGAAAGTTTTCTCTTCTCCATTATTTTCTGAAATAGATTGTGTAGGACTGTAATATTTCTTTAAATATTTGACAGAACTCATCAGTGAGGTCATCTGGACTTTCTTTGAGGAAAGGGTTTTAAATTATTAACTCAATTCTATTCATTGATATTGGTTGCTCAGGTTTTCTAATGTTTTCTTGGGTTGGTATATTTGTAATTTGTGTCTTCCCTCTCTCTCTTTTTGTTTTCTTTAATAATCTTCTAAGACGTTTTCCATTCTTCCAGTTTTTTTTTTTCCAAAGAATTAGCTTTGGTTTATTGATTATCATTTTTGTTTTTTATTTCACTGATTTCTGAGCTCTAAAGTCTCCTCTGGATGTTTGCTTTGGGTTTACTTTACTTTTTTGGTTTCTTAAAAAGAAAGCTTAGGGCGCCTGGGTGGCTCAGTGGGTTAAAGCCTCTGCCTTCAGCTCAGGTCATGATCTCAGGGTCCTGGGATTGAGGCCCGCATCGGGCTCCCTGCTCAGCAGGGAGCCTGCTTCCCCCTCTCTCTCTGCCTGCCTCTCTGCCTACTTGTGATCTCTCTCTGTGTCAAATAAATAAATAAAATCTTTAAAAAAAAAAAAAAGAAAGCTTAGGTTATTGACTTAACTTTCTTCTTTTCATGTATAGGCATTTATTGTTATAAATTTCCCTCTAAGCACTCACAAATTGTTATATGTTTTATTTTCATTATCATTCATTTAAAAATGATTTTCTAATGGCTCGTGTGAATTTTGTTTTTGACCCAATGATTTTTAAGAGGTATGTTGTTTCATTTCCAAATATTAGTTTTTCAGGTTCTTATTCTTATTTCTAAGCCATTTCTATTGAAGCAAAAATCATATTTTATATTATTTCAATCATGCTAAATATATTAAGAATTGTTTATGATCCAGAATATGAGCAATCCTGGTGAATGTACCATGTATGTTTGAAAACAGTGTGTATTCTCTCACTTTTGGGTGTACTATTCTGTAAATATCAACTACATCAAGGTGGATGACAGTATTATTCTATGACTTTGCTGATTTTTTTTGTCTAGCTGCTCTATCACTTGTTGGAAAAAATTTAAAAATATACAAATATGGTTGTGGGACTGTCTACTTTTCTCTGTCCATTTCTGTTTATTGCATGCATATTTATGATTGTTACAGCATCCATATCAATTGACCCTTTTATCGTTATAAAGTATCCTGCAACTCTCTAGAATATTATTTTATTTTAAAATCTGATATAGCAAATCTCTCCCTATGGTTATTGTCTGCATGATATATTTTTACTAATCCATTTATTTTCAACTTAGCTATGTCTTTATAATACTTAAAGTGCTATTCTTATAAACAGCACATAAGTGGGCCTCATATATTTAATTCTGAAACTCTCTGCCTTTTTACTAGAGTGTTTCACCCATTCATATTTAATGCAACTATTTATATGTTTACACATAAATCTACCATTTTACTTTTTTCTACTTCTCTACTCTTTTTTTTCCTGCCTGTTTTTGTTTCATTACTTTAAAATTTTTCAGAATTCCATTTCATTTTTCCTGTTGGCTTCCCTGCCATTTTTTTTGCATATTTTTATATATAGCATTAACTTAACACAGTCAACCTACATAATTGTACTCTGTATTAGTAAATTTTTTATGATTCTATTTCTCCTCATATCAGCATTGTAGTCATCATGTGCTTGCTTTCCTTTTAGCAATTATCCTTGAAATCATAACATTCATCCTCAATTTAGCAAAGTCTAATATTATATGTCCATACTTGTAAGTCATCTGGGGAAATGCAGTGACAGTCATAAGACATTAACTCCTATTTTTCCCTCAACTGCAATTTATGTGTTATTACTTTAGATTTTTCATTCTTCATATAATTAAAGCACAAAATGTTATTATTATTCATAAGATCAATACTCCTTTGGTTTTATCAACTTATTTATCATTTTGTTTTTCATTCCCTCTTCCATTCCTTCATTTCAATCCCATCTGCAATTATTTTTATTCTGTCTGAAGAATGCTGTTAGTATTTCCTTTTCTTCAAGTCTGCTTGTGAGAAATTCTATCAATTCTTAACTGAAGTTATTGAAATACTTGACTTAAATATTTTCATCTTACTTTCACTCTTGGAAAGTGTTTTTGCTAATTAGCACTTATTTTCTTTCAGCACTTTGAGAATATCATTCCATTATCTCCAATTATCATTCCATCCCGTATATTCCATGTCAGTTATTTCTATTGATAACACCTTTTGGTCTAATTGATGCTCTTTTGAAGGCAACTTATCTTTTTTCTCTGTTTGCTTTGAGGATTTTCCCATTGTCTCTGTTTTCAAAAGTCTAATGACACTACGTGGGTTTTCTTTGTATTTTTCCTGCATGAGATTTATAGGACTTCCTGAATACATGATTTGGTATCTTTAGCCATGTTAGAAATTTATCAGCCATTATTTCCTCATCTTGACTGTTATTTCCTTGAATATACTCATACAGAGTTCTTTTCATTTCTGTCTGATAACTCCATTATCTGGACAGCCTATTCAGTTGTCTGTTTTGTCTCTGTAGTTTATGAATCTTTGCATCTTTGTGTACTTGTTTATTTTTTAATCCATATCAAACAATGTACATTAAAATGTAAATAGATAGCTTGAGATTACTTATATTTGCTTTTAACAGGTTCCAAGGAGACTAGCAAAAGTGGATCACATTAACCAAATTTAAGACCTGAAATAATTTAAAGTTAGACTTCAATCCTTAAAAAGTAAGTCTAAATCTGGTTTATCCTTTCTTCTAGTGCCAACCTAAAATGTATTGACGTACCATGGCCCTGGATTCCAGAACATGATTCCTACATCTGACAGTTACTCTAAATGTCAACATCTCAGACACTTCTAGAATTGGCAGGCACCCCTAGTAAAAGAGTGAGCTCATCTCTGGGTCTCACCCTTCCATAAAGTTTTGTTCCCATCATTCTTCAGCCAAATTGTCTCATGTATGCCTTTTTTTTTTTTAAACCTTTGTCCATCTTTTCAGAGAGTTCTTAGGTTGACTACTGACCTAAATTACCTCATTCAACAAAATTAAAATATATATGTACACTCTGCAGAAAAGTATTGGGCCCAAATATCTCACTAATCAAAGAAAGCATGCAATCTTCTAGTTCCTACATAATGTTGGAAAATGGACTCAATTTGGAAAACAGAATGGAGACCCCCCCCCATGAAGCAAGCAAATTTATCTATTTAATTTAAAGTATACATACTACTTATATGAAAGTCAATTTTTATAAGCTGATCATTTATTTAAAAATAAACATTTAATTAAAATGTCTAGCATATGTATGCTACTAAAGCTCAATAAGCCATAGTGTAGTATGAACTTACAGTCATAAGGGAAACCCTGATATTGTAAATACGTATAACGAAGTGTTATAGGTAAAATGATAACAAATTTGCACTGAGAAGAGTGGTGTCCTAAGAAAAACAATATTAAGCTTGGAGCGGGGACCAAAGGAGAGGAATGATTTGTAAATGGGGATGTACACAGTGAGCTGGTACAGGAAGAAACAAGCAAGGGAAGGTATGTCTGGTGTAAGGGCAAAAGAGCCAGGAAGAGCCACAAGTGACGTGAGAGTCATTATAGAATCAGGACTTGGGAAACCACAAGTAGTTGACCGCAGCTGTAACATAAGGGGGTATGAGCGTGCACATGAACGTGTGTGAGTGTAGCAGGGCCATCACTGGGACAATGAAAGTGATTAGCTCTAAGAAAGGAAAATAATCTGGGTCGTAAAGAGGATGTTTCTGTATAACAAAATAAACTACACATGAAACATCATATTTCATATTCGACAGTGAATAATTTGAAGCGCATTCATTAAAACCAGAGAAAAAAACAAATGCGTATGCTATCATGAAAATTACATATTATTTAAAAACAAAAAAATAACAGACCATCCTACCTGAAAGAAAGAGACAAAATCTGCAGATGCTATGTCTGCAAAAGCTAAGAATATTTCGGGGGAAAAAAAAAAGTAGTAACTGAAGTTTTGCTTTAGTATATGTTTGCTTTTACCCTTAAATTTTTTCCTTTCTTAATTTTCTTACTTCTAGTTAAGGCCTTTTCTTTCCCTTAGAAGTTAAAAGCTTTATAAGCCTTCTCTAATTAAAACCATGTGGCCTCAGCGCTAGAATGACAGAGAAATCAAAGGGGAAAAAAAAAAAAAAGAAAAAACCTAAAAATACAAATATTTATGTATATGTGCCATCCATAATCAGTGAGGACAGAATGGATTATTCAATGAAAAGAAATGAAGAACAGAGCTGATACAGTAGTCTCATCCTTTGGAAAATGTAGATTCTAAACTTCTATCATGCAATAAAACAAACAGAAGATTTTTTTAGATTAAGATTAGAGATATATACTTCATTTACAACAAGAGTGGATTTTAGACTGGCAGACAGAACACAGAAAACACACAGCTTTTCTAGTTCTCACTACATTTTTTCCAAGTCTTCATTAACATTAAAGTCATATAAAATCTCCAAGCACCAGATTCTAGATGGATGTAGAAAAACACGCCCCATGGTAAATATAAAGATGCTGTTTTTTCATTTTTACTAAAACTGCTTTCTTCTAGTCATAAATGCAAATAAAAACCGATTGTTCAGAAAAGTAGCGTAATATATAAGTACAGGAACTATTTTGAAGTCTTAAGATACGGCGTAAATTCAGCTTTGCAAACGTAAATGGCAAAATTAATCATGCTTCAATGAGATGTTGTAAATCCACTAAGAATAATATTTCCATTCATTCAGCCAGTCAACAAATACCATGCTGGATCCTGGACTAGGCTGTGAAGATAGAAAAATAGAATATTGAGCGAGGAAAATACGATCTTTGCTAGTCAAGAACCTCATGGTCTAGCGAGAGAGACAAAGATTATTACAGTGCTGGTGGACTGGATAGCAAAGGTGCAGGGAGATACCCAGTCCGTAGCAGGGGGTCCTCCCTCGTCTACAACAGTCTGAGTAAGAAATTTCTGTAAGAAATGTGGTATTTGAAGCTCAGATCTGACAGGTGAATAGGAATTAGCCCAGTCATGGTTATGCGTGGAAGCATAAGCAAACTGAGGACTTGACAGATAGAAATGCCCAGGAAGACGGGCGGACAGGGAGAAAAGACATATGGAATTGTATGTATGCTCAAGACTTAAACACATCTGCACAGAATAAGACCGGGAGTGTAGAGAAGAAAATAGGATCTGCCCTTAACTCTGGTTATAAAATTATGTTTACTGACCAAAAGCATTATTAAAATAATGCTTTACTATTTACTAGGTCTTATGGGAGGTTATTTTATTTTTTTTAAGTCTTAGACAAGTCTCCTAAGATCTGCTTTATTCATTTGGAACATGAGGCTATTAATATTTAACTTCACAAAATTGCTGATTTGGATCAACCATGATAACATCTGTGCAGGAAAATGGTTTCGTGGTTGTGGTTGTTGGACTTCACTCAGTTACCAGCAGATAAAAGGGTATGAAAACAGAATGAGGCAGGTTGGGGCGGAGGTTGCAGGAATGCATAGCTTGGGAGGATGAGAACATGGCCTCAGTGAAGTGGCCACTCCCCTCTTCAGCAATGAGGCCAGCTGATGCCAGTCAGTCCTGGTCCCGGTTTTCTCATGGAGCCCGGCTCCAGTCTCAGAATCCCTCTCTGCCTAATCCTCCCGGCAGCACCCTGCATGATGGCAATGCTGCTTGAAACCTATGCCATTACTAGCCTCAAGATTCCAAATATGAACACAATCCATTCAACCATTTTTAAAGGTAGTTTAGTTATAAAAATGTCCCAAGTTATATTTCAATTTTTAAATGGCCTGGGTTTTGCTAAGAAGAATATCTTACAGCACTTCCTGAGGTTGCTGCAAGCCTCTGGTACTCATCTATCATACCAGAAACAATCAGCAAGGGACTGCAGGATTTACCAGCATGTTCGCATAGATTTACGAATGGTGAAGTCAGATTCACATATAACTCTATACCGACTGTTTCACAAAATAGGAAAAACAGATTTCTTACCTTTCTTCTGGAGTATCTACATGAAATGTTCTCTCTATAACAGTGGTCCACTGAAGACATCTGATAATAAATGTGTTTGGCTTTGGTCGTTCTGTTTTCATTAACTGGCATTCTAGAAATAACATAAAATGTCTCTTTGAATATGCTTACATTTAAACCACAAAGTAAATAGTTGAGAAGGACAGAGTGCTGTTCTAGACGAAACCAGTGCCCCCCCACAGCTTTCCACAGGCCTCCCCTGGGGATGATGTTCACAACCTGGCTTCAGTCTTCCTTTCCAATCCAACACCCATTCTGGCCACATGCTCTATTAACCAACCAGACTAGATAACTTATGTTTCCCCAAATGCATCTTGCTCTGTCCTGTATCTGCACCTTTGCTCCAGCTGCTCTTACTATCTGGACTGGTGTCTGCTGATTTCAGCCCTAACCCCATGTAATCACCTACACTCAAAAGAATACCTATCCTTTAAGGCCCAGATCCAATCCTACTCTTTCCGTGAAGCCTTTCCTATCAACCTGGTCCTAAACCAAACATTCCCCTCTCCATGTTCTCATTATTGTATCCCTCATTTTTCACTATATTATTACATATCATTTAAGAAGGCATCCTTACCCCTTACCAAATTACATGCCTTTTGACAGTATATACCACCCAAACTCTTAGTAATCACAGCCCGTAGAGCCAGTTAGTCAAAGGGATAACTTATATCAGGGAATATCTCGGAAGACTTCAAAGAAAAGTAGCATTTCACAGTGGCTAAGAGTGTGGATCTAACACCAGTATTCCTGGATTCAGTTTTCTTTTCCTACCATGTAACCTTGGACAAGTTCATTAATATCTCCGGTCTTCAAGTATTAAGGGGGAAACAAGTAACTACATCATAAAATTGGTGTGGGACTGATAATAAATCAGTATAATACTCACCATAGCATACGACACATAATAAGCTTTCAACAGATGTTAGCCATTATTATCAGGTTTGTACCTGAGCTGGTCTTTAAGGATCAGACCACAAGATAAAGTGGGGTAGGGCTGTTTACTGACACTGCTCTTTGGAAGAAACAATTTCCCTCAGCTGTGTTGTCTCAGAGCCTGACTGTTCTGTCCTACCTCTGTCATTAGCAACCATCGACTACCATCTCTAAGTCTCTACAGGACCCAGTCATTAGCCACACTGGACTAGTTCATGGACTCCTTACACCAAAAGAGATCCTTCACCCAAGGATCTCTGCTTAGTTTTCTTCTCCTTTCTAACAAGATTTTGTGGTTCCAGCCATCATCCATCTCTTGGTTAACCAATATAAAAATCCAAACTTCTTCCCATATTGGATCTGTATTTTGTGATACCCATGATTAACTATACAGTGGAGGTATCTACCTGGCTGAATTACTCTTTTCTCCTGGTCTCTCCCTCCTCCTGGCTTTCCTAATTTTTCTACCACCCAGACTGAAAACATGGGCTGCTCTTGTTCGATATTGGTAGTTATTTGCCTTTACCTGGCTTTTACCGGGGATGAAGTTCTATTTCCAAGTCTCACCGCCGAATGCCTCAACCTCCCCAGGAGGCATCCTAAAGCTCTTCCTACTCGGGAACATGGAAGGACTAGATCTGTTACTTAAAGTTAGGAAGTGTAGCCTAAAAGAGATCGGAATTCAGGACTTGCCGTGATGAACACAGGGGGAGGTACAGGAGTGTTGAATCACTATACTCTGCTCCTGAAACGAATATCCCACTGTATATGAGCTAGCTGGAATTTAAAGAAAAACATTAATAAAAAAAAAAAAAAGACACCTGAACTCATCCAAAAGCCAACGGATCTCTCCCACCCTGGTCTCCTGCCCACTGCTCCCTCGCTCCCTCCATCTCACACGGCAGCGCCTCCATCCTCTCAAGGGCTCAGGTCAAAAGCCCTGGACTCGCCCTTAGGTCCTCTTCTCTCTTCTCCTATTTCATTCTAGGAATCCTGTTGGCTCTGCTTTCAAAATATATCCAGTATCACTTCTCACCTCTTCCACTATTGTCAGAACAAATCACCACTATCTCTCACGTGAACACTCTGAAAATTCTAGAACAGCTCTCCGTGCCCCTGACTACAGTCTGTTCTCAACACATGTAGCAGCAACCTTAACATGAGTGACTGAAAAAAAAAAAAAATCCTGCAGTGCTTCCAGTTCACTAAGAATAGAAAGCAAAGGCCTTTCAATGATCAACAGGGGTCCTACGTGATCCGGGCCTCTCACCCGCCCCACTTAAGTTTCTGAGCTCACCTAGTTAGTATTCTCTCTCAGGCCCCTCTGCCAGGCCCCCTGGATTCTGTGTGTCTCCTCGAACTTGTACTGCACCCTCTGTCCCAGCATTCTTTTCTCTCACACGGCCCAAAGCTAACCCCTCCCCGTCTTCAAGTCTCACATCAGATCTCACCTTCTCACAGACGCCTACCTTGACCATCCTACTGAACACTGTGACCCGCACCCCTCATCCAGGACTCCCCCACCCCTCTGACCTGTTCTATTTTTTTGTTTCATTCCCTGTTACCTTCAAACATGTGAAGTGACTAACTTAGTATCTTTTTTGCTTACTGTCTCCTTAATAAGAACGTAAGCTCCACTGATATATTCTTAGCACCAAGAACTGTGCCCATCTGTGCCTAAACAGTTTCTATGTTTTTTAAAGATTTTATTTATTTATTTGACACAGAGAAAGAGAGAGAGAGAGAGAGAGAGAGAGAGAGAGAGCACATGAGCAGGGGAGCAGCAGAAGGAAAGGGAGAACCAGGCTCCCCTCTGAGCAGGGAGCCCGATGCGGGGCTTGATCCCAGGACCCTGAGATCATTACCTGAGCTGAAGGCAGACGCTGAACCCACTGAGCCACCCAGGTGCCCCACGCACACTAGAATTTAATGATCAAAAATTCAAGCTAGTGCCAGGGATCATGGTTGTGTATTTTCCCTAGATAAATTCAGCTACATGCGTGCAGGTGAGGCACAGAGGACTGGATTTCAGCAAAGCTGTAATTTAACCAAGTAGGTTTGGCAAAGCAAGAAAGAGAAGAGAGGATGCAAGACACCTTGGTTGAGAGAATCAACCAGCGAATTTAAACTGGGTAAGGAGGACAGCGAGAACCTGGTGGTCTGTAAGATAATGAAAAGGTGGTAGATTCAACAGATCATAAAATGTACTATTTCACAGTTGGATATTGTACAGCAATGTCACATACTTTTTGAAATATGAATGTTAAATATAGCAACTACAGAATGCCAATTTATATTCTTGTTTGAAATACAAAAGTTTTAAAACACCAATACCATAAATGGGTATAGTTTACAAGTAACCCTATAAAGCACAGACCCAATCTGATTCTCTTTGAAGACCACTGTTCTTCCAATATATTTCCTTCTTCACAAAACTCCTATTAAGTTTCTACCAAGGGTTTAATCCAGGTGGACGTGATGTCCTAGTAGAGAAGCCACTGAGAAATTAGGAATTTCATGCCCTACTCTCCCCCACAGCACGTGAGGGGACACTGTAAATACCTCAGGACTAAAGTGACTGAGTGGCTTTTAACGTAAAGAAGGGAGGACAGACACTCCAAAGATGAGCGGGCCCGACAGAAATACTCACAAATGAACTCAATGAAGCAGAAACACGAAGAACAGAAAAGGAAAGAAGGCCCCATCCAAGTCCACCTACACTTCAGTTGTACGGCTATTGTGCTGATGTCAAGGTGACTAAGACAAGAGACTAAAAGCGGAGCTCCAGACCCGAGTCCAGCCTCTCTCACACCAGCAGCGGGGTGATCCCAGGCAGAGCGCACCTCCGAGCCCCCAGGTTTTTCAGCTTTAAAAGAGCTATCAGGAATCAAAGTAGGATTTTAGGGGAAGCATATTTTCAACACTATACCTAAATGAAGTTTCAGTGATAAAATTTTAAAAACTTCTCCTTGCTATAATCCAACAAGCTATTTAAAACATTACCTATGGGACTCGAAGTGATTATCAATTACTGTAATTTACAAAAATGACAACAGAAGGGATTAACTGCTATTCTCAAGCAGACCACTGAAAAGGAAGTGTTTAGAAAATGAATAAAATGTTTGTATTTACAAAAAAGGATGGATTGGCGAAAATATTAAAATAATAATACTTAAAAAAATAAAAATAAACAAAATAATAATACCTAAGTATTACTAGGTGATCTAAGTAGTTACACACAACTTGGCTATTTTGACGAAATATGCTAAATATTCATGGGCTCAATGACATATGCCAATTACAGGCCAACCACTATGGAAGATTCTGGGCACAGTAAGAAAAATGAGTAAGAAACTCTACATACTTACAGCACACACCCAACTGTGTTATTACTCATTCTAACACATGAGTAATGTGTTAGAATATAAAGTATTCTTATAGATGTGTTAAAATATAAAATATACTCTATATTCTTATATACGTTCTTAGAATATAAAGTAATATTTCACACGTGGTATAAAGGTTTCAATCAGGTCCTTCTGACGCCTAGTTGAACAAAAGTGTTACTATGAACAAGCAGTAAGATAGAAATAAGCCTACATTTTATGTTTAAAAATATACTCTATAAATGAATCCTATTTCTAAATAATCCTAAATTGAGATGACAAAAGAGAGAAGCATCTACCAAAGACGGCTCAAGATATTCACGTGGCACTGGGTCAGTATGAACGGAAGAGGACACTCCACCACCAGAGCCCCGGGCTTCCTGCCGTACAGCGACACATGTGGTTAAAGAGCGGAAATCTGAATCCAGAACACTTGGCACTCTAAATCACCATGTTTGAACAAGTGGGCCCGGAAACAGAAAAACTCTGGGTTCTTTTATGCTAGCCATAATACAAAATCATGGACACATCCTACAAGCTCCCCCTAAAATGAAGAAAAATGGTGACGTTTTCAGAACATGGTTCATGTCTGAACTCTCATTCTTAAAGGGGACTCTTATTCTTTTTTTTTTCAATATTGCAACTTTTTAAATTTAAATTCAATTAGCCAGCATATATTATATCTTTAGTTTTAGATGTAGAGTTCAATAATTCATCAGTTACGTATAACACCCAGTGCCCATCACATCATGTGCCTTCCTGAATGCCCATCACCCAGTTACCCCCCCTCCCCCCACCACCTCCCCTCCAGCAGCCCTGTTTTCTGGAGTTTCTTGTCTGTCGTGGTTTGTCTCCCTCTCTGATGACTTCCTATTTAGTTTTCCCTCCCTTCCCCTATGATCCTCTAAGCTATTTATTAGATTCCACATAAGAGTGAAACCATATAATAACTGTGTTCCTCTGACTGACCTGTTTCGCTCAGCATTAATCACCCTCCAGTTCCATCCAGTCTTATTCTTAAAGGGAATGGTGGTTAATAAACAGATTAGCCAATACTTCTTTAGAAGAGTATTTTCCTTTTAATTATGTAAAGGTTCCCAACTCAAGCTGGGCCTCATTAAAATTTTAAAACCCAAAGCAGAACCTTCGAATAACGATTCTAAAAAGCTATTACCCAAATGATTAGCTATGATTTCTGGAACTATTTAACACACAAGAAAAAAGCACGTGTTCTTATATAAAATGCCAGGCTTTTATTATATCACAGCCCATAATACTTTCCAGAAAAGTATCTGCTACATTGGTACTCGAGTTAGTTGTACTAAACTCACCTGAGCAAATTAAACTACAAGCTAAACTTCAACTGTTCTGCTTATTTTTACACATTCTGAACCACAGATAATCAAGTCTATTTGAAGCTGTGATTACTCTGTAAACCTGGAGGCCAGTTAGAGAGCTGGTAACAAGCCAGATCAAAAAACTATATGCCAAAAAGAATTTTTTTATATCACCTGTTCAGAATTTATTAAAAATATTAGATTTTATTCCAGCCTCTATAACCCTCTGTTTTTTTCTTTTAAAAATAAGTTCTACTAATATTCAACAGGAAAAACAAAGGCATAATAATAGACTCTACTTACAATGAAATTACATAATGAAATAATGCTGTTAAAATGATCGTAACGAGAGTGTATTTTTGAGCCCCCAGACATAATACTATTGTGGATATTCTTTAAAGGGGACAGAAAGCATTTCTTCCTTTTGTGTAAAGTTTTTACTATCTGGGAGTAAAAAAGCATAGCATGTAATTAAGACCCAACATATGAGTCCTAAAGAGATTCATTCAGTCCGCAGAGAGAGGAGCGTGGCAGGTGCACTGGTGAAGAGCAGGTCCCGTGGAGGATATCTGCTCTGTGATCGCTACATGCCAGGCACTGCAGACACTGATGGGTCCTCAGTGTCCCCATTTCATCCAGAGGACGAGCCTACGAGGCGCTCTTGTCTTCCATTCCATAAATGAGTGAACTGAGGCTAGCTAAACAACTTGCCCCAAAGCACACAGTTTGCAAGAAACTGTATAGGATCTACCCTCAGGTCTATCTGAATCCAAATTCCATGCTCTTCTGGAGAGAATAAACTGCTAGGAAAGTGTCTTAAAGGCTCAGGAGTCATCAGTCCAAGGGAATGCGGCAGTCCGCCCATCTTCTGCACCGCCCCACACCTTCCCGGTGTGTGCTGCTCCTCCCTCGTAGGATATCTCTTCTCCTACACAGAAATCTGGGACGTTTTCACCTGAAAGGGCCCCAGTGTGTTTGCTCCTGGCTCTGAACACCGCCTAAGGATGGACAGGTATGAGGATTATCCCCTAGCAGGATCCAGACCCGGGCACTTCCTGTTTCTCCAAGTAGGCGTGCAGAGGGAAGGTGACCGAGAATGAGGAGCAGAGGGAAAGAAGGAGGTAGTTAAGACGGCAGCAGAACCTCTGGGTTTCTCGCTGCTGGGGCTCACGCCCTGCAATACCAATAAAGCTAGTAACATTTTTCGATTATGGATGATGGAAAAGTAATTGCCAAACTTGCACCGATCCAGCTCCATGTTTCCAGAGGTTTCTGTCTGAAACATCTCCCTGTTACCCAGAGTTCAATGCAGACTTCTCCACCTAAGGAGGCAGGGGAGAAATCCAAGACCTTCTTACACTGTATTTTATAACACAACAAATTCTACAAGTACGGGGAGTAAGACTGCCCTATGAACACTACACTGTACTCGAGGAGATGGTTTTCACTTTTGTGATACACACTTCAAATTCTGACATTTTAATTACCATAAGCTTCATTACTCTGGTTTTAACATGGGATACTATTTGTGGACTGAAATCACAACATGACAAAGTGAACCTCTCCTGACACATTTTTCTTTAATGAATATGGTCACCACAGTTACCACTATGAACCGGAAGTAGACTTTCAGAACCAACATGTTTCCCATTGGCGTTTCTCCATCTTGTCTTGTCCACCCAATCTTGCCTCTAATTTAACAAACAAAGGAAACCCCTCCAGCGTCCTCTGGAACAACTGCTTTCTGCCCACACTCTGCATACTTGAAATTTCAAGTAAAAATGTACCATGATCACTGTGGGACAATAATTAAGATATGCAACGACATAAGGCATTTGCTAACAAGAGTTACAAGAGGCATGCAAACATCTAGGGGACTCAAAACATATGACTAGGTAGGTTGCTTTTTGGTTTTGTTTTCTGCAGTGTAATAGCCATGGACTCTTTTTTTTTTTTTAATTGTGGTAAAAAACAACCACCAATAAACCACAAAACATAAAATTTACCACTTTAACCCTTTTCAAATGTACAGTTCTATGGATTACATACATTCACAATGTTCTGCAGCCAAGCTGGTTTTGAACCCATTGCTTTATTTACTCTCATTGAATAAATCATCAATGCTTACTGTAGAAAAAGTCCTAAACTGGTATAGCTAAAATGAAAAGAAAATTAACCATCATCCTACCACACAGGTATAACCATTGTTAATGTTTTAATATATATTCTTTGAGATCTTTTTTTTTTAAAGATTTTATTTATTCATTTGACACAGAGAGAGAGATTACAAGTAGGCAGAGAGGCAGGCAGAGAGAGAGGAGAGAGGAGGAAGCAGGCTCCCTGCTGAGCAGAGAGCCCGATGTAGGCCTCGACCCCAGGACCCTGGGATCATGACCTGAGCCGAAGGCAGCGGCTTTAACCCACTGAGCCACCCAGGTGCCCCTAAGCATTTTCTTAAAAATAACAGTGAGACCAGGAGCGGCCTGGGCGGCTCAGTTGGTTAAACGTCTGACTCTTGGTTTCGGCTCGGGTCATGATCTCGGGGTTCTGGAATCAAGCCCTGCATCAGGCTCTGTGCTCAGTGGGGAGTCTGCTTAAGATTCTCTCTCTCTCCCTCTGCCCCTCCGACTCTTGCTGTCTCTGTCTCTTTCCAAAATAAGTAAATAAATCTTCAGTAAGCCTGATGATTCACAGACCGGTACCCCTGGGGCAAAGAATAAAAAATAAAAAATAACACAAAATAAGTAAATAAATCTTTTTAAAAAAATGAGACCATAACATATTTAGGGCTCTGCTCATTTCATACTTTGTGAATTTTTCATTTCAATAAATGAAGGTCTACACCATCCTATTGAAGAGGGGCACAGAGCCCTACTATATTCAGATATCCCAGTAGGCAGTTTATTATAATAATCCACGAACAAATAAACGTGAATTATCAGATGTAAATAGGATGACATCTAACCATTTTAACATAGTTTGCTATTGGGTACTGTGTTAAAATCTGAAAAATAACTGTAAGCGCCAGTTTTGTTTTAACTAAACAAGAAAGACTAATTTAGATTTGAAATATGATGAAAGTGGGATTTGATAGCCAAATTTTAAAAGAATCTGACAAGAATGTATATTAGATTCCAACTTCTCTAAGGACAAAGTCCAGGCTCTTTGCTTACTTAGTCCTGTGCCTAACATAACCGATCTCAAGTGAATGAACATAACGAGACAATATAGGACAAATTTAGTCAGGTAACTAGTGAAATCACACTTCGTTGAAGCAAACGGTAGAGCTTTCCAGAAGAGGGGACTTTCCACAGGTCAAGCAGCCTTATCTCTTTACTGAGTGAATCTAACCAAAGCGGGGTGTTGGTAGAGGACACAGAGCTCTTCCAGACCAGCTGAGGCTTAAGAGACATGCCCATCAAATTCACCGTGTGGTCCTTACTGTATGCTGCTTTAAACAAGCCAGCTGCTAAAGCTATTTTAGGTGACAACTGGGAAAACCTGAATATTAAAGATTTCTAAGTTTTATTAGGTAGACAGTGGCACTGTAATTATGTGGGGGAATTCCTTATTGTTTACAGAGATCTGTACTCAAAGATTCAGGGATAAATGTCTTAACATCCCAATTTACATTAAGTATTTTAACAAAATGATCACATCTAGGTGATGGATATAGGAGAGTCCCAGTAGCTATGCTATTTATCTGTATGTCAACATTTCCCATCATAAAAAGTCAAAAATAGAAACTCCCTGCAGGATAATATTAGATTCTTTCTGCAAAGTACATACCAAAATAAACTACCAAAAACTTAAATGGCTGACAGTGGAAAAGGAAATTATTTTTAAAATATAAAATATATAGGAGAATATCTAAAAGCCACTTCTAGTTAATTAAATTCATTTAATGCACTTGAAACTTCAGAATATTTCGCTGGGCATTTAAGTTTATCGGACTCACCGCTGGAATAATCCACTTCTTTAGTATCTACTCTCATTTACAATTTAAATGCCTTGTGCACAGTGCGCTGCTTTCCCTCCCCTAATTGCCCTTGCTACTCAAAACCATGAGCTACAGTCGTGGCCTTTGTCACCTCTCCCTAACCATCAGCAAGGCTGTGGCCAGGGTCTTTCCTAAAATCCCCTCATCAGATTATCTTTTCCTTTTTCTTGTTTTCATTTCTTTGCTGCACCTGATGTTCTTGGCCGCCTTCCTTCAGGTCTCCACCCCGCCCCCATGGCCCCCAGGACACCAACTTGCCCAGCTTTGTGTCCATCTCTCTGACCACTCCCGAGTATTCTTTCTTAGGCTCTCTTCTCCCAACCGAGCTGCTTCCTTAGGCTCTTAGGCTCGGTGGTTTGCGTTAAACTTCTTTTCTGATAATTTTGTCCACGGTAAATTCAGACATTCATTAAGTAAATATTTATTGCCATGGCAGGCAACAAGCTAGGCACTGGGGGTAGAGTGGTGAACAAAAGGAAGTCCCTGTTTTTCGTTAACACTTGGATTTTACTGAGCGGAGGAGTGGTCTAGCAATGAGCAAGAAAACCAATTAATTTGTAACAGAGCACTGCTTATAAGGATTACGAAGAAGAGAAATGAGGTAGGGCAACAAGTTAAAATGACAGGGAGGTGGTTCTACTTTAGAAGGGTTAGAAAGGGCTTCTCTTAGTAAAAGGAGGCACCAAGGCAGCCAACTGTGGGAAGAGTGATCCAGCTGGAAGAACAGAAGTGCAAAGACCCACAGCCAGAAGGAGCTCACAGATGTGTATGAGAAACAACAAGGAGTCCCAGGGTGGCTGGAAGAAAAGGTAAGTTCAAGACATGGTAGGAAACGAGGTTAGGAAGATCTTTAATGACCTGGTAAGGGCTGTGGAGATAATCCTGGGGAGGCTCTCTTGCGGCATTGCCTCAAATGTCACCCAATGTCTGATGATTCTCAAACCTGAACCTTCCATATGGCAAAGCTGGCATCTCTCTCCTGAGTCCCTATTATTACCTCATTCTCAACACACCTCAAAGTGTTTCATTTTTTGTTTTTGTGTTTTATCCTTCAAACTGAAAATCACCACATCGACAGTGTTTCTACTCAATATACTCCAGTATCATTTTCCTAATCACCCGAGAAACACATCAGTGGTCATCCTTGACTCTCTTCCAACCCACAGCTAAGCCAGCAACATTCATCTTAACAATTCTTTCATAAATGTCTCTTTCCACTGGTGACAGCCAACCAGACACTTATTGCCAAACTCTGGATCCCTGACATGGCCTCTAAGAGGGTCTCCCTCTGCTCACCTCCTCCCTGTCCAGGGTGTCCCACGTATGACTGGCCTGATTAGTCTTACTCAACTCTTATTCCATAGGTCATTCTCCTTCTCAGAAATCTACTAGTCTCTGCAAGAGAAAGGTCGACGCCATTAATCTGACTTTTAAAGCTACTCATAAGCCGGAATCTTTTTAAAACTTTATTCCTTACCATAAAAACAATGAGTACACCACCAAAAAAACTACTAGAATTGATAAATGAATTCAATAAAGTCACAGAATATAAAATTAATATGCAGAAATCTGTTACATTTCTGAACACCAATAATGAAGTAGCAGGGGCACCTGCTCCGGGGCGGCTTAGTAGGTTAAGTGTCTGACTCTTGCTTTTGTCTCGGGTCTCATCTCAGGGTCATGAGATCGAGCCCCACGTTGGGCTCCACGCTGGGTGGAGTCTGCTTCAGATTCTCTCTCCTTCTCCCTCTGCCCTTCCCACTCATGCTCTCTCTCTCTCTAAAATAAATAAATCTTTTTTTAAAAAATGAGGTAGCAAAGAGAGAATCGACCAAAAAAATCCCCTTTACAACTACATCAAAAAGGATGAAATATCTAGGAATCAACTTAACTAACCAAGGAGGTGAAAGAACTATACTCCCAAAACTACAAAACACTGAAGAAAGAAATGGGAGACAACACAAATAAAGGAAAAAAGGTTCCATGGATTGGAAAGACATGGATTCATGGATTGGAAAAACAAATACTGTTAAAATGTCCAAATTATCCAAAGCAATCTACATTTTTAACACAATCCCTATTGAAATATCAATAACAGTTTTCACACAACTAGAACAAATACTCCTAAAATGTGTATGGACCCACAAAAGACCCGAAGAGGGTTCTTGAGAAAGAACAAAGCTGTAGTCCTCCAATACCAGCACAGTATAGTACCAGCACAAAAACAGACACATACATCAGTGGAACAGAGACCCCAGAAATAAACCCACACTTATTTCGTCATTTTATCTTTACAGATGAAAGGATGCCAGACTATCCAGTGGGGGGAAAGACAGCCTCTTCAACAATGGCGTTGGGGAAACTGCACAGCTACATGCAAAAGGATAAAATTGGACCACTTTCTTACACCACACACAAAAATAAAACGAACTGAAGACCTAAATGTGAGACCTGAAACCATAAAAATCCTAGAAGAGAACACAGGCAGTAATTTCCTTGACATCAGCTGGAGAAACACTTTTCTAGATAAGTCTCCTGAGGCAAGGGAAACAAAAGCAAAATTAACTTATTGGGACTACACCAAAATTAAATGCTTCTGCACAGCAAAGCAAATCATCTACAAAACAAAAAGGCAACCTACTGAATGGGAGAAGATATTTGCAGATGACGTATCCAGACTATATAAAGACCTTACACAACTCAACACCAAAAAAAAAAAAAAAAAAAAAAAAAATCTGATTAAAAAAAGAAAAGGGCAGAAGAGGTGAATAAACATTTTTCCAAAGAAGCCATCCAGATGGCCAACAGAGACATGAGAAGATGCTCAACATTACTCATCATCAGGGGAATGCAAACCAAAACCACAGTGAGCTATCACCTCACACCTGCCAGAATGACTAGAATAAAAAAGACAATAATAAATATTGCTGAGGTTGTGAAGAAAAGTGAACCTTTATACACTACTGGTGGGAAGAGAAACTGGTACAGCTATTATGGACAATTGTATGGTGGTTCCTAAAAAAATTAAAAATTGAACTACCACATGAACCAGCAATCCCATTCCTGGTTATATATCCAAAAAATTTAAATCTGTTCACTACGGCATGATGTACAGCAGCCAACTTCTGGGAACATCCCAACTTCCCCACGGTGGATGAGTGGATGATAAAAATGTGGTATGTTAAAAAAAAAAAAAACACCCGTGGTTTCATGGATGACATTTGAGGGCATTACGCTAAGTGAAATAAATCAGAGAGAAGGACAAATCCTGTATGGCATCATGGGCGGAGTCTAAAAACTCAGTCAGTACTTTCTCCTGATTTTTCTTTTCTTTTTTCTTTTCTCTTCTCTTCTCTTTTCTCTCTCTCTCTCTTTCTTATCTTTCTACCTACCTACCTTCACTGTCCCTTAAACATTCCCTGATTCTTCTTTTTCTTCAGGTACAACCAGTGATCCAACAGCTCTGTACGTTAGCTGGGCTCCCCACATGGGTAGCTACCGTCACCACACGACACTATTAAACACCACTGACTATGTGCCCTATGCGGTACCTGTTAGTCTGTGACGTACTCACTCTACAGCTAGAAGCCTGTACCTACCTCCCGCTCCCCTTCTCCCATTTGGTCCATTCCGCCCTCCCTCCCCTCTGGCAACCATCAGTGCGTGCTCTGTATTTATGGGTCTCCTGCTTTTGCTTGTTTGATTTTTAAAAAATCTCCCTGAGTATTCTTAACTTCAAGATTTAATTCACACTGCTTCCCTCACCTGAAACTCTCTTTCCCTTCTACCTCAATTCTGGTCCCTGAAAATCTCTAACGATCCCAGTCCTTACTCTCTATTCCTAAAGATCTAGTGAATTTAACATTTTTATCCCACGTGCTACCTTATCTCACACTATTATGTGCATCTCCTGAACTAGAGGGTAAGCTTCAGGGATAGGGGACTTCTGATTTGTTCTGTTTGATTCATCACAGCCAGAATTCAAACAAACGAAACTTCAGAAAACATTTCTGATGCAACAGAGTTTATCATAACTAATCTTTTTCTTGTATAAGAATCTCAGTATTTTCAAGTTCATATGCCTTTAGAAACACAAATTTACTTTATGATCCTTCCCCCCACCCAATCTTATTTATTTCTTCAAAATCTAATTGTACAGTTTATTTTATGTGTACGTATAAACACATCCTGATAACTTCGTTTGAAAAAAAGTACTTAAAGCCTAATCAAATCCTCGACTGCACAGCTATAGCCTTAACACGTAAGAGACAGCTGTCTTTCCCTGGTAGAAAGGATTAGACTTAGATTATAGAATAGTTATAAAAAGGATTTTTCCCTTGGAGAAAAATTAAAAGGTAGGCCTATCTATTCAGAGTAAAGCACAGAACTGTCCCAAAAGAGAGAGAGAGAAAAAAAAAAAGATGAATTTTGGAAGGTTATAAACCAACAATCCTACTGATTTTATTAAAGACACATGCAGAGATAACCAAAGAGTCATTATTACATCTGCCCTATTTGGAAAACCCTCTAACTTCTTGTAACTTTAAGGAGAAGACAGATATCTCTCCATTTCCGTTCGGGAATTCTGACTCCCAATAAGTTATCCTGACTTTAAAAGGTTTCAGTCGCTACCAAAGATCTTGGCCTCTGGGTCTTACTGTAACACAAAACCACTTCATTTCAAACTCAGGTATAAGTGGTGCGCGCATCGCAGGGCAAATGAAGAGCGTACTTTGGAATAATCATTTCATTCGTCTCCAGCAAAATTTAAAAAAAAAATCTCATCTTCACTTTCTTCCCACTTCAGGTCAGTAGGGAAACTTTGCTTTCCACTACGTATTTCTCCAAAATTTATTCCTTTTAAAGGATTAAGTACTAAGTCATTATTTTGGCCTATTATCCGCTGCTTCACTACAACATTAAGATTTTACATGCATTATTTTCTCACTTAATCTTTCCAATAACGTTCCAGGGTATTTTCGTCATTTTCATTCCACAAATAAGAAAATGGAAGTTCATCTGGTTTTTAAGTCGCTTGTTCAAAACCATCAAGTCATGACGACTGTAAAACACTCGGAGTCTCTAATCCACATTTTCTAGCCCTTCAATCCTTGGCTCTTCGGAGTATGTCACACACCGTTTTAGGACCATTGGCTACTTACAAGAGAGGAAGTGAAGTTTTATTTCTCAATAACAAGCTTTGTACACTACACTCACTAGCAATTAAACTGACAGAAACAAGTGACATACAGAGAGTGCCGGAATCGTTTTTCCTCAAAGAAAACTGACCAAATTTCTTGGTTAGTATATGGCCTCAGAATAGCTGCCCTCGATTGTAAGAAAATTACACAGAAGAGCACCAATCAGCTTTGATCACATGATCTATGACAGGGGAAGCTCTAGGTGGTAGATCAAATGTTAAGAAATAACACTGTTTCAGAATTTCTTTATAGAAAGTACACTTGAAAAATGTCTCTCTGTCAGTATTAAATTAAATTATTGGTACCAGTCTGAGAACACATTTGGAATATTTATTGGCCAAAATGTTAAAAACCGAACAGGAATGTTAACACATGTAACACGTGCCTGGAGTTTGATACCGGAATTCGTCCGGGCTTGTCAATCTAAGCCAACCTTGCAGATTTCTTAAAATAATCTATCTATAAGAATCAAGAGCCATTGGTGAGAAAACGAGAAAAATGTAAGTTCCTATGGGCAGAGAAACTGCAAAGAATCTGTGAATTCCGTCAATAATACCGTTTAACAAAATGCCCTATATCCACAGGACGATGGTGAAGCCCAAAGGACACCAGGCGCATGAAATAACGCTATAAAGACCGCACTGCATGTTAATTTTCAATTACTCTATAAGAATATCCTATAGAGACAGAAACTTTAAACTTCACCAGTGAGTTTTTGGAAGCAATAACTGTTGCTGGTTGGATGATTCAATTATCATAAACTATTCTGGCATGTTTCAAAAGCATTGCCATTTTAAAACATAAAAAATGTCTAAAAATGCAACCATAGTAATAGATTCTGAGAGCACGGGTTGGGGGGTGAGGGAGAAAGACAATGACAAATTGGTCCAAAAGGACACTGAGACTTCATAGTTGGAAGACTATTGTGCTGACAATTAGTAACAGGAAGCAGAGCACAAAACAAGTGAATGAAAAAAGCTGAACCAGCAATGAAAGACCTTATTATAGGGCAGAAACATTATTGTAATAAAGGGGCAATGTCCTCTCCTCCATGAAACTCTCACACAGCCACCCTAGCCTCTTTTCTCTCTCCCCGCATTTCATTTTTCCATTAGCATCTGCTCGATTGTGTATTATTTCCAACCAAAAGAACGCCTCCATAGTGGTCCTAAATTCCAAGGCTTCAGGTCCTTCCCTGCACCCGGCCCTGGGCCTCATTTAACGTTGCTCAGATAAATAAATAAATGTGTTTAAATTAACATAAAGATAGGGCAGGAAAAAAAAAAAAAAACAGAAAGGCGATGATTTAGCACAGAACTGCCGAGAGATCAACAAATCACGTGTCCTTCAAGTCCCATTTGTTGAAAATGCAACGCTCACATGAGTCACACTAAACGTCCAGATGATTCTGCCTCTGAAAACCAGGGTTTCTCCTCTGACCTCTGAGGTACCGACAAGCGCAAGGCTGCAGTGGTTCCCACACTCGTGAATCCCCCTCCTCCTTCCTTCAGGAGCGCAGCCAAACGCTCGGGAACACGGCTTCCCGCACCAGTTGACAGTCGCAAGATGGGATCCCCGACACCGACCGCGAAACTCGGCTATGGGCACGGAGAGCCCCCGCCTTCCCAGCCTCGCACCTCACGACCCTGGGCGGGTGGGGGGGGGGCCCAGCGGGAAAATCAGGTCTTGACACCTGAAAGCCATGGGGGGTCCACCTCCAGCTCGACAGCATCACGGATGCGTGACCCATGGCAAACTCCAAGCGCCCAGGCCCCCTGGCTGTCACTATGCACCCCGAAAACCCGTCCGGGGATTCAAGGCCCACAGGGGAAGGGTGGGGCGCACAGGCACCCCACAAGGGTAACTACCAGTACTGTGACCTCTCAGGGGACTGACGGGTCAAGGAACTACTGTGCGCTGTTGCGAGACGAGTCACTGAAGGTCAGCGGGAAGGACAGCAGAGGTCCCTCACTGTACGCGGTACCTCGCCAGCCGGCGCTCTGGGGCCCCGCGGAGGCTGGGGGACCCGCCCGTGGCACAGGGTCAGCTCCGATCAAGGGACAGGCCACCTAGCCGTGCCCTGCGGGCCCCTCCACCTGCTCCAGCAGCAACAAGAATTGCCGTGACTTCAAGGACACCTCTGGAGAACTCGGAGAGTCTGCTGCTAACTGAGTGTGATCCCGGGCAGAGCACGGCGTTTCTGGGGGCGCTGACGAGACACCCCCCGAAGAGAGCTGGCGTCCCTGAGCCCCATGCACGAGTCAACGCAGCCCAGCCACGACCAGAGCCCAAATCACAGCTCTGCCCTGTCTGCTCTGAGGTTCTGGGCCAGGTTTCTTCCTCCCCTAAGTGTTGGTTTCATTATCTCGTTTGTTTGGGTTTTTTCAGGTGCTTTTATTTCATGTTGTTCTGGTCACAACAAAACACGATCACATAAATAAAGCACCGCGTACAGAGCAGGCTCTTAAAAACTGTCAATTCTCTTTCCTTGCTTCCTTAAGTCCCCCTTAATTCCTATGTATTAATTATAAATGGCACAAAGCACCACGTGATGGGCATATAATCAGTTTTTACTCAACAATTTCAAAAACTAATTACATATAAATAGCTCCCTTCTAGAAAATAAAAAATTAAGTTAAAACATAAATATCAAACACATAAATAGGGCAGGTATTCACATTTGACTTAACCAAAAATGATCTATAAACGTGATCAGGTCGTAAAAGAGAGAGTCAGAACAGTGTGCACCAAGAACTGTTTACCCTTCAGAGATGGAAGGGTGTCATGGAGAAGAACCTTGGGATCCATAACGAGATCAACAACAGCGCAGAGGTCCCTGGCATCAGAGGCTGGCGTGCGCTGTGCGGTGGTACACGCTCAGTCGATCTTTACCCGAAAGACTGAGCTACACGGACCCGTTAATGATTAACTCCGTGTGAAAGGAGCACACAAGTGTGTGGATGAAGCCACACAGTTGCTTCTCACCCGCAGGCTGCAGGCGGAGAGCCTTCCCCCCAGCGCCCATCGTCTCCTCCCCTCCACGCCACCGTACCTCTCCTTTTTAGAAGTCAGGGTTTTGTAGGGTTTTTTAATAAACAGATAAAAATGTACCCTTTTCCAAGCAAAAAGCTCTCGTTTAAAACCTTTCTAGCTGAAGAAAAAACACTGCCTTTGGGATGAGATTTTACAATGGAGTATTTCTTTGCAGCAGTGAAATTCTTTGATGCTCTAGTAGGAGAGAGGATGAACAGCAATGTTACGACGAGGGGGCACGTGCAAGACCAGGTAAGCTAACGGGGGGCCCAGTGCCCGACTCTGACCCTGAGAAAGCACAGTGTCTGGTACGATCCGGCATTCTGCTACAGATTTCAAGTGCCATATTTATTCCTATCATTTATCCTTCTTCCTCCTTTGATATTTTTCACTCTATACAGGGATAAAAAAATAACATACCATCTGGAGCTTTCATTCATATCTGAGGATTTCATACTCATTTAAATCAACAATAAGAGATTCAGCCGAAGTTTCTCAGAAATAACATTTCAAATTAATGCTATTCCTGTTACCTGGAATGTACTTCATCTTTCGAAATCTTACTATTTCTCTAAACAATCTCAAATTTCAAGAAGGTCTTCTTGATGATCCTCCCTCTCCCAAGCTCTTCTCAATGTGTTAATTGTAAAACTTACTTCAGGACTGAACCACAAGATATCTCAAGATATCAATCCCAAAATGTTAGAGCAGACTTTTGCTACTGTGTGATAAACTCTCTGAACCTGGGAGCTAACCCAGACCTGCGGATTAGGAAAGGAGCACAGGCTTTGGGGTTAGCACTCTGTGAGACTCGGGCTATAATCCTGGCCCTGCCATTTGCCAGATAAGCGACCTCAACCAAGTCACACAACCTCCCTCAGTCTCTAGAGTAGAGAACGTGATACTCACCTCACAGAGCTGTGAGGATTAAATGAGAGAACATGTGTGAAAGGGCCTGGCACATAGCCTTCCAAGGAAGGTTGGTTTCCTTCCTTATTTTGTTCTTTTTTCCCTCAGTACCTGGTACAATGTTGAGAATACAACAGACCCTGAATAAAAACCTTCTAAATATCCATTAGGTTTCCCAAAAACAGGTGTAAATATTCATTGTGGTAACTCCCGTGTTTCCAAGTTGTGTTACTTTAAATCATATGCACACAAGGTAGGAAATTTCAAAAACAGAGTTCAGCGTGTGAGGCTGTCAGGTGGGGCGTCTAGAAAGGAGTCAAGGAAGGAATCGAGGCAAAGTGTTTAAGAACAATTCAGTGAAAATAATTACATGTAAGGTGTTCTTTTATGTAGGTACCTTTGGATAAATGGTAGTTAATTGTTGTTGACCTTAGGACAAGTTGAAAGAGAGAGGGAGGGAGGGACGGGAAGAGAAAGGAGAGGGAGGGAAGGAGGGGAAGAGGAGGAGGGAGGGAGGGAGGAAAGCTGGTTCTGCCAGGGTCCCTGTTTTCTCCGCACATCATTTAACATAAGCTACTGAAGCTGACCACTCCTTGCCCGGCTTCCTCTAAGAACAAGCCCCACTGCATCCTCCATCTTACAAAAAATCTTCCTCTAATGGAAGACCCAAATTAATTTAAAAATTTCCCCCAATGGACGGTAACCAAGGGGTCCTCTTAGGACAGTCAGAAAGCTATTGGAGGATTTTACTACTTTTATTAAAAAGTAAAAACACCTTCTGACTAAAATAAGGGGTAACAACAGTCACAGGGACCGACGCCCTGTGGAAGCTTTGACTTCCCAAAGCTTGAAGGTTTGATTTGGTCTGCACCCATCTCCTCAGAGGCCAGAGCAACGGAGCTGCCCTCCCTTCCTTGGCCAGAGGCGGCCATGGGCAGGGTCTGGGGTCTAGCTCAAGGGGTTTAGTCACAAGAACTAGCCCTTATAGATCAAAGTCCTTGGCGTTAAAAGAAACTGGGATTTTGCCGCCCAGCCAAGCAACAGCGGCTATCCTCAACTGCAGGAGAGTGTTGCAAACAGCTTCTACCTCAGACTTCGAATGAGCTTTAAAGAAAACCCAACCAAGTAGCTTCCTTCCCATTCCAATGTAATTTAGCCAGAGAGGGAAGAATGGCTGCCATTTAACTCAACAGAGCAAAATTACTGAGCATCTCCCACCCTACATAAATAGTTTTATCTCCAGACCGTTTCACAATTTACGAAGTGTGTTCACATACAGCATCTCATTTACTTTTTTTAACAGCATCTCATTTAATCCTCACCATAATCTCGAGAAGTAGGCATTATTAACCTTCATGTTGAAAGATGACAAACATGAAGTTCAGAGAAGTTATGTGATTTCCCCAGGGTCAACACACTAGTTAAGGAGCAGAACCAAGACTCAAACTCCGGTCTCTTGACTCCAAGTCAGATAAACCTCGGGCATACAGATCTCATAACATATGTTGTAGGAAATGTTGTAAATGAGTATACACAGTCACTGTGCTGTAGGAATTTATTGCTCCCCCGTTTTCTACATAACTGCCCCCCCTGCCCCAGCCACTAATTTATATTCCGACAAATGAGGCTTCGAAGGAAAAGACCCAACTATGGATTAGCTTCCTGTCAGTCAGGGAAGGGGGTGAGAGAGAGCTCAGGGAAGCTGCTAGGGAAGCCACAGGCTCCAACAGATGTCTGACCAGGTCACCGACAATGTTCTAATGAAGGAAGTACTACAACAGTGAGATTACCTAATAGGAAACTCACATGAAACACATGTAAATTTATATTTCTAAAGGACATGGAACTGATGAAATCGTTCAGAGATACAGAAGGTCGCTCTAACACCTAGGAGCTGGATTTGGAAACCCTGGACTCTACAGCCCAATCCATGAAAACAGGATTCTACTTTTTCTTTTGCCACACTTGCTGTATAATACAGAAAAAAGGAGGGAAGAAGAGAAATTCTGTGAAATTTTTTTTTCTTGTGGTATTAGGGTATGGTTTGAATGAGAGGAAGAAAATATATGATTAATTATGGCATTCTTATTCTTCGTAATTGTCTAAAAAAACGATCTCCCTTTAAAGTGATTTTTAAAAAAGTATTCTCCATTCCCCACTCTAAACCTGGTTTATGGGTTAAAACTTGCGAATAAATGAATACAGTACCACCCATAAAAATGACAGATAGGGGGAAAATCTGACTGCAGTTACACTAATTCACTGTATGATCAGTTTTTAAGTAAAGAATCAATTCCATACAGTGAGATGCTGCTATTACCAGACATAACTTTCTGTTTGCCTAAAAATCTGATCCCATTTAGGGGGAGAAAAGCATCAAATCTTTGAACAGTAAAATACATAAAATTGTTTAAAAATCACTGGAAACAGAAACGAGGTTAAGAACTTCATGTGTAACTCAACCTAACAGAATGTAGCAATGTCTGTCAAAAAGAAAACGTATGGAACATTACAGAGTAAGAGAAGAAAAAAAGAATACTGAAAATATATCAAATACAAACACAGTTATGACTTGGGCAAGTGTTTAATTATTGATACATAATTCATCAAAAAAAAAGGGGCACCTGGGTGGCTCAGTCAATTAAGATTCTGACTCTTGATTTCAGCTCAGATCATGATCTCAGAGCCATGGGACTGAACCTCAAGTAGGACTCCGTGCTCGGCGAGGAGTCTGCTTAAAATTCTCTCTCTCTCTCCCTCTGCTCACATGTGCACTCTCTCTCTATAAAATCTTTTAAAAAAAATTTTTTTTTAAATAACAATTCAGGGGCGCCTGGGTGGCTCAGTGGGTTAAAGCCTCTGCCTTCGGCTCAGGTCATGATCTCAGGGTCCTGGGATTGAGCCCCGCATCTGGCTCCCTGCTCAGCGGGGAGCCTGCTTCCTCCTCTCTCTCTGCCTGCCTCTCTGCTTAGGTGTAATCTCTCTCTCTCTCTCTCTTCAAATAAATGAATAAAATCTTAAAAATAAATAAATAAATAACAATTCATCTTCCTATTGTGAAAAAGGGAGAAATTTGGGATTTTTCTGAGTAAGGAGATGATACTCGCAAAAGAATTTTTCTTAGGGATAAGAATCTATCCTCTGCAATGCTTTCAAATACTCCAGAGAGGAGAATACGTGGAAGCAAGAGATCAGTGAGTCTCCTGACTATCAGAATAGCCCGGGCAGGAACTGATGAAGAACTGAACTAGGATGGTTGTAGTGAGAAGTGAGACTGCACAGTAAGGAAAACAAGACAATACTTTGCCGACCAACAGACTCATGGAGGGAAAGGCATGGTTTGCCTGCAGATGTGTCCCTTCTATCATAACCAGGTAGGCTCCTTTTTTTTTTTAATCAAATACTAATTTGGACACCTAATGCTTAAAAGCCTCAGTGGTTTCCAACAGGTTTCCATTAAAAACATCAGACTGATATTTAAGAACTTTTATGATCAGACCACAATGTATGTAATCTTTTTTTTCCTTCAACATAAATTCTCTATCTACCTAGGATATTGTCTATTCTATTCAGAAAATAAACTAGACTTCATACACTTGCTTACATTGTTAACCTTACTGTGAATGTCCTTCTTCCAAAAACATAAATACCACCCATCCTTCAGAGCTCCTGTTAAAATTCTCTCCTAGTCACCCCAGCTTACCTTTCTCTATTCTCGTAACTTCTACAGCCATTTATTCTCTATAAGATTCATTCTGGCAACAGATCCCATTTCCCTCCCATCGCTGTGTGCTCTCTGTGTATGCCCTCCAGAGTTAACGACAAATACTCCTCTTAGTGTCTAGTACGGTTCTGAGGGTCGATAAACCCTTTAGGAGTGAGAGATTCTGATCTCTTGTAATCCTTCTATATTTATGTGGTATAGAGTTATTCTAGATTTATAGGGTTGTTATTCTAGGTTGTATTATACTTTATGTAAGACTAAGAATCAAGCCACAAGCAATTTCTCTATCCCCAAGAGCAGCCACAGCGGAAGCATTAGTAAAACCAAGCGATTTTTCTACATATTTAAAATCTGTCCAATATTTATTCAGAGGTAAAAATGGTTTTTTTGGTAGGTTTAAACCCCCAAATTTCCTTACTTTCTTACAAAGAGAAGAAGAAAAATAGGTTAGTGCATAAACGTTTCATTTCACTTTTAAAACTAGCTGAAGAAATGTAGACCGACCTATTTTTTGGGGGGGAAAAAAAAAAACTGCGGAAAGGTATCAGAGAGGAAAGAGATATCATTAGAGTGGGCCAAAATTTGCAACACGGAATAAGGTGGAATTCCAGGAGGTGCTGCTAGGGAACCAGGCTGGCACCTCTCCCTTCCCCCCACTGAGAGTAAAAGGAAGTAGATCAAAAGTAGGATGAGCCCAAGACATATGGACAGATGTTCAAATTCTCTGCTGAGGAACTGTTTTACGTTGGAGTTGGGCTGGTCACTGTCAAAATGTTTGAGACCCTGACTCCTGAGTAGACCAGCTGATGTGCTTGAAGCACATGTGAGCACAGCTGTGAGTCAGTGCTGGTGTATACAGACCCTGTGTTACCTTTCAGTCACAGTGTCATGTTTCCTGTGCAAAGATCATCTCAGTCTATAATGAGCAACTGACGAAATCAAAATTTTGGTTAGAGACACACTTTGCTTGAAAATAATTACTATTTTACTTACATGTCTACAGCACTATTTTTAGAAGGTACCGTCATGTACAGTTCGTATTTGATCCACCCAAAGAAGGATGAAGATCAAAGATTTTTATCCACATTTCAGGGGGCCTGGAGAGTTTATGTTCTGCATGCCAAGGATATCTAGCAATTTAAAGTACTGCAACTGTGACCCAAATCAGACCAGATCTAGAGAAAATGGCACAGAATGGGGGCAAAGGAGGAAAATAAAATGTAAATGACAGGAGAGAAATTTGAATTCTGACCTTGATACCTGGCTACTATTACCTCGTAAAGCAACCTTAAACAGATCATTGAATTTCTAATGGCTTCCTTTTTCTCATCTAAAACAGGAAAAATCTGGAATAGATGTTTTCAGACATTCATTCAAAAAGGGTTATTAAGTCCTAATATGCAGGCACCAGGAGATATAAGATAAATAACAGTAGGCTCTTTACCCTAAAACAACTCACGGGTTGGTAGATGAGACATAGCACATGAACAAACAACCCCAAAACAACGTGACAACAACAAAAGAGAATGGCTTTGTGAAGGGCAGGGAGGACTGACTTAGCAAGAAAGGAGGCCGGGAATTTAAATTTGAATTAATTCTTAAAGGGTGCAAAAAAATCATCAAGACCAATAGAGAACAGAAGGCCGGTCCAGTGAGAGGGAACAGCACAAACAAAGTCTCAGGGAGGAAGAGCCGTGGAGTTTGCCCAAGTGTGACCGGCCGGCAGAGGACACAGGAGGCAAGAGCTGAAAGCAGAGACGTCACAGTGAGGGGACGCCCGCAGGACACACTGAGGAAGCTGGACTCCCTCCAGCAGGCGGTGGCGATCCAGGGCGAACTGAACTGTACAAGGGTCACCATGACCGTCATGAGAAGTGAGGGCGGACGTGGTAGAACCTCGAGGCAGAGCGTCTGAAGAATCGCCGGGAGAGACAGTGAGTGCTCGCTCTAGGGTGATTACAGGAAGGATGGACACAAGTTCACACAAAGCTAAGTCAGCAGAAACAAATGAACTGGGAATGGGGTGACGAGGTGGAGGAGAGAGAAAGGCATGGAATGGGTCCAGACTTCTGCTCAAGACAGAACTGATACCCAATGCAGGGGGGAGAAGTGACAAGAGCATCTTGAATTCTGCTTAGGACAGGTTGAGGCCCAGAAATGCCTGGGGCGAGATGGCCAGCAGCCGGCTGAGTACAGCACACTAGTGCCCAGGAGAGAGGCCTGCCCTGAAGACACATCTTGTGTGAAAACTTCCAAGCGAACGTGACCCTCCCCGCAGTAGAGCGTACAAAATGAGAAGCATCCTTGGCCAGAACCCTCTGAGATACCACAGTCCACGCAACAAGCAAAGGAAGAACAGCAGGAGAGAGAGAGCTCCCAGAACACAACGGGAGAGGTCATGCCAAGAGAGAAGTGGGGACCGACAAGAGGAAACACAGCCAGGAAAAGAAAACTGAAAAATGTCCGCTCGTCTGAGCAGGTAAGTGGTCACTGGAGAACTTACGGAGACGGGTTTCACTCAGGTGACAGAGAGAAAGCGAGACGGCAGTGGATTAAGGTAACAAGGAGTGAACACCATCTTTTGGGGAACTTTAGATCAGAAAGTTAGGAATGTGAAATTTAGTGAAGACTGGAAAGAGGGATCCCAAGTCCCTGCTGGTTCTCCTACTTCACTTCTTCAGATGGATAAAAAAAGCCTATTTTGGTTTAATTCCAGTAAAACCCACATCTATTAAACTTGAAGTAACATTTTTAATTATGAGGAAAAATAGGGGACTCATGTAGCTCTCAGTGGAATATACATATATAATGTTTCCCAACATAACTTAGAAATACATAGTAAAATCGTCTCTTTTTTTCACTTACTCAAGGGGGCCAGGGCTAGAGGGGAACTGTTGGCCAAGTAACCCTTCCTTGTTCCAACTCTTCCTTCTCTTAATGTCTCAAAAAAAACCTTCTTTGTCCCCCTCAGCCTGGAATTTCCTTCTTCCCTACTTAACTCCTATTCACTCTCAGGGGCCCACTCAAACTGCCCCTCCCAGAACCACAGCACATAGGAGACAAAGGGCCTTGAAGTCTGTCACCTCCAAGTGTTCCCATGACGCTGAGGGCTTCAGAGAATGACCCACCCACGGTCATACTCATGCCTTGTGGCAAAGCTGAACCTGGAACGACTTCCTCAACCAGCGCCCATCCAATACTCATCATTTCTGCACGTCAGTTTGAGACCGCAGTAAGTCAAGTTTTAAGAACCATCAATCTTAAACAGTTTATTTGGTGTAAGACCCATGTTAACACACTTCTGAAAATGAAGGAGCTGGTCTACAACTTCCACTTGTTCATTTGAGTCAATTACCTAAAACTACTTGACTCTGTAAGCAAAGATTACAGATGTCGACTAATATTTATTTCGTGGATAGGCTGACTGTCAGTCACTGAACAGGATCTCTCCCCAAGAGTGCAGCATTGATTCCAGCCTCTGCCAGTGGAAGTGTTGGAGCAGATGTTGGCAGACTGTGACATACAGTATGTCTTTAAAACTTGTTGGGGTGTGAAATTTCATAAGGTCAAAAAATGCTGCATTTTGATCAGCAGATACAGGAGTTCTGTACTTTTATAAATTATTTCAGACAAACCAATACCATTTGCTAGGAAAATAAAGAAACTAAGAATCTGCAGTGGCTTTATGTAGGAGATGATGTGTGTTGTTAGTGTTTTAAAAGCCAATTTCTATCACTTTAAAGCAAATGCTCACCCACAAGATCTCTAGAATGAAAATGTGCTCTTAAGTCAATACAAAATACAAGATATTATTTCAATTGACATTGGGTTTTAAAAATCATTTTCTACTAAAAGAAAGCCATAAATAACCTATAAGCATTCTGGTGGGGGGGGATGGTTTCCTTAAACTAATACATACATATTAACATTGTTCTCACTTCTTAAAAAATGAAATCCCTACCTAAGACTCCATTTACAGAAAACAGAGAGGTCTCTGGGTTTGTTTGTTTGTTTGTTTTTTACGTTAGTATTCTTCCCACTCAACTGATTTCACAAATCCTTTGGTTTATTGCTTTACTTTATTCTTTAAAAAAAAAATTAAAAGGTAGTATCCATAAAAAAGGCTAGGGCTCTATCCAATTTTAAAATGACTTTTGTAACACTCAAGGACTTTTGTTATCTTGCATTTTTTGTTGCTGCTACTTGATGATATTTTTTATCTTTTATTTTTGCTTCAATCTTTACCTCCTATCTGCTTCAGAGGTCGTTCACAGAAAACAACACACAACCAAAATCAAAATTAAGAATGGTGTCTGGCTAAAGATTTTATCTCAATGGTATAGACTTTAGCTCTTACACAAGTTTCTTTTAACCTAACATAACTTTTTTAAATCCCTGAATTAACACCCAACAACCCTTCCGTTGATGAATCAGTAAAACAGCTAGCCCGAAGAGCCCGCTCATCACACAGCAAGGATAACTGTTGGCAGAATTGAAAGCAGCAGCACCTTTCAGTTTATTCTGGGCTATGGTCAAGAAAATATATAATTCCTAAATAAATTTTCATTACAAACATTTTTCTTAGATACTTGTAAGGAAGAAAAATTTAACTTCAAACATAAAATCTCCCCAGAAAACAATTTCTCAAGGAAATCAGTTGTTTCTCATCCTATGATCAATGAAAAGAGCTAAGATGCCGACAGGAAACCGACTGGAAATGTACCAGGTCCTGCAACAATCTTAACAACCAAGTTCACTGAGCAAACAAGTTCAGAGGTCCCTGTCTACATTTTATAAAGAAAAACTTGAGGTACATATTTGGGGAATTGTATTTATCACATTTAAGTCCTATATTCAACCATATTGTATTATATAAGACCATATACAACATCGATAATCCCTATGCTAAGGAATTGAAATTGTATCAAAGCGGAAAATTTCCCTGCACTTAAATACAAACCTAAACTTTTTCATAGGCTTCTCCTATATTGTAAGATAGCTGACACATGACGTCATACATATAAATAAATACAAGGTGAATCAACAATTATAATGAACTTACTTGCCACTGAAAAGTTGTTGAGGGGATAAGGTAAATCCACATCTTGAGGTTTCTCTTTATATCCTATGAATGAGCCATCTGTCTTCAAAAGGAAATATCTTGGCCTCCAGTTTTTTATATATTCTCCTACATGAGGAAAGCATGCATGTTAATGCTGGGGAAAAAAATGAACAGCAGCTTTTATGTGAAAAATAAATTATGGTACAATATATGTCCCACAACACTGGCCTCCAAAAATTTAGTTAGGCAATTTTCTTTTAACTTAGCTTACAAAAGAAAATACATAAGCCTGCAATTAAGATTCAATAAAAACTCAAACATGTTTTGTTTTTAATGATTTCACACTTTGATAATTCATTTGCACCATTATTTCTTCAGAGAATCATTCATCTGAGTACACATTTTGTTCAGTTTTTCATTTTATCAGATGGTTGTTAGAGCATATTTCAACCATTTTAAAAAGCCTTGGTAAATCATCCACACACAGTATCAAGGAATTTCGATGAAAAACACTTATCATAAGGAGGGACATGAAATAGATGTTTATCTTCCATGTACTACTGACTAATTGTGTCATTTTTTAAGAAGAAAAGGGGAAAAGTCTGTTTTCATTGTTAAATCTTGATCATAACTTGTTTAAACAACATTTTATTGTTCTGAATGGGGAAATTATCTTCTGTACAATGCTGTAAATAAGTCAAGGAAATGAAAGAACATGGGTAATAGAGCTTAAAAAACCACACACACACTCACACGAACAGTGCTAACTGTAACACCATACAAGGCCAAGCACATAATAGCCAATAAATGTATGTATCAAATTTTGATACAAGCCATCACCCAGCTACCAAAACTACGTTTTTAGCAACCAGATGACAAGCTACTTGCCTAAGAGGGGACTCGTCTGAATTTTAAGAAACACATGTACTCTGGGACACCGTAAGAGATGGAAGGCTCTCGGGTCATAATTGTCAGTTGTCTACTGGTTATTTCTACCTCGTTCTTCAATCTCAAATGCTGAGTCACAGTCCCTCAAGAAACTGAACCCAGTTCCACTTTCCCAACAAGTCAGCTTCTTCCCTGGACCCCAGTTACCAACTCAAGCTATGACATGGGGCTGGCTCCCTCTCCTCCGTCTAGGCCAGCGCTGCCTTCACAATCTCTCATGTAGCCCAACCTGGCCTTGTTGGTGTGCTGTGCGTGCCCCCTGTCCCGCTCTCCCCGCTTCCATCCTCGTGCATCTATCCCCACCAGATTAACCCTTTCTGTGTGCCACTTTGATTTACATTGCTTCTCTGATCAAAAATATTCTGACTCCTTCCCGTTCAAGTCTCTTAGCATAAAACGTAAGCTCCTCCGTCATCTCACCCCAACATGCATTTCAGATGTGGGTGTGCCTCTGGACCAGCCATTCTCAAGCTCCTAACCTCACACCTCTTCACTCTTAGCCATCACTGACAACTCCAACAATCTGTTTAGGTAGATTATGTCTACGTTTATTGTATTAGGAACTGAAAAAAAAACTTAAATGCCTTTATTACTTCCTTTAAAAATAACAATAAACTCATTACATGTAACATAACTAACATATCTTTATGAAAATAATTATATTTTCTAAAAAAAAAAAAAAACTCAGCAAGAGAGCAGAACTTCATTCCATTTAAAAAAATCTCTTTGATGTTTGGCTCCACAGAAGACAGCCGGGTTTTCACATCTGCTTCTGTATTCAGTCTACTGCGGTAGGTTGTTTTGGTTTGAAATACAGGAAAGAGATCTGGCTCAAGAGGTACACAGCCGGAACGGGCAAGAGTATTCAGACAGTTATGGTTCTCTTTCTTTGAAGTTTTCTGAAAGGTTAACTGCAGTGTGGAATTTGAAACCATGACAAGGAACCTGCTGTTATGTGAAGATCCAGTGGTCTCTATTACACGCTGAATGACTCTTTGAGACACTGTGCTTGATTTTGCAACACCACACACGGGCGCTTTACTGCTCCACTGAGTTACACTGATCTTCCAAGTCTGGACACATATCGTTGGTCAAGCATCGTCGGAAAAGTAAGCACTGGCAAGCCACGAAGCTCAAAATGGCAGATAGGTTCTGATTTTTGTTTCAAAACTTGATTTTCCCCATTGGTCCTAAGTTCTGTCAGTTCTTTTCCCCTGCAGTGATGTACTCCAAGAGACCTCCTGAGTGCCTACCACTTGGCAGATGCTGAATAACCAGCTACCAAATGAAGGAACACACGAAGGAGATGCAAACGAGTATCATCCCAGCACAGAAAAGGCACTTAAAGGAGAAGAAAAGAAAACCTGGTTCCCCTCCTCACTTCACTTGACTGAAAATATATGGCCCTAATGTTAATAAACACATGCCAAATTCGTAAGACCAGAATGTTAAGTTCACCGTTCCCATTTCAAAGATGAAGCAAGTCCCTTTCTTGATTGGGCTCATTTTATTTTTCCATTTTTACTTATGGACTCCTATATAAAATTTCAAATCACTAGACATTAAATCTCTAATTAGTAACATTGCATTTAGGTTCCAAACACTCCTGTAAACAATAACAGATTCATACCAGTACAAGATGCTCCAAGTCTATCAACAAAAAAAAAAAAAAAAAAAAGCAATAATTTAATAAGTATACAAAAAATAAAACATGTTCATCTAAAAATTTAAAAGAAAAGTGGGATAGCACTGTTTCTCACTTTATGAAAGTACCAAAAACATGTATTCAAGAAATATGAAATTAAAAGAAATAAACATCAAATTTTCATTTCTAAGAATAATTTCCTGTCAGCCACTAATGCTGTTACGCTCAGTTGAAAGACAAAACACCATCACATAAATCTTCTACCTTTTATGTAAAACAGATCTTAGGAAATTTAGAATATTTTATGTGGTCTACAGCAAGACTTCTGGTTGCCAAAAAATCTTTCAAAAATAAATTTTTATGTATTCTTGACATATACTACGTTACACCAAGACAGTGCAGGAGTCATTCACAGTCAGGAAGAAAACTGAAGAGTCAAAATTTACATTGTTGATAAAATAAAAATTATTATTTTTCACAAATTTTGATGAATAATTTCGAGTTGACTCAGTTAAATCAGTCAACAATCATACTGTCACAGGGAGCCAACAGTGAATCCCCAACTTTAAGACCCTGGATTTTTTACTGCTGTGTAATATGAGTGGACTTTCTAAGAAGATGTTCAGAGTACATCTACTTATTTATTTGCTCTGGGTCCTAGAGACACAGTATTGGACAAAAAAATGAGAAACACAAGGACTCGGACTCTTGGACTTTCTATTCCAGCATGACACCAGGTTTTAGGCACCTCCTGAAGTTCAGAGGCAGCTTCTGAATACTTCCTGAAAGCAGATCCTTTTTGTAGGTTCCCAGGAACATTCTCAAGTCAAGTTCACATAATAGCGTAATGTGTTGGCCTAATTAAATATTTATTTTCTAGTTCCAAAAGTGGAACTGAGAAGGGAATTCTTTTTCTGCCAAAGAACTGGGCCTTCCCGAGGACACCAATTCACAAGGTAGTGAGTACAGCAAAAAAAGCAAGTTTTACTGCCACCTACTAGGCCCAGAACTAAAGAAGATTCTCAGCTCAAAAGAGTATAAACAGTCATAGTTTTCCACGATACCACAGCAGGCCTCCAGGCACACGGATGCCAAAGCAGAATTGTTCCTGCTGCCTTGGGGACCTTGTCTGGCTGGTCGTGACAAAGGACCCGAACAGTCTCCTCACTGACTCGGCAGCTGAGGCACCGAGAGTCTAGATGAGGAACATGTTCTCAGGCCATTCCAAAAATATGCCCCAAAAGTCCTTGCTTTTATGGGGCTAAGGGCTTGCAACAAAGGTGCCCTCTCTTCCCCCCATCCTTTTAAGACAGACTGCTAAAAGTCAATCGTATCTTGTATTTTAAACGTCGCATTTACACCTAAATTTATACACGCTGTATTAAAACCAAACTGTACCATACTTTGGTATTTATAGCCCATAGCTTTCAACTAATTTAAGAGAGAGCTTGGTCGTAATAGGGCGAAAGTCTTGTTTATAAAAGCAGCAGCATTTATGGGGTACCGATTCAACATTTCTATGCGCTATCGTGATAAACCTTCAGCAAGCACCCCAGCCACACCTGGATGGGGTTTCCAGCACAATCTCTTCCCAACTTTCTATCTGCCTTCACGAAGGGTGCTTTCAAATCTGTCTCACACTCCTTGGCTGGAGGCTTGACGCATTCTGAAGTACCTGGGCTTTGATACTGGAAACAGCATATTTCCCAACAGGGATCCTGATACTTTGGCTTCTGCAGTGAGCTGAATGGTGACCCCTCAAAAGATGATTAGGGACCTGGGGTCCCTAATCCCCAGGACCTGGGAATATTACCTAAGATGGCCAAAGAGGTGATCAAGAGAAGGATTTTGAGAAGAGGGGCTCATCCTGGATGATCTGGGTGAGCCCCAAATCCAATCACAAACACCCCCAAATGCGTGGGACAGAGGGGGCTTGGACACACTGAGAGAAGGCCACGTGACCAACGCCGCACCACCGGCCAACAAACACCTGGAGACACCAGGAGCTGGAAAGGCAAGGACCAGATTCTCCTCCTCCGAAGCCTCTGGGGGAGTCTGACCCTGCCTGACAGCCGGATCTCTCACTTCCGGTGTCCAGAATCCTGAGAGAACTGGTCACGATCTTTTGTTTTGAACCACCCAATTTGTTGTTACTTGTTACAAGGGCCCTAGAAAACTTAATGCGGTTTCTTAGCGCTCTAACCAAAGGCTTGTTTATAGAACCAAAACAAACAAACAAAAAAACCCTATTGATTAATTAAGTTCTTGGCATCTGTGGTACAGAAACACACAGTTAATACCTTATGAATGCGGGCGTGCCTGGGTGGCTCAGTAGGTTAAAGCCTCTGCTTTCGGCTCAGGTCATGATCCCAGCGTCCTGGGAACGAGGCCCGCATCGGGCTCCCTGCTCAGCGGGGAGCCTGCTTCCTCCTCTCTCTCTGCCTGCCTCTCTGCCTACTTGTAATCTCTCTCTCGCTCTGTGTCAAATAAATAAATAAAATCTTTAAAAAAAAATACCTTATGAACACAAAGGAAAAAATCCATCTCACTCTTATCAATAGGACAGAATCCTATTTGTCAAATGTGGGGTTGGAAGAGGCTATTTACTAGAGGTCACGGTTTTACTTGGTTTTAACGACTTCAGATTCTGGCCTTTGCCAACTTTCTTACTTAATAATTTATTTCCTGTAAGCTCTTAAAACAAATAAATAAAAAACCTCAGTGTTTTTGAATGAATGTTGGCCACAGAGAACATTCTTGATTTCCCCAGCTGAGTACAAATAATATTTTGGCTCTCAGGCTTAATCTTAGTAACAACTTCAGATGGGAGATGGTATTAGTTTAAATTCATCCTCACTTTGCACCTAAGTATTTTGATGGAGTATTCAAGTGGATCATCGTTATTAGCAATATGCACTCAACTCAGGGTTATCCAGTGAAGTTGACAGTGCTCATTTCCTAATCTCAAATTACATTTGTATTTGATAATCCTCATACACTGCAGATTATTTCACTAACACTTCACAGAGAATCACGATTCTAGATCCTGCTTTGGCACTTTTTGATGACTTCAACTTTTAAAAAGTGCAGATGTACGTCTAAGGACTGAAAGCAGATTGATGAAAATGTTCAAATGGTCTTACATCCAGAATAACCAGGAAATGCCTAGATTTGTTCAGACATACAAGTGGAAAAAAGACCCTCAGAAATGATTCAGCTGGTATCCCCATAAGTGAATTATGTTGATGAATATTTGATTCATGGATTCATGCATTTGTACGGCGAGGCTGTGTTCTAGAATCTGGCCCCAACTTTAACTTTTCAAGAAGGAGACAATAAGCTGTGCAGTCAAGTATGTGCAGGCTGAGAACAGTGCGCAAAGACTCTTTCATCTACTGGAGGCCTCACCTCCACTGGCACGGGCACATTTAGGTGGATAAACTAAGATGTTATTAAAATAGAATCCAACTGAAAAGAAGTCTGTCCAAGTGTTTTTCACAAATCCTACATGTTGATCATTTAGAATTTAATTAGACAAAACGCTTAGGCATCATTTTAAGCTACTTTCCTAGGATAAAATTCGAAGAAAATGAATGATGCTGGTTACCAACAGCTGTACTACAAACAAACTGAAATTCTGACTCCTCTAAGAGATACAGGTGAGGCAGCTTTTGAAATTACTAGCAGCCACTCCTACGTGCTGTCTGTCACACAGGCTTTCCAAGCTCATCACTCCCTGAGGAAGAGGCCGAGGTCATGTCAGGAAGGAGGCACCCCCGTCTCATCATAAAGCCAAAACAACTCTAAGCTCAGCTTTCCTGAGAATCTATATTCTTTGTATTTTATATCCGTGTTTAATCACAATCCCCATTAAGATACATTATTCGCCTTTGTTATCTCAGAGGGGAAAATGAGTGATATCCACACTTGCCGTGTCTGTTAATAACAAATAACCTCTTTACACCTTCATTCTTTACAGAAGGGGAGAGCCAACGGGATTTATACAAACAAGCAACTGGCCACATTACCACGGCAGTAAGGAATATGGGTCACATTGTCAGAAAAAAAGAAACACTACTTAATATGCTGTGTAATAAAAGTCACAATAAATAGTCATGGTCACTACAGGATCCAGAACCTTCTCCAGTGGGCCTCAGTTCTTTCCCCGCTCTGCCTCACCGCCTCACCCCTCAAGTGCTCTAGGCAGGACAAGAGAATGCTTGAGAGAGGACCCTGCAGCCTCCCTGCCTCCCTCGGGGGCTCTGAATCCTGGCTCCTCCACTTCTCAGCCTTAGGAACTTTCAGCTCTACTTCCAGCCTCCTGATCTGAACCCTGAGAAGCATAAAAACACCAACCAGAAGGACAGGATCTGAGAGCACTCACCTGAGCACAGCGTGAGTTAGATTTTGTCATTGTCATTTATGGCGATATCATACAACTCACCTCTAACCTTGCATTAAATTTTCCACTAATGAGTAGTATGCTCACTCAGGAATATGGTCCTAAATGAGGCAACAGGCAATAATGAGTCATAAATTTACTCTATCACCCTCCCCCCAAAGTCTCCTTAGCTAGTGTCAGGTATATAAAACTTGAATCCTCTCTAAAGAAATGAAAAGGCCATCCCACATCAAAATTAATTAATTAATTAATACTTCTTTTTCAAGACAGTGGTAAGGATATCAGAGTAACAAGTCTTCCAAAAAAAGAGAGCAAGCGAGCTTGAGAGAGCTGAAGTCTTAGATCCCTCTGAATTGCTTTTATTAAATGATATAGACACAGGGCACAGTACCATGAAAATCAAATAATTTAAAATTTCCCAAGAAGAGCTTTAAAACCCCAAAATGGCAGCTTTCGGTCAAAATAGATTTATATGACTTTAAGAAAGCATTAGCCTTACATAAAAGTCTTCACGGGACAAATTTTACCTAAGACAAAAAGAGGTTTAGGGTGCCTGGGTGGCTCAGTGGGTTAAAGCCTCTGCCTTCAGCTCAGGTCAGGGTCCTGGGATCAAGCCCCACATCGGACTCCCTGCTCAGCAGGGAGCCTGCTTCCTCCTCTCTCTCTGCCTGCCTCTCTGCCTACTAGTAATCTCTTTCTGTCAAATAAATAAATAAAATCTTAAAAAAAAGGTGTCTAGTTGATAGCACTATAAAATCAATTAATTTCATGGTTTATAATATAGCTACATATTTAGTTGCTTGTTGACAGATGCCAACCAAATTTACACATGAACCACCTAAAAGAAAATGTAGCAGAATCTTTTTTCCACTAGTGGATTTTCATAATCAAATACTAGCACCACAAACAAATACTGAATATATAATTCACAATAGTGTGCTATATCTTAAATATCTTAAAAATCATAATAAACCCAAATATAGTTACTACAGAAATGCACAGTGATAAACATAACAAAACATTTGCAATCTTTGAAATTGTTCCATTTTTATATAGTGGATTCCAAGTGTTCTAGTCCAATTAGATCTAAGTAAAAGCCCTATGAATGTCTCCCAGGGAATAGAAAAAAATAGAATTTCTCACTGAAATTATCATCGTCCTCTCTTACAAGTGTCTTGAAAATGAATCCTAAGGATTTTTTTTCTATTATCTACATTGCAATGAGCCAGCACAGTAACATTTTTTCAACTCACAGGGACAATCTGAAACGTAACTTTGTGAAAAATGAGAGTACTTCTGCATATTCTATGAGCTTCCTAGATATATGCTGATTAGGTGTTTCGGCTCCTACAAACCCAAAGGTTTGGGTTGTCACTCCCCTTTTGTTAAGTCCTTGCAAGCATATTCCTCTCTCGCCCTTGGGTAAATTAGAAGTATCACATTCTGCAGTGTCATCTGTGCAATCTTGACCATCATCACCTAGGTCTGGCTGTGTCTCCACAGTCTCCGGAAATTGGGTAGGGTCTAGCACACATACCCAAAGCACTCCAGACCTCCGTCCCGCTCCCTCATTTTCGGGTACTGCTCACAGCTCAAAGCACCACAGCTCAAAGAACAAAGGTTCTTGAAACACTTTTATCAGAACCGGGGATATTGGGCTCCCGAAAGATTCATTCATTGAAAAATACATCGGGGGCGTCCAAATGCGCACACGCACTGAGAATGCCGGCCTGAAGGACCCAGGCACAGGACCTGCCCTCACGAAGCTGTAAGAGTCGCGGGCAGCTGTGAGAAGGGAGAACTGCAGGAAAGTGGATGCTCTGGGCAATTAGAATGCAAAGCGAAACACTCTTTGTGATCTAGAAGTCATACCGAGGGGTGGCGACACCTCCCACACGTGGCAGTTCCCAGTGGCACCCCACGTGTCTCGTGGAACGGTGCTCCTAACATCTGTGGTCTGATGCATTCCTGCGGGGAAAGGGCTGGCAGGAATAGCGGCGTAGGATCCCTCAACATTTCGTGGAAGAACTGGTTTGCTGCTGTTTGTTCCCGGATCAGGCCCTGCACCCATTCCTCTCTGGAGCCTCCTAACAGTACGAGTGGAGGCCTGGTTATCGTTTATGATGTTTCCTTCACCTAGCTTGAGGTAGGTGACATGCCTGAACCTTTCAAGTTTCAAGACCCTGCCCATGCACTCTTTCTCTCATGGTTTTCTGCACAGTATTGATTAATGAGGTCATACTGCAAAACACTCAACTGTTTATGATGATTTCCCCCCGCTTGTCTGGCTGTCACATAAGGTCACTGAGAGATGTGTCTGCTCCTGTACTGGTCAATGTTACCACTGCAACTGACCAGATGGAAGGTGTTTACAATTTTGGTGATTGTGCGTTGTGCTTCCAAGATGCCTTAAAAGCTTTCCAGATGTACCCACATTCCTCTGCTTTCCCACATATGCTCCTTCGTGATTATTTTGAAAGTATATTATAGTCAAGAAATTGTGCTTCCACTGCATAATGCATGAACTTGTCATTTTTATATTAGGTATAGTTTTCACATCTCCTTCCTGAAGAAGGCTGGGGTCCATGTTCGGCTTTGAAACTGAAGCAGTGACGAGAAAAGGACCCACGCGCTGAATACCGCAGATATTCCAGTGCAACCTTCCCCAAGGTCGGAATGGCTGGCCTGCCAGTATTTTACCTACTTTATGTTTTCCTCCCTTTTCCAGAAAACTGCACAATGACCACCTATCTTTAAGCATTCTGGTATTTGTTTCCAGGTATTCTGTAAATTAGTTAATCAAATCCCAGTTCCCTTTGTTTTTCAAAAACATTACACTTCAAACAGAAACTGTGACACTTAATAATTATCCTTTTAAGCATAAGAACATCTTAAAAGAATTACAGTATTCAGTTTTACTTTGAGAGAAAAGCAAGGTGAATGGAAAGAGAGAGAAGACAGAGAGAGAGAAAAAGCATCCACACAAACTAACCAACAGAAAAACAGCATCTTGCCAATTTAATGAAGAATAAACCGTGAGATTAGTTTACATAGCAATAGATATGTTGTGGAGAATTACTCAATCTGCACTCAGCTTCCTGCTGGGTTAAATGTGAGCTAAATTATTATTTTGCTTACATTTACGCCCTTGTGGATTGTGAAAGCAGAGCCTCCTTTTTAATCTGCTTTCTGCATGATAGCAAAAAGTCTCCGACTCCACACACTGCACTCAACACCCAGTGATTCCCATACTATTTTAACAAAGTAATCAGGGCCACAGACCTTTAAACTATTTCAAAGCAATGGACAGATTTTAAAAGATGACATTTTACAACTTCTTTACTAGAAATATTTCCCATTTCACCCCACCATAGTCCCTAAATGTTTAAATTAATGGAATCTCCTACATTATCTATACGCGGCGGTCAATAGTCTTCGTGATATCGAATATGGAGGCAGGGAGTCCCATAACACATGCCTACTCACTATGCATCGCTAGTACCTACCACAGAGCAGGCTGATATTTAGCCATTAAATGAGTAAATAAACCTACCCCTAGGTAAGCCACGGTCATGTCCGCAAAGCTCTCCAGACAGAAATCTCACGCTAACGCAATGCTGCATGGCTCAATCCATGTTTCTGTAAGAACACATCTGATGGACTGCATACACGGCCATCAGAGTGCCCCCCTAGGGTAGCTGGTGGGAGCTGGCCATAGAGCCTGCTCACTCCGAGGAGGCCTGAGGCACTTGAAAAAACCCTCAGGTGATTCAACCTTCCCAGCCCTATATTCGAATCACTGCTTTGTAGAGCAAGACCCAACAAAACAGAAGAGGGTTTTATCTCAGACCATCACTGATGGGAGTGTCTCCCGTAATAAATTTCCAGTAGCACAAGACCCCAAAATGACACCGCATCAAACCACAAACTCTATCCCTCTGGGACTGAATCCATGGCTTTCCCAACCCCAACCTCCTCCCCTTTGTTTTTTCCTAGACAGTTCACTGACCGGGACTCGTCTCACAGCAGTTAAGTGGTGAACAGAAGAAGTACTAAGAGCAAGATGAAGGGGACACTTCAGTGCACAGAGCCATGCACGGTGCTCGGGCTTCACCCCCGCGACCTCTCCACATTGACACGGAGAGACAGGTGCCAAGGTGCCCTCACTTAGCACAGCCACGCAGAGGCTCTGAGACACCGCTAACAAGGCAAGGACAAAGCTGAGATCTGGGTAAAGATGTGCTAAAGCAAACAAAATCCTGCTCTGCCACACTGCTCAGGCGCTCCAAGCTGGGAGTGTATGACTCCAGTGGAGGGAAGCACATACGTGGAAGGTCAGATGCCAACTCTGCCACTAACCAGCTATGTGCCTTTGGGTGTATCGCTTACGATCTCTGTGCCTCAGCTTCCTCTTCTGGAAAATGGGGACAATAGTTTAGAAGAACTGAATTAATATTTACGAGGGGGGCGCCTGGGTGCCTCTGTCAGTTAAGCGTCTGCCTTCATTCAGGTAATGGTCCCAGGGTCCTGGGATTGAGCCCCACGTCCAACTCCCTGCTCAACGGGGAGTCTGTTACTCCCTCTCCCTCTGCTCCTGCTCCCTGCTCACGCTCTGTCTCTCTGTCTCTCTCTCCAACAAATAAAATCTTTAAAAAATGTTTATGAAGTACATAGAAAAACATCTGGCTAGTACTGAGCATTACATAGCATTTGTTAAATGAATAAAGTATGGCTAAACAAAAAAAAAATGTGGCAAGTGCTTAATACACATAAGCATATTAAATGAAACAAAAGTGGAGCATTTAAAATAAAGTGTAAGGGCGCCTGGGTGGCTCAGTGGGTTAAAGCCTCTGCTTTCGGCTCAGGTCATGATCTCAGGGTCCTGGGATCGAGGCCCACATCGGGCTTCCTGCTCAGCGGGGAGCCTGCTTCCTCCTCTCTGCCTGCCTCTCTGCCTACTTGTGATCTCTCTCCCTCTGTGAAATAAATAAATAAAAATCTTTAATAATAAAAATAAATAAATAAATAAATAAATAAATAAATAAATAAATAAATAAAGTGTAATTTGTTAATCTCGTTTGGTCCGACTATCACTGTTCCACATTAGTTGAGCAGAGTACATGCTGGGTTTTTTGTGGATACAATTTCAATTTTTGTTATTCACTTTGCTTATATCCTATTTTCATCTCCCATTATCACTGATAACGAGTTACGTATCATTTATGCTCAACCAATTGAAATCTTTTGTTAAAAACGGAGAGTGCTATCCCAGAAAGTCTTTCTTGATGCAATATCAAGTAACTCTATGGAGAAAAAAAAAAATCAAGCACTCCACTGGATCTTCTTACTAGACGTCTCCATGTTCCTTTCCAATTACCTCATAAAATGTCAGCACATACAAAAAGCAAAACACAAGAATATACAACTCATTACTTTGATACCAGGTCCTTCTTACTTTTCCTTTTTTATTGTGCAAGTTAATTATTTAACCTCAGCCACTATGAATCTGGGTATGTGTTAAACCATACATTAATGTTAGGCTTTCATACTTAGGAACGATGCCATATTTCAACTGGTAGTACATTTTATATTTACATTAACGACTACATATCCGGTGAAGTAAATTACTCTTTATTTTTTACTGCAAAGACATGATTATGCTTAAGTTTATATAAAACTGAAGGGAATATAATGTTTCCGTTTCAATGAATGCAGCTTCAAAAGTGTGGTTCAAATAATTTTGAATATCAGAGTATCTGTTACCCAAGAGACAAAGAGCAAAGGACACCCAAGTGAAATCTTCTTAACTTTCCTAGGTAGTCTTCTTATCCTCTCTGTACACCGAGCTAATGCAGCAGTCTGTGGCCTGTCATCTGTCTTCATGTTCTGAGAAAAGGCTGAATGGGCTCAATGTGGTCAGCACACACAAGTGCAGCGACAGCGAACATTTTCAAAAGAACAGAAAAATCAAACACTATTCAATTATTCAAAGAAGTCCACTCCTCCTCCCTAAAGCAAGTTTATTGATTGGATAAAAAGCAGAAAAGCTGCTTCTCAATGTTAAAAATGAATTTACTTACCTTGGCCCTCTGAGGGCAGTATTACCTAACACACAGACAGGAAATTTCAGAAAACAATCTACCTACCCTTCCCATAAAAATCATCTTTGAAAAAAATCTGAAATGGGCATATTTGTCTTTACACACAAGTATTCCTTTCTTCGTCATTATCTGTACCTCTACAAGCATAAGAGTGTTTGTTTTCCAGAGTTTCCATTAAGTTTGAAAGGAAAGATTTTCTTGAAATCAAGGCATCATGAAGGAAAATGACTTGAGGCATCAGTCATGAAAGTCATTCAAAATCCAATGAAATGAAAAATTACAGAAATGACTCTGCACTGTATAATTACTCTTAAGTTCTAGTAAGTTTCTGTCATAATGGTCCCTGTAATTTGTTATTTAAAAACTGCAGGACACCAGAACATAGGAATCTTTGAGTAAAGATAAACGATTTCAAAGAGATTAGCATTCAGCACCAAACTATAGGTGACTGGGGGTCTCCTTACAAGCAGCCAACAGCCAATAGGCTCATTTATTACAAATCCCTCACTTATTAATAAAATATAAGACAAATGACAAATTGGTAGGGTAGGGTCAAAGCACTGACCTAATTTTCAGACTACTGCTAAAACTGTAAAAATCTTCACAGAGCATGAGGATTATCAATTTCCTTTCCTGAACCTAATGCAGCGTGCACTGGGTGTTTTATTCCTTTTCCTCAGAAAGTAGTTATTTCCCGCAAGGTAGGAAAAAAGTTTTCTGGCATCTGCTCATCAAAGATTTTTTTTGGATGTACAAAACACGAGATACAAAACGCTGAATAATCAGCCTACAGTGACAAGGCAAACTTTTAATTGAAGAATATAAAAAGTGCTGATCTTCATGTCAGAGTCTTAACGTGTAAGTTACTTAGTGACCATCCAATTGCACGCCACCAACGCCCCCCAATTAACCCAGCCCAAACCAAAGAGCCGTCTTCCGTTGAGTGACCTCCTGAGGGGAGATAATTATTATAAGCCGGTAAGTAACAAACTTTACTTTCACATGTGGTTTCCACTGAGTGGAAATACACTCTTATACAGAATTTGTATTTACGTTTAAGAAAAGCCCTTGCTTCCCCAAGTTAAGGGATGATGATTCTCTCTCCCCTCAGGAACTATACCAGTACCTGGCATAACGTCATGAGTAAACGGGGTTCTTGAATATGTGCTATGGGAATTAAACAGTTGTGTCCTTTTTAAATTATACTGGACTATGGAAAATTTCAGGAAGATTACATTCCAAATCCTATTTTACTAAAACAAACAGTACCCACAGTTAGCTTAAGAGAGTCAGTGGAACATAATGTAAATGCAGGGAAGGGAAAGAAGGTCATTTCATAAAACTCTTTTCTGTAATAAATATATATACTTAAGTTTAAATATCTCCTCAGAGAGATGCCAGGAAACAACAGCTGCTGTTCTATGTGCTTTCACTTAAAAGTATAAAATTATGAACTTTGATGCTGTGTTCCAGTCTCAAGCAAATAAGTGACTTGCCCAGCCAAAAACGACACGAACTTCACGGTTTCTGCCTTTCTGCCTTTGTATCTTAATCATCTTCTGTTCTAAAAAGTGCTACCAAGTTTACCAACATCTTTAATCAGATTTTCTTGAAACTAAAACACATTAAAAATTTTAAGCCAAAACATTTAGCAAGATGCCTTAAAGAATATGTCAGACAGAGGAATACTCTTCTGTTTTCAACATACTGGCCAATATTTTTAAAAATTACTATTCATGCAGGATTTTTCCGAGGCACAACTCAAATGCATCCATATACCATTAACGCTAGAGCAGTTCCTCAAGGCTTTCTAGGTTATCCTGAAAACACACCAAGCACCAGTCTCACTCATATGTCTTCACGGTCGGAGAGTCTCCTCCTCATCTGTGACACTACATTTCACGAGCTCTGGGATGTTTCCACCTCTTTGGTGCTGGAAGTTGTTTGGGGGAATGCCATTATTAAAAAGAAAATTAAATGATGACCTTCACAACCTGTGTATGAACACTGGCATTTGTCACCATGTGCTGTTAGATACTAAAATCTCCTTCGGAGAAGCCGGCATCGTGTTCCACAGCATTCAGATTGAAAGTTTTTTCTTTTTCTTTTTTTTTAAGTGTAACCAATTTATTCTTCAAAACCCAAAAAGAACCCTTCGTCACTATCCGCAGTCCTATTACCCACGTCGGCAGCCAGATGGGGCAGCTCTCCCAGGTGCAGCCTTCCTGGACTCTTCCCCCAAAATGAGGGAAGAGAGGAAAAACCGGAGGGACCCCCGGCCCACGCATGCGCACTAAGCAGGCTGCGCGGACTTGAGAGGCTGTCGCCGGCCATGGCCACGGCTGCCCCCTTCCCGCCAGAAGCGCTGCGCCTCGCGAGCCCTCAGCTCGGTGCGAGCCTCATCAGAGTCTTGGGCTGCAAATGCATGAGCCGGGGCAATCGCATCATGTTTAAAAACTCCATGCGGAGATAAATATTATTGTTAGTATTGTTTGTTCACGACAATCATTAAACTTAAATCATTGTGATAGGCCTGAAAATCTAATTTTAAAAAATAATTCTAACCCAAATACAGCTTAAGCGTTGGCCACAGCAGGGAAAAATGGGGTTCTAAGGTCATGAGATTAATTCCGAATTAAAGGAATAAATACAGTTTTCAGCAATCTCGGGCCGCATTTTCTAAGTAGAAAAATGATTTTATGAGCTACAACAGGAAATCATGCCTGAGTAAGCAGTCCTACCACACCCCAAGAACAGTCCTCTCATATTCTCTTCCAACAAGCGACTTCCCTTCAGGGTTATGAAACAACCATAAATCACTAACTAGACCTAAGGTTCTAAGGAAGCACCTCACATCTCTCCCACGACCTCGGGGACGGTGCGTGCTCACCGTGCAACGCCGCCAGCGTTGGGAGGCGCCCCACGCACGCCAGCTACCGGCCTGCAGACCCACGCACACCGCACGCCTCCCCAAACCCAGACACTCCTAACAGCTACCACGGCACAGGGTCCAGACGTCCTCACATACCAGCATCTCATTTAATCCTCCCGCGATCGCTCCGTTAGCGGTTCTTGTGGCCGCCTCGTGCCCGTGAAGAAATCGACCCTTAAATAGGGAAAGGACTTCCGTAAAGTCACTCATCTGCGGGACGTGATATTTAAATCTGGTCTGTGTTAAGTTCAAAGACGCTCTGCCTTTAATATTTTAATCGCCTCAGCATGTATACTTGCCTTGGCTACTCAGATTTTGTAAATGGCTCTGAAAAAAATGAGAAGTAATATGACATGACAAATAAAGGCCAGAACTGCAAGTTGCTTTTATACAAGCTTGCTTTTGTTCAGCCACTCACTGGCGGGCATCCTGTTATTCCACACTCACTGGGTTTAATAATGCCCCTACCTGGAAATCGGCCTGCTGCTTGCTCCCAAACTTAGCAGGGATATCAACACTGACCGTGAAACTACAAATATTTGTACATAATTCCACATACAAAAATATGGGCATATCCATGGCCTCTAAATAAAAGATTAAATCCACAGCAAGACAAAGGCAAGGTCCAGTGTGGCTGATGAGTCTCTAAGCCTTTGCAGCAAACACAGATTAGAGTTACTTGAAGAGAAACTGACAGTGAGCTAGAAAGTTTTTCTAAATAGACCTGACCTCTATTCCTTTACGGAGAGTGGAAAATAACAGATAATCTTCCTTCAGTGCTTTCAGAAAGACATTCCTCTGGTCACAAAGCTCTGTCAGTTATGTTTGCCTTTCAGCCACACATTAGGCATTTCTGCTTCGTAATTACGCAACAAAACCCTAAATGTCTTAGGAAAACAGGAGTCTACCAAAAGTCCACGCAAAAACTCTTTAGTCACATCATACACATTTTTTTGTAGTATAAATCAAAATAAGGGGAAAAGAGGGAAAAGATAAATCAAAGGCTTCTCTTTTTGTTTTTCAGCAATTTCACTCACATCATGCTTGATTTTAAGATTTGACATTTAAAAATAAATATATAAAATAAAACTTTACAAAAATTTGGTGTCCTAGAACAGAAACACCTTTGAGAGGCTGGACTTCACATCAGCGTTTCTTCTCGATTATTTAAAGTCAAAGTTATTAAGCAGGTATTTAATAAACATCCCCTCTGGAGTTATCATAGCCTTTAAAAAAATGACAGAGATACCAGCTCTCTAATACCTAATGACAAGAAGGGATCAGAAGGAAACCCACAGCCAAACCAGTACTCTGCGATGACAATGCATGCCTGTCATTTACACTGTCAAAGACAACTGAGAGGGGGAAAAAAAGAGTATTAACCAAGAAGGCCTGGTTCCCGTACAACTTTGCTTCACAACTAGTCGCATTTGAGTTCAAAGCAGGACGGAATTACTTGGTAGAATAAATTCGGGACTCTCTATCTCACCCCTAGCGGTCGGCCGTAAAACAAATCAATTCAGTCTCAAGTAATAGTTGACAATACTGATTGGTGTTAAACTGTTCGTATGCACATGAAAAGTGTGGCCATTTACCTGCCTGACTTCCTAGCCCAAATCTCCTGTTCTCGGTTAACAATTCACACCCCGCATGAACCGACTGCATTAGCTGCCGTCTCTACGGGGAAACGAGAAAGTTTGTGTTGCCATTTAGACGAGAAGCTGCTTTCCTGCATCTATGCGGGAATAAGAGAAGGAAGAGGAAGTATTAAGTCCCTAAACTAATTAACGAAATAAGGGGGAGGGGGGCAGGCAGGAAAACAATGATAATTAGTATGTACCCTTGGTTAACCAAATCCACACATACATTCATTCTGTATGTGCACAAACATCAGCAGCATCATAAACCGTCTCAAGTTCGAGCCATTATTCAGTTCGACATCTGCACATGTTTATGCGTCTCTCCAAACAACCTCTTGAACACCCTGCTGGAGCTGTCATTTTTTTTCTTCTCCCTATCTGGCAGATGGCAAGTCAACAATCGGCATCAACAGCAGCCGAATATCTCCCCCTCCGTCCTACCCCCCTAAACAGACACAATAATAACTTCTTTGTGCTTCCCTACAATGCAGCTGCTTAAACCATTTCGCTACAAGGCTGCTTTGCCTTAATAAAAAAAAAAAAAAAAAAAAAAAAGGAAAAAAAAAAAAACCCTTCTGTCAAGTCTACAAAGCAGCATAATGTTAAGCAAGCTAAAGCCACAGCACAGCTGCAAACGGGCAGACACACTGACAGCTCCTCCCTTAACAAAGCCCTGTGAATTGAAGGGGGTTCATCTGAGGCTCACACAGTAATTAGTATAAAAAAGTCCGACAGCCTCTATTATGCTAAGGGAAAAAAAAACTGGACAGAGCTGGGCTGCTGTTTTGCGTCAAGAGTTCTGCTGCAGAGCAGATAAATCATGTTGGGTTTTTTCCTCTCTTTTTAAAGACAGTAATAAGGAGGATGAGAGAAGCTAATTTGAAAACTTGGACACAGTAATTGTACCATATGGTGAGCATTTATCCTTTCTGAAATGCACGCTAACAGTCACTTACATGCACACTGCTTTGTTTTACAGTTGTTATTCTCCCTACCATATTCATAAAATGGATTTGAATATCTGATACTCAAGAGAAGTTGTGTGTAATTAGCAACAGAACTGCCTGGGTTTAATTTATTGGCCTCGCACTGCAATCTAGTAAATGCAAAACAAAATTAAACAATGTGTCCACTTGGTAAAATGTTTTTTCTGTAACTCAATAAAAAAGAACGAGGACTACAACAGGTTCATTGGAGTGTTGTTAAGTTAAAGTACAGTATATTTCGAGAATTCCAAAACAATAAGCTATGGCCGTTAGAAAGATTCTACGGACCCATTTCAAAGATACCAGATCACTAGGAGAATGACCTTTCATTAAGACCATCTGGTTCAATTCTGTATTTCACTGAAGCAGATGTAACTCTCCTCCGTACATATCAGTAAATCTAGACTTAAAAGAATTCCCTTGTATGTGTTCTAAAAATTTTTTCAAGAAAATCTGTCAATTATTAAATAGTTACTTAGTACAATGTGCCAAGCACCATGCTAGCCACAGGGACGAGGATATAATGACAAAAAGTCTTTACATATCTAAAATAAAATCGGAACATAAACTGACTTAATATTTCTGTCTGCTTCAAAATTCTATAAAAATCCACCTACTATTTGAAAAAAGTCCTCAATAACAACAGGGCATTGCTTATCAAGGCCCAATACATATTAAAGTGACATTTTTCTGACAAAATATGGTGTAAAAAATAACTGTACGATGTTTTTCTCTAATCAAAAGTAAATTCACTTCCATGCCAGCTGTGTGCTTCTTAAGAACAAAATATAAAATGTTTATCTACCTTCAATAAACTATACTCTAAAACACCGAAATACTCCACTAGAATGCATTTGACCATTGAAACTTCAAGGGGAATGAAATCACAGCTCTGCATTTTTACAATTGAATGTATCCATGAGTATTGCCCTGATTGCTATTTTGGGGATATGAAAAAATATTTTAATGAATTATTATTTCAACATAGAACTTAAAGTGTCCCCGCCCAAGCCTGAAGTACTCTGTGACTTCAGAAATAAATGTGTCAATGGTAATAATGTTCCAGTACCATCCAAGACTGTGATCCAACTGAAGGTAGGTACAGTTACACAGAAAAGGAATGGCCCCATTCAACAAGTTCCCTCAATTTCCTTCAATCTCTCTCTATCTTGGCTTAGAAGAAATAAACTTGATCATCCGTTACGGGTATAGTGGCTTCTCTTTATGTGACCAATATGGGACCAGAGGACCAGTTTGCTTTAAGATAAAAATATCTCATTTTTCTATTCTGCTTTACAGTTTACTAAACACTTTCAAATATGGAAATGGATCTTAAAAGCTTATTCTGATAGATCAGAATTTGGTTTGACATACACAGTGATGCTTCATTTGGGAATTAACTGGCCAGTAATACATGTCTGAGTCTGTATACTTTTCAACCAGGTGAATGAATCCTATTATGTGAACAAGGTCATTACCCTGTCTGGTGTTTAATAAAAAGCGGGGGGGGGGACTCAATCTATGGAACGGGAAAAATAAATCTTTTTCTAAAACTGTGCAGTTTATATATAGTTTAGTAGCTACCCTGGTTAACTAAATGAGCAAAAGAAATAAGAGAATAAAATCATTGGGAAAATAAGGTCAAAGACATCACCACCAAATGCCTGGCCTCTTCATCACATACCAGTAAAAAGCCATTCTTTGTGGAGAAACGTGAACTTGGTTCCATTTGGGAAAATCAAGTCGAGGAAGTTTTTGTAAGCTGAATATACTTATATACTAAATATACAATACTTAGTATGTTAGATGTGAATATAAGATCTGAAAATGTAAGATCTAAGGGAACAAAGACCTTGACTTCCACATCTGATCATTAGTGCTTCCTAGTAAAATCCATCTACAGTTTCTAAACTACCTAAAACCATTTCTCATTATCTCAATAACAGTGCAAAAAATCTAATTGTTCATAGGGACAAATTAAGACTATTTTAAAAGTCCTTTCTAACAAGAAGCATTTGTCAAGAGCACAGAGGAGTAGTTCAGAGAGAATGCTTTCTTTGTGTGATCACAATTCTGAAGACCATCCTTTCCCTAAGTGGGGGATGGTGAGGGAGAGAAGGAAACTCGGGTACAATAAGCGGTGAAGAAAATGTGCATAACTGGGCGCCTGGGTGGCTCAGTGGGTTAAGCCTCTGCCTCTGCCTTCTGCTCAGGTCATGATCTCAGGGTCCTGGATCGAGCCCCTTGTTGGGCTTTCTGCTCGGCAGGGAGCCTGCTTCCCCCTCTCCCTTTGCTTGCCTCTCTGCCTACTTGTGATCTGTCAAATAAATAAATAAAATCTTTAAAAAAAAAAAAAAAGAAAACGTGCAAAACTTAGACTTGCACAACCAAAGGTATCAGTATGTCAGGTAAGCATTATCATTTTGATTTATCCACCATGTATCTCCTTGAGAGCTCACGTTGGACACAGAAGTACAAAAGCTGAGGTCCTCTTGTTAAATGTGAAATACTAAAGTCCTAACAGTTTTAACAGGTACCAGACACAAACTACAATGGGTGGCAAACAGTTGGTCAAAGGCTGTGACACAGGAAAGTAGCGCAGCAATCTAGCGACTCCCTCCCAATGATGGCGCACCGGAGCCAAGACTTCGAGATTCAAGACACCTACGCACACAGACTTCCCCACAGAAATAAGAGCAACGCCGTCGATTTACAACACACTTCTCATTTCTGTAACAAAAGCAAAGCAAGTCAAAATAATCCTGATCATGGAACTGAAAATTAAGAGGGCCTAGAAGTTAAAAATGAATGCTTACTTAATATATTATTACGACGATGAAGAAATGGAAGAAGAAGAGTATTTCCAGAATAGTATTCCGTAGCGGGCTTCAGCTAAAGATGTACCTTTGCTATTTCGTCTTTAACCTCAGTGCTCTTTCAGGACTCCTCCTGATGCCGGGGGAAAACCCCACTGAAGCTAATGCAAGCGGAGGGTTAGTTATTAGAAGAGAACGGACACCTCGTCCAACGGGAAGAGCTGTGCAGGTAGAACTTCAGCAAATTACATCTGGAAGACTGCCAACATTACTCCGCTTTGTCTTGCTCAGGAACTGCGCAAGATCTGGTCTGGGTCTCTGTCTCTGGTCTCTCTTCTCCTGCTCGCTCTCCTATTCCCTCTCCTTTCCCTCAGAATGTCTGCTATACTTGCCATGATTTCTCTACCGGCTAGCTCCTCAGCTTGCTCACAGGGGCCGGGCCCCCCAGAACTCTGACTGTAGGCAGCCTCTCACAGACACTCGAACCCCAGCATGAGCTCGGGCTTCACCTCTCTATCTCTAAACCTCTTCAGCCCTTGGCCTCTCCAATCCCTTGAAGAAAGTCTTGGGTCAGATGCCCACTTAGCAACCTGACTGGGACAGGGGTGTCTACCCCCCAAACAAGAAGGGGTGAGGGTGAGCTTCCCTCAGAAAGGGCTATGGACAGAGCAACAAATCACTGGCATCTCCAACACATCAAGCCATGCTAAGTGTATGTGTATACATCTCTGTGTGTGTGTGTTTCAAGAAAGAGGATTCTAGTTTAGTAGATTAGTATTAACAACTGGGAAAAAATAATAATTAAAAGTCTTATGGAATAAGTCACTGAATATGCTAAAAAAATAAACAAAAAATAAATAAAACTGGGACGCCTGGGTGGTTCAGTGGGTTAAAGCCTCTGCCTTCCGCTCAGGTCATGATCTCAGGGTCCTGGGATCGAGCCCCACGTCGGGCTCTCTGCTCAGCAGGGAGCCTGCTTCCTCCTCTCTCTCTGCCTGCCTCTCAGCCTACTTGTAATTTCGATCTCTGTCAAATAAATAAAATTTAAAAAATATTTAAATAAATAAATATATAAATCAATCAATCAATCTCACCCCCAAACAGCTTTGTGTTTTGTGTGACCACCAGGCAGAACTATTAAGGTATCCGAACAGAAGGCGCCTGAATCTGTCATTCACTGTTAGCACATGAAACAGGCATGTTTTTATCCTAGTGAATAGTCTTATGCACTATATTTAAGAATAAAACAGACCGTGGGGCAGAAGCATACAATAGTGCCCCCCTTATCTGCAGGGGATACATTCCAAGACCCCCAGTGGGGGCCTGAAACTGCAGGTAGCCCCGAACCCTGTACGTACTCTGCTTTTTCCTAATACGTCTAGTATACCTCCATACCTGTGATAAAGCCTACTTTATAAACTAAGCACAGTAAAAGACTGACGACATGAAGTAATAATCCACCATGGTGGAGAACTGCCGTGTAAATGACTTCTATGTAACTGTGAGACAAGGTCCTCTTGCATCACAGTCTTTTAGTCAGTTACGATAGGAACTGTACACTAAGGATCTCAATGTCTTCCCGAGAAGAGTCTTGTCCAGGAGTTTTTAAACTGTGGATCAAGATATTTAATTCTCAACGATTAGGCAGTATCAAAAATACCAGAAGCACGGGTCGGCCATCTGACAAACAAGCAAGGTTCCAAAGGTTATTGGTCAGAGATTTAAAGCTCAGCTTATCATAGGAAAAATTTTACTAATGTAAATGGTAGTCAACTCTTACACAGAGCCCTTAGTTGAAAAAGCACTACCCAGTAGTACTCATGAGACTTAATATTTTTACAACACATCACCCTGTTTTCACCCTCATTTCACATGACCCTCCCCTAAACTTGGGAGACAGACAGTTCAGGTATTAATATTCCCATCAGTGTTCTCTGCTCCAGTAGATGGCACAAAAACAAATGGGAAGATATTTTTTGTTTCAAAAACAAAAGGTTTTTTGTTTCAAAACTGTATGGACCTGATGTAGAGAAGAGAATGAGATACTGAGCTTCCTATCACTGGATGGCGGGTATCAAAGATATAGACGAACTCTGAGTATAAGCTTGTGCCAAACTGCTCCTTAAGTCACTGTTAACACTCAGATTCTAGGATATTATGATTTTGCAGATTAGGAAACCAAGACTTAGAGCTGGCAAGGGACATGTGCATGGACTAGTTCTTTTGACTTCAAGTCCAGTGCAGTTCTGGCTAATCTATACATCATAGAGCATACAGTCTACGTGATACTTGTAAGAAATCCTGGAAACCCAATCCCTTTTAAATAGCACTTGTATTTTTAAGATGCATTATAATGAGTGTAGGACACTGAATATACAACATATCTATGGTCTTCTACATGCACAGGACAAGTGTAGGGTAAAAGAAGAAAGCCATATTTTTTTTTAAGATTTATCTTAGAGAGACAGAGTGAGAATGCAGGGGGAGGGGCAGAGGGAAAGGGAGAGAGAATCCCAAGCAGACTTCACACTGGGTATGGAGCCTGACACAGGGCTCAATCCCAGGACTCTGAGATCATGGCCCGAGCCAAAGCCAAGCATAAGACGCTTAACCGACTGTGCCACTCGGGTGCCTCGAGACCCATTTCTTTTGATGATGCATGCTATGCACAGGAAGACAGAGAAGTAGCTACCAGAGCAATGACGCCCAAGGCCCAGGTCAGACAGTCTCTTAGCACTTAGTACATCTGCAGGTGAAGCAGCTGTGAACCAGCTGTGAACAGTGGTTGAAAACCCCCACATCTTATAGCCATTGCCACCATCGGCAAGACTATGGACAGGGGTATTCCTAAGTCAAGGACCATATATATTCTCTCTGCTATCATTTCCACAAGATCTGAAAATTGGAAATATCGGGTCAGTCATGTAGTATATTTCTAACTAACACATATTATTAACTCTACATTTTTAAAGTTTTAAAAAGCTGTCTAAGCCATGAATACTGTACCCATTTGTTTTTTCTATTGGCTGATAAAATCCAGTTGTGAAGCACAAAAGGTTAAAAGCCATCAACTGAAAATATAAAGAGTGAATGTTAGTAAAGTGAATTGCTGAATGTTTTCCTTTGAAAATATTCTATACAATATTTTATTGTCTGAAAGACAAGGTAAATTTCACCTCTATTTAAGCACTGTAAAAATATGATACACTGTATTTAACATATGCATAAAACATGGCCATCATTCAATTATTTTCAAGTACCTAAGAAAATGACTCGCTCAGGACATAATACAAGTAACGAATCAAATCACAGCACACAGACATGTAGGTTTGCAACTCCTCTGTTCATTAAAACGCGTCATTTTCTGAGTATCATGTTTTGTCAAGATATTCATTAACTAAACCTACAATAAGCAACAACAACAACCAAAAAAAGCACAGAGCATAAGGCAAAAAAAAAAAATTTTTTTTAACAGCCAATTGTGTTTTAAAATCCTCTCCAAGGCGTGCCTGGGTGGCTCAGTCAGTTAAGTGTCAGACTCTCTGATTTTGGCTCAGGTCATAATCTCACAGCTGTGAGATCCTGCCCCACAGCCAGCTCTGCACTGAGCGTAGAACCTGCTTGAGATTCTCTCTCCCCCCATCCCTACCCCCACTCAAGCACGCATGCTCTCACTCTCTCTCAAAATAAATAAATAAACAAACAGATCTTTAAAAGAAATCGTCTCCAACTCTCAGAGTTGATTTTCTTATTTCACAATGTCCTCTACTCCTCCAACTCGCAAGGATGTCCTCCTAATACTACAACTCCAGGTTCTGAGTTGTTCCTGCCAACTCCCTAACACAGAATCCCAGATTTTCCTCGCAGTCTTCGATCCCCTCCCCTTGCTGAGTTCCACACTGACTCCTCCCTCCAACTGGAGTCACACTCAACTTCTCACTCCTCTGTTCCTTTCTTTTCTTGACTCCCATCTCCAATGACTAACGAATGAGAATTAAATTTTAAATTAATGAAATTATCCACTCTAACCACGGTTCAGTGTATTAGTGAGCTTGAAAGAGATAAACCACGAACTCTTAGCAGTAAACACAACCAAAATGTATTTGGGGCTCACGTCAAGTCAAACAAATGCTCCTTATCCATGGGTGGCTCTTTTCCAAGCAGGGATTCAGGGACCGAGACTCCTTCCTTCTAGAGACTCAACCATGTCCTTGGCTTCATGATTGCCATTAGAAAGGACAAGAGAAAGAGGACCCAACACGGGAGATGTTTACAAAGCATGGCTGGAAGTGGCACATCTTAATGCTGCTCGTACTTCAGGGCAAAAGTGGGCTTATGGCCACACCCAACAACCAGTAAGCTGGGAAATACAGTCTGTGTCCTGGGGTGGAGGTGAGGGGGGTGAGGCCGTGCAAAGGGATTTAGTGAATAAGTACCCAATCTCTCCTATACTGAACATCTACTGTATATTCTAAATAAAATCTTACTTAACCACCTTCGATTATGAGGGACACATAAAAAATGAAAGCAACTGTTCAACTAAAAATGGTTAATGTGCTAAATTTTATATATATTCACCACAAGGAAGGAAAAGAGGAAGGAAGGAAGGGGGAAAGATAAGGGGAAGGAGAAAAGGAAGGCAGGCAGTCTCCATCACTAAGTAACTTAAGATCTTTTTGGTAAGACACACACAACCATCAAAAAAACATTCATCAATAAAAAGTACTAAGTCAAAGATGAGTAAGTGTCAGATGTCACTAGAAGATAGTAGGTGCAATCTTCATGTGCTTGACCATAGTACAGAGAATCCTAAGGTTTTCATCCTAAATAGGGTCTCAACCAGACCTGGCCCACGTGTGTTGGTCTAAAAGATGTGAAGAGAAAAAAAACAGACTTGGTACTATCACGATGTTGCCTTAAAACAGGAATTTAACCAGGTATAGAGACACTCTCCTCAAATACGAGTATCTTTTAAAATTATACATTAGTAATCGACACTGAGCGTTCATGCAATCTGGGACAAATCAAATCACAGTCTCTTGTCTTTTTTTCTTTTTTAACATCTTCTTAGCTCACAGTATAGCTCTCAGAAAAGATAAGCATACAAACCATTCTTTCAAAGTATGTGCTGTAACACATTCCATTAGCAAACAGGGCTTCCAAGGATAAATAAGTAGTACTCTCACAATTCTTATATCTTCTATTGCTTACATGATGGACAGAAAAAGAAATTAATAACCTATAAAATTTATTATTTCACTGTAATCCTATCCTATCCTACTTTCTTAAAGAAGGTGTCCATGTAAAATACGCATAGAATAAAAGTCTGTCGGGTGCTACTGGATAACGCTTGCTTTCTGTTACTCCCGGACAACAAACATCAGTAGTGAGATTACAAATAACTTTTTTTTTTAAGATAAAACAAATGCAGGCATTATGACACACTTCCCTTTTTATACCAGATTTGAATCTCTTCACATTACATAATAAAAATCTCTAAAAGAATTAAGCATAAAATATTCCAAATAACTTCCAAACACATTTTGGAAGTGAATACAGTTTAATTTTACAGTCACTGAAATTTACACAGCTTAAAAGGTCACAGCAGGTGTTGTGGTAGTCTCATGATCAAAATGTTTAATGTTAAGAACAATGCATACATTTTGACACATCTGCTGAATTCATGTTGTAAGTGTGCTTACATCTAAACTTAAGAGAAACACTACAATACAAAACTTTAGAAAAAGATATATAAATTGAGGTAGAAAGAAGTTAAATTTACTTTATAACTCCATCAAGGCAGTTCCATCTAATTTTTTTTATATTTCTAAAATATATTCTACACATGCGTTTGAGTTTGCGCCTAGGAATAAAATGCTTAAGAGAAAACAATACAATTACCAAAATTTGTTTTACAAAGGGTATTCCCCAATCACAAAACATCTTTTCCAGTGTCCATCATACTCCCAGGCCAAAGCCTTTAAATAAAGTCAGAAAGTCAACATATTCTTTCAAATGAACAAGATGAGCAGTTTCCAAAAGGAGCAGCAGGGATGAGAATGCCCTGTCCAATCACCACCACAAAAGGAAAAATTCTTCCTACATGCAGAAAACTGAAGTGAGCATTCATGTTTTTGAGAAAATATCAACTAACTCAGAAAAACAAATTTCATGACAAATCCTACCTCAAATATGTAACATAAAAACAAATCACTGGGGGCGCCTGGGTGGCTCAGTGGGTTAAAGCCTCTGCCTTGAGCTCAGGTCATGATCTCAGGGTCCTGGGATTGAGCCCCGCATCTGGCTCTCTGCTCAGCAGGGAGCCTGCTTCCTCCTCTCTCTCTGCCTACCTCTCTGCCTACTTGTAATCTCTCTCTCTGTGTCAAATAAATAAATAAAATCTTTAAAAAAATTTTTTAAAAATTTAAAAATCACTGTAGATACTTCGTCTAAGAGGTAATTAATTAATCCTTCTCATTGATGTGAATCTGCTGTCCTTTTTTTTTTTTTAATATATCAGTTTACAAGTGGTGATAGGTCTGAAAGACAATTTATAAAAATGACTAGATACGGGGCACCTGGGTGGCTCAGTTAGTTAAGCAACTGCCTTCGGCTCAGGTCACGATCCCAGAGTCCCAGGATCGAATCCTTGCATCGGGCTCCCAGCTCCATGGGGAGTCTGCTTCTCCCTCTGACCTCCTCCCCCTCTCACACGCTCTCTCTCTCTCTCTCTCTCTCTCAAATAAATAAATAAAATCTTTAAAAAAAAAAAATGACTGGATGTTGTTATAGTCCAAATAAACAAATCACAAAGACCTGACCCAGCTCTTACCAGGTCTTTTATCAAGAAGCATTATTGCAAAGCAGCTAAAAACTCCATCCCGATATAAGGAAAATAGAGTATTTTGAAGTGCTTTCTGAATACCTCAGTCTCACACTCAAATCAGAACATCTGTCCGCCAACTGTCAAGATAATGTCTAGCCTAGGAGTTTTCCTGAATTCATCACTATTCATAGATGCCTGTCACTATTCAAAAAAGGGGGGGGGGATTAAAAAAAAAAGAAAGCCATATTTTGAAAGCTATTTTCTTCTTCTACACGTCACAGTTGAGGTAAATACAGAGTTTATCACTCTGAGCCCAGCTGACTTTGACTCAACTGCCCCTCTACCTCCTTATCTGAGAATGCAAGCTAAATGTTCTCCAGAATTCTACACAAGTCACCGGGTCCCGTTAATATTTCCCACTTTATGTAGTTATTGAATTCAAGGATCTGAGCCCTACACTTAAAGTCTCCACCTGACCATCACTTTCACAACCAGATACCAGATAAAAGCCCAGTCCAGCTACAGGCCCTTAAGGAAAATGGGCCAACAACAGAGGATGCAATGCAGCATTTTCACAGGCTTATTCGATGATACTACAAAATTCAAGCTAAATGCAGTTGTCTCTCTCAAGAACCTTCATTTAGAATTGATTCCTACAAAATGTACACCTTTTTTTTCCAAGTCAGATACAACGAATCAGACACATAAACAATCTTCAATTTAAAAAGAAATGCTTTTCTGGGCCACTGTCCGAATGCTGCATGAGATGGGAGGTCCTGAAATGAAAAAGTCTACATACAGTCAGTAAATAACGGAGACAATACAAGGCAGGGCAAAATCAAGGAAAACTGAAGCGGGGGGGAGGGGGGGACACTAGAAATCAGAGAATGGTTAAGACTACTCCTGAGTGCTCGGTTATCTTATTTTCCATTTTACATGGTAACAGAATCCGTTGGTTAGATCTCTATTTTTAGTTATATATAAACCCACATACATGAGTGAACTATTAGGTGAATAAATTGGTAATGAAGATCAAAAAAACTGAGAATCAATAAAGAAGTTAGTTTCCTTCCAAAGACCTAATTTTTTAAACACAAAATTGAGGAAAGATTTTTACATTATAAAACTTACTGTATCCCAAAGTTAGTCACACTGTGACATAATTATGTATTAAGAAACATCCTAAACTGAGCTACATTTTCTACTGTCTTCCATCATAATTTAAGCAAATAAGGCCCACATTTTAGCGTAAATACAAATTACCAGAGTACTTAAGGCATACGTAACAATCTTGCAGGATACCAAACCTAGAAATCTTAATTCCAGTTTCTGAAAAATTATATTTTTTATAAGCACCCCACAGGATTCAAAACCAGGTGGAGGGACAGCTGGATTGGGTCAGTCGGTTGGGCATCTGACTCTGGGTTTCTGCTCAGGTCATGATCACAAGGTTGTGAGATCAAGCCTCACCTTGGGCTCTGCACTCAAAAGAGAGTCTGCTTGAGATTCCCTCCCTCCTTCTCCCTGTGCCCCTTCCCCCCTCAAATAAATAAATCTTTAAAAAATAAATAAAAATACAGCATGTGGATTATAGCTCATCCTTTAAGAAATACTAACTTAAGTGCTAAATTTCTACTGGGAGATCATAGATATTTAAATTTTAAATTAAAATCCGTCCTTCATTCATCAAATCACTGGTTGACAAAAACTTACAAGGTGACGGAGGGGGGAAAATAAATAAAAGGCAACTATTATCCTAAACTACTCTCGTCTATGGACGGGGAAAGCAGGTCCACGAGGAAGAAGACCATGATCATTCCAAGTACATAAGAAAAGTCCTGACAAGGGGCTGGCGGAGTGCCAGGAAGGAGAGCTCACTTTCCCGGGGCGCAGGGAACCTGGGCAAAGCGCTGACAGCGGAGCAAACCTCGGAGGACTACTGGGCGGGATTCTCACCACCCGCCGGAGGGACGGAAGTTCGGGCGCCGCCCTGTCGTGGGGGTGCTGCTAACACTCGAACCTCCGGAGGTACCGAACCCCTACATCCGATGGTTGTCCCCCAGGCACACAGCTGTAATCACGTTTCATTTACAAACGGGGCCCAGGAAGAGAGTAGAACAAGAATAATGAAGTGGAACCGCTGTAGGAATAGCTGCCGTCAGCGTTCTACAAGCTGACGCTCTCACGCTCTGCCACCCTCTTGCTTCTTCCTGTGATGATGTGCGGTCTGACGGGCGATGAGCAAACGGCTGCGGGGTCAGCTGCGCTGAGCCGAGAGCCGGAGTCGTCCGATGCAGCGGGAGGCTAGTGTCGCCCTTCCCACCAAAGTTCAGGTGCACGATCACTGGCTTCGCAATGGCGGGAAACCGAACCCGTGCAAAGACAAACCCGGAGGAGGGGGCGCCAGTGTGGCCCGAGAGGGGACAGCGCTGTCGGGAGGGTGCGGGGAAAAGAAATTACAAGCGCTCGCCCGGCCGGCTCCCAGCGCAGCCGTCTCAGCTGTGGCTGTGTGTCTACCTCGAAGACCAGAAGAGCACACTCGGGCAAGATCGGGGCTCGCTGCTCCCTGGGACTGACGAGGCACAGAAACGAGCTCCTCAGGGGCAACCGAGTCAGAGAGAACAACGTGTGACTTGCCTTCTACAGGCTACTCTGCCTCTTTCCATAGACAGCTCAAATATTTGCAATTCTCCCAAAACCTCACTGCCAAGAAAAATTAATGAAAATGGTAACGTCTTATGGGATTTGAGTATATTAATGAAAAGCATACATAGGCCACAGATATGTGGCTGTAAGATGTCACGTTGGTTCCAAATGAATGAGCAACACATGGTATGCTGTGCACAGGAGGAGCGAACAGTACACACGGAAATGTGATTATGGGCGTTCCACGCGTTTACCAAGCACTTCCTGGAAGATCGGAAGGCTACTGCCTTTTTAAAAAGGTTACTACTGCTCATAAAGGCCCTAACCTAGGGCAGATTTGGAATTTAACACCGCCAACATTAAGGTGTCATTATGCTAGTGGGTGCCAATGGCCCTTTTAAGTAAGTCTGTTCTGATGACTCTGTTACTGAGCACTGCAACATCCTAAGTTTGATGCATCTAGAGTTCCAACCACGAGATAACCTTCTCCCCAGCATGAAGACCAAATCCACTTCAATCACTTGTGAAAGGTAGCCAATAAAAGAACAAGACTGATTAGATATGTGTTGGAGGACACTTAAGTGAATCCCAGCGATAACATCTAGAAAAATTGCCTGGATAAAGTCAGTTTTGTATTGTTTTGGTTTTTTTTTTAAGATTTTTTTTTTTAATTTATTTGACAGAGAGAGATCACAAGTAGGCAGAGAGGCAGGCAGAGAGAGAGAAGGAAGCAGGCTCCCTGCTGAGTGGACAGCCGGATGCAGGCCTCGATCCCAGGACCCTGGGATCATGACCTGAGCCGAAGGCAGAGGCTTTTAACCCACTGAGCCACCCAGGCGCCCTTGTTTTGTTTTTAATCAACTGAAAAAAGCAGGGTCGGTACCATTTGACCTACCTACCAGATGTAAAACTATTTTAACATATAAGATGAACTCAACTAACCTAAAAACCTAGTAAATATTTAATATGGTCTTTGACCAATATCTAAGCTTGACTTTTATGATAACTTCTAACAGTAATTTCTCAACAGACAATTTTCATGAAAAACTTCATAGTTACTCAACTTATCTACCAACATTCTCTCAACGCAAGAGAAAGTTCTTTATCTAGGGACAAGTGCTCAGTCCCTAGGCCCTGCGAGAGTGGTCAAAACAAGTCTCCGAATTCACAATGGCTCCTGGGTAACAACAAAACGAGAAAAAAAAAAAATGGATCAAGGGTGTAAAAAATCAAATTCTAAATGGGTCAGAATGCACGAATCAAGACTCAAATGTATATTCTTTTATTGTTTGCATAGCCCTTAAAAACCAAAGCATCTTCCTGAAAAAGCAGGTGATTTGATAGAGCTGGGGACAGGGAGCAAAATGGAATTCATTTTACCCAAACACCTGCCATCCTTCAACAGATCTATCCATACAACATCGAAGCAAGGCAGATAAAGTTCTCTCGAAGCAGGTGCACAGGTGACCCAGCCACGGCTCCCTGCCTGAGCCGAGGGGAGAGATGTCAGCACTGCGGTACAACCTGCCTCCTGCCGTGGGCCCCACTCAGTCCTTCCACAGTCTCCTTCCACACTCCCAGGTTAGGGTAGAAGAGGAGCAATTCACACAAGTGTAAGTGTTTCTGGTGAATGTGGACACATTAACATTTAAAAGGAGCCTGACCTACATAATCTGCACGGAGGCTGAATACACACCACCGGCCACGCCCAGGACAAGGTGCCTCAACCTGACATCTGTTATGGAAGGAAAAATACAGGGCAGACAACAGACAACATTTCGTCCTGGGGTCAGGCTTCATAAATCCGCCTACAATATCCAAGATTGATTACTGCAAGGATTTGCCCTTATTTGTAATTTATAGGTTGAAACATGCAAAGCTGAAAACTCCAGTCTTCTTGAAACAATACCTTACGGGTTAGGACTCACGACACCAAGTTTCAGATCCTCTTGGTCTACAGAAAAGGGACCTCTACCCTCGCATTTCAAAGTATTTCTAGTTGAAAAAAAAAGAAAAAAAAGGAGACCCAAGAAAATGAAGCAACAGAAATATTCTATCAACATCAACTCTAAAATTAAATATTTAGATATGAACCTGACTTGAGTTAAAATAATAATAATAAAAATAAGAGCATTATAATATTGATTCGATGGTTACTTGTAAGGCAATGTTGACATTTTATAAGAATCGACCTATGTGGCACTCAGCTACATCTCTCTAAACGAAGTGAAAAATCACCAGTACAAAAGCTTAAAGCAAAATGTTGTAATCCTATGACAGCAGCAGCCTAACAGAGACCGCATCCAACTGAGACTCTGAAGACTGGAACTATCAGCTCCCTAGACAACTCACTGTCTACACTAACAGGACGCGCCTTACTGTCGCCGGAGACCTAGGTCCAGGCACAGGGTCGGACTGCTCATTACAGCCACTTCCTGAAACACCCCTCGACTGTTCCATGGAAAGCATCAAGGGTTTGGTCTCTGAGGTTTTTTCAATCATTTACTGTTGTATAATGATCTTTATAGAATACACACACACACGCACGCGCGCGCGCGCGCACACACACACACACACACACACACACACAGACACCCCTGTGTGAACTTAACCTTTAACCAAATTTTGGTCCTCGCTACACACCAACCTTGCCTTCTTCCTTCAAAGACACACCAAAGTGCTCTCCTGGTGGTGCTCTCCCTTACTGCAGTGATCAAGAAACTCAGTTTTGTCCTATCAGTGCATTGTGAGGAAAGTATTTGGAAAGCCAGCATTTGCTACTATGCCAATTACATACTTAATTATTTCAGATAAAAAATTTAAAGAGTTTTTGAGAACTTTCAGCTTGCTAATGGAGCTCAGGAGCCATTGTGAATTCTGATTACAAAACTTATTTTACCTAAAACTTGACAAAAACAGTTAAGACTAGACAGGCAATCACAATGTTCTTTTAGGAAAACTGTTCTGGTCATATATTGTCAGTTCTTCAAGGTGCCAAAGGGTAACCAGTTCAAAGAAAACTTCAGAAAACTAAAAAGCTTTCCAAGATTAATGAGTTTAAAGCACATATCCTTAAAACTACAAACCCATTACAGTCCACTCCTCCTTTAAGACAGGAGTCAAATACCAGGCTTCCCAGGAGAGGAAGGGGGTTCTTAGGGAGAAAAGCACCTAGCGAGCCTAGCTTTCTTCAGAGAAAGAGCCGTAGGCGGAGGCACAAGGCCTTCTGATAGCTAGGCCTCAGGCAGAGTTTCAAACACCAATGAGAAAAGAGAATGGCCAATGAATTAGAAGAAGCAAAGATGAGAAAGTGGTTCAACAAGGACCAGTTGCTAACTGTGCTGATATGAATGATATTAAGAAGTAGAAGGGGAGCTGGAAAAATGTCCCAGGGATTGGGAAACACAGATGTCATTGGTGGTTCAGACCAGAGCCTTTTCAGGGAAGTACTAAGAAATGTAAGTAGCCCGAGTGGTCTAGAAAGTAGAACGGTAACCATGAGGCGACAAAGTCCAGGCGGGTGGTATAGACAAAGTAAGTAGTCAAGAAATCGCATTCAAAGGGGAAACAGGAATAGAAGCAGGAGTTGGAATGGGAAGCAGGTGTTGAGGGAGGGCCTCTGTTTTTCAGATGGAAGGGACGCGATCGGGTGGACAACACGGAAGGGGGGGGGCCTGTGATGTGAGAGAGAGAGGGTAGAATTGAGAGGTCTTGGAGGAGACGAAGAGGGATGGAACCCCAAGAACGAGGGAAAAGAACGGCAAACGCGTTGAGCTTAAACGTGAGAATATGGCAGAATACAAACCGGTAAGACCTTTCCAGATCAAGCACTTTAAACATTACAAAGAGCCATGAAAATACTATATCTTTGAGCCAGTAATTTCACTTGTAAAATTCTATCTAAAAAAAAAAATACAGGGATAATCTTAATTATGTAATGATTAAGGAGAACTACTACATTATGGTATAAAATGCTTACGAAAAGCCCTTAACAACATGGGAAAATGTCTATAGTGTTAAAAGAAAAAAGGAGGATATAAAATTCCAAATGTTGGATTTCAAATACCTACAAATATGTGTATAGACAAAAGATAAAAAAAACACAAATTATGAATAACTTAACTCTGAGAATACTGAAGATTATAAGAGATTTTAATTTTCTTATTTTATAGGTATTTTTAAAAATTTTCCACCAATGAATGGGTCAATTTTATTTTTATTTTCTTTTTTAAAAGATTGTATTTATTTATTTATTTGAGAGAGAGAGCGCGCACAAGAGGGCATGAGCAGGGGGGAGGAAGCAGAGGGAGAAGGAGAAGCAGGCTCCCCGATGAGCAAGGAGCCCGACGCAGGACTCGATCCCTGGACCCCGGGATCATGACCTGAGCCAAAGGCAGCCGCCTAAATGACTGAGCCACCCAGGTGCCCCTGAATGGGTCATTTTAAAAGATTTTATTTATTTATTTGACAGAGAAACAGAGATCACAAGTAGACAGAGAGGCAGGCAGAGAGAGAGGAGGAAGCAGGCTCCCTGCCGAGCAGAGAGCCCGATATGGGCCTCGATCCCAGGACCCTGAGATCATGACCTTTAACCCACTGAGCCACCCAGGCGCCCAGAATGGGTCATTTTAAATACCAGAATGAAACAATTTGTTTTCACCTCGTCTATATTTTCAGTGCCTCCCTCTCTACTTACTCCTTCCTAACATCATTACATACTTACATTTCAAAACTATCCTTGGGTTATATTTCTATAACGTCACAACTTGTAGGTCACTGGACGTTAAAAGCAATCCAGCACAAGCCGGAATGAAAGCAGAGGAGCGCACGGGCCGCTGCCGCCGGACACGGTGCTGGAGGGGCTCATTCGCGTCCCCCACCGCCCACACCTTTAAGTTCAATGGCATAACAGTATCAGCAATGATAAAGACCAGAGAACGGTCTCCAAGGAGGGAGAGAACATTTGCTCTGCTAGAGCAGCAAGAACTGAGGGGGCAAGAGCACAGGGAAAGGGCAAGGCCCACATGACCCTTCCTGAACAATCCATTTCAGGGAGGCAGTGGTGACAACTGTGAACCAAAGCTTCCTCCATGCACTCAGCCAAGCCAGCCTCAAACAAGGAAGCAGGTAGCCACAGACTGGGAGACCTGCAGCCACAGATATTTAGAAGTCAGGACAGAGAAATTATTATTTAGTTCCCCACTACCACACTTCAGGGAAGGAGTATTCTATGAGGAAAAAGAGAAAAAAGAAAGCACCAGAAGTAGAACACCGAAAGATCATTTCTACACAGCCAGTATTCTGGTTCACGGAATGATCACATCTGCAAACCCAGGCTTCATTCCTCTTTTTAGAGTTAACATCTTTCAAGTCTGAAAGCTCTGGTTTATCATTTCAGCCCCTCTGTTTACTATCTATGCAGCCCTGGACCATTTACTTCACATTTTACTTCACATTTCAGGATCCTTCTATTTCATTTCAAGAGTGTAATACTCTACCTGTGGAGCGATTAAGAGAATGAAATGAAAATTACAGAAAACATGTAGTGGAAAGTCTGATACATAATTACAGTTTTCAGATTTTTAGTTTTCTTCTCCAATTTCATTTACCACCTTCACAATTTTTGCCATCTTGATATGCCAACTGTATTATCTATTTAATATGCTTCATTATGTACATGTATATATATTTTTCCTAAATAGATTTAGCTTCACCTTAACAATATTACCTACTGGGAAGCTGACTATGAAAACAGACAACGGCCAGATTAGATGTGACAAGAGAGCTCTGCCCCCCACCTCTGCAGCCAGCCGGGGGAGAGAAAATCACAAACTCCACAGCAATCTGCCCAGAACACTCAGGACTTTGGCCAATTCCCAAATCTCTGCCCCTGCGTCCAGCTGCGACCAGCCAGGAAAAGCTAAATATGGTCCCCCAAGCAAGCACATAAGATGCCCATCTCCCCGTGCCAACAACCGCCCATCAGAGCACACCGGAAGCCTTCCCTGTTCTTACCATGAAGTTCTCCTATTTCCTACTCTTCCCCCTGCCTTTGAGTCCCAGGAAAGCTAAGGTTGCTGACTCCCTGTGCTGTGCAAACTCTGAGTAAAGGTCTCTGTTCGTTCTCATCTGGGGGTAGATTTCCATACCAGGGAAGGACAGATCTGAGAGACAGTCATATTCTAATCTACAAAAATAAATCATTCAATGAAATGTAGAAGACCCCCCCCCCAGGCACCACCTAAAATAATCTTCAACTGTCAGACTTCGGGAAACACTGCACTTGGATTACAGACAGGACTGCCAACCACCGGCAGGATTCTCACAGAGGCCAACTAAGTACAACCTCCCAGGGACATAATAAGCTTCCTTTCTAATCTATACAAAAAGCATCTTCTCTATTAATACTTCTAAATCAGAATTTCTGGAGTCTGATGGCACTACCACAATATTCTGTGCAGGGAGGAAAGCCTCCGTTAGACCTCGAGAAGGCTGTGTCAGTGAGTGAGCACCTGTCCACTCTTCGGAGGGATCGGCAGGGTAGCCTGCGTGCAGTGCAGTGTGGCGGGGAGCCGGAAAGGAGAACTACAGCTTCCACCGAAGGCTATCCGCAAGGCCAGAGACCCTTGTCTGCACCCGTAGTTCAAGATGCAAAGTCTGAGGTCTAAATATCCCTACAACAGTAGGATGCTATGCTAGAACGTTAGAAAATGAGCGAACGTCTTCTGTTTCTCTGCCTACAGGAAAGATCTGTTCGTCTTCAAGTCAACTTTTTTCTAACTGGTCTGAAAATGCTCCAGTGTGGACTGAGCTTAGCTATCCAATGAACTTAAATATGTCTCAGTCTCTGGGATGACTCAATATGTCCAACATGTTTTTCAATAACAACCCCAAACCCTAGATGGTCTAGAAATTGGCGACACTATTCCTTGGGGGTGACTCTAAAGAATGGTTATGTAATGGACGCTGGTTCACTTCAAAAGAACAAGACGAGCCCGTGTACTGAGAAATAAAAACACAAGTTCAAAAAAATCATAAATACCAATGAACATACAAGTACCCTCAAAGCAAGACGGTAACACAACTATTGTTATGCGCTCTTGCCAATCAGCATTGTTACGTTTGACAAAGAATCCAGTGCACCAGACTGTAGCTAATTATGTATATTCGAGTGATTAGCAAGCACTTGTTGCCTCTTTCACACCCCCCTCCGAACAGCAGCCTTTGAGAGGAGAATAGACTGCAAATGTATTGAGAGAACACTGTTAATCCTTTGGGGAGAACGTAAATGTAAACAGGACGACTCGCCATCAAGGTGCTTTGACAACAACAATCATCTGCATAAACACATGCTCAACAACAAACAGGTGTTCTATTTCACAACTCGCACCCATTTGATGCTTTCAAGTAAGCATTATGCACAAACTGTTACAAGTACTTTGAAACCAGCTGCAATTACTATAATTAGCTGCTTTCCTCCACTTTGCCTCTTTTTACCTGTTCGGTACTGAGCTACGCCAACTCACACACCCTAAGTAAAGTGACCAATATTTCACGGCTTTCACTCCGAAGGTAGAGGAGGAGGAGAGACGAGGGTCAACTTCAACTACTTTAACCGGAACCATCTGTAGAACACCCCAACCAAAAATGCTAAAGCAAAACTCAAACTTTTGTTTTAAAGCCACATTAATGAGACAAGATACTTGTTTTTCAAAGCTGTTCACATTTCTGACTCAGAAGAGACCCAAATTACTGCAGTATTGAAAAACGGAAGGGAGTTATGGGCAGTGCTCTAAAGTCCATCAACGAAAGAGTAAGAGAAATTACAGAGCCATTTATTCAAACGGAATACTACACAACAGTCAAAAGGCATGACGTAGGATGGTGATAGTGAAACGATGTAGTATGGACAGAGCACACAAATGCAACACCGAGCAAAAAGGTGGCAATTTCAGAATGCCAAGAAGTAAAGGTTAACCATCACGAAAAGTATGGAGTAACCAAATCATTATCTACATAAAGAACTATAAACAACCTTTTTTTTTCTTTTTTTTCTTTTTTCTTTTTTTTTTATTTTTATTATTTGCCCAAGGGGTACAGGTCTGTGAATCATCAGGCTTACATCTTTCACAGCATTCACCAAAGCACAAACCCTCCCCAATGTCCATAACCCATCCACCCTATCCCTACCCTCCCACCCCCCAGTAACCCTCAGTTTGTTTTATGAGATTAGAAGTCTCTTATGGTTTGTCTCCTTCCCCATCCCATCTTGTTTCATTATTTTTCCCTCCCTACCCCCCACAACCCCCCACCCTGCCCCTCAAGTTCCTCATATCAGAGAGATCATATGATAATTGTCTTTCTCTGATTGACTTATTTCGCTCAGCATAATACCCTCCAGTTCCATCCATGTCGTTGCGAATGGCAAGATTTCGTTTCTTTTGATAGCTGCATAATATTCCATTGTATATATATACCACATCTTCTTTATCCATTCATCTGTTGATGGACATCTAGGTTCTTTCCATAGTTTGGCTATTGTGGACATTGCTGCTATAAACATTCGGGTGCACGTGCCCCTGAGGATCACTACCTTTGTGTCTTTAGGATAAATACCCAGTAGTGCGATTGCTGGGTCGTAGGGTAGCTTTTAAAATCAGGACTTCTGGGCGCCTGGGTGGCCCAGTGGGTTAAGCCTCTGCCTTCAGCTCAGGTCATGAGAGTCTCAGGGTCCTGGGATCGAGCCCCGCATTGGGCCCCCTGCTCAGCAGGGAGCCTGCTTCCCCCTCTCCCTCTGCCTGCCTCTCTGCCTACTTGTGATCTCTCTCTCTCTCAACTAAATATATAAAATCTTTTTTTAAAAAAATCAGGACTTCCAAACACGAATACAAAAAACATAAAAGTCACACATGGCAGGGCTTCTCAATAGGAAAAATTGGGGAGGGCTGCTGTTCCTAAACTTCAAACCAAGGACAGATACGCTGTCAAGACCATGTGCGTGGAGACCATGTCACATGTGTCTCCTGGGTCTACCCAGCATTTCCTGCAAACAATAAGCACTGACCAATAAACAATTCATGAAGGAATGAATGTGAGTGAATGAGTGCATATCTGAAGCTCATAAACTGAAGACCTAGAATATTGACTGTTTAAAAAAATGTGAGCCACAAAAAGGAAAAAAAAATACAGAAAGGAAAGGTAGGTCATAGTAATACATTATTTTAAAATATTTGTTAAGGTATCATTTTAGTAAGAGACTTGAAACTTGAACAGCAAGCAACTCATACTGAAAATAATAATATTATTCTACAGCCAGAAAAAAGTTTGTTCTATTTCTCCTCATAACATTTTCCATCATTTTTCTTCCTTATTAGAGATTACTGCATGAGACCCAGCAACAGATTTCAGCATCTGCGTGGCTAAGTCTCATCTCCATCATCATCAACATGATTGTTGTCCTTATTACTCGTTTTCCCAGCTATTTCCTTCCTTTTTAACTAGACTGAGCTGCAGAAGTAGATGCATGTTTAACACAACCATATGTAGAAAACAAAATCTAAATCCAATAAATAGGGTCCAGTTCTAGAAGTACTGCGAAGATGAAGAAAAAAATTATAGTATCTGAGAAGGCACCATGGAAAAATAAGTAGAATGACAGAATGAATCTGAAGTTGAAAATAAATAATTCAAATATTATTTTTTAAAAGGTTTATTTATTTACTTGAGAGAGAGAGAGAGAACATGGGGGTAGGGGCAGAGAGAAAGAATCTCAAGCCTACTCTGTGCTGAGAAGCCGATGCAGGGCTCAATCCCACGACCCCAAGACCATGACCTGAGCCGAAATCGAGCCACCCAGGCACCCCAGTGATTCAAATATTAGTAAAAAGTGAATTACTTCCTTTTGCTAATGCTGAATACAAAATATGTCCTATGTAATTATTAAGTGCAGGGTTAGGTAATTTAGAGGGGGATACATTTAGTTTGTGTTATATTTAGTCCAAGCTTCTGACACGTATTTGTTTATTTTAAAATATACAAATCTGCAAACATATGAAAATGCAGGTACCAGACAGAAGGCTTGATGAGGGTGAAAAATGTGACCTGTGTACTCAGATACCAGGGTTCAAATCCTGACTCTCCCACCTATTATCAGTGGAACCCAGATAAAGTTAATCCCACTGAAGAGATTGTTTCACCATATAATTGGATAATAACACAGGAACGCCCGCCACACAGGGGTGCCACCACAAGGCTTACATTCTATCATCTGTATAAAGCAAGCAGCACAATGCCCAGCACACACCGTAGTGAGCGATCAATATGTGTTAGAAATGACAATCACCAATCATCAGCAGCTGCAGTGGTTAGCATCCAAGTTCCTAAGAACAGAGGTCAAGGAAAAAGCAAAAGGCCTGGAATGTTTGCACTTGGTGCCCAATGCAAACAAAAACTTACCAGCAAAGAAACGTACTAGAGGAGGTTGAAGGAAGCACAGTCCCGGAAGAAAACGGAATGCAAGAACGAGGAAGGGGGGGCATGGCTCTCCGGGTCAGAGTGTGAGAGTCAGGAAGACCCTGGCCGAGAGCAGTTGTGGTCTAAAGACACTTGAAAGGCAAAGCAAAGCAAGCATGACAAATACAGTAATAGGACAATCTTAAGGAAATTAGGACCCCAGGAAAGTGCTCAAAGCTAAGAGAAAGAAGTGGAAGCCTGACTCCAAATTGAGAGCGTCGAGGTATATGCCTGCTTAGAACAAAACAAAACACAGAGAGGTAGGAAGACTGCTCAAGACTCCCCTCCTTTAGAAAACCTCAAAGCACCGGATTCCACTCAGGCCGGCGCTCGCCACGTTCTGCACTGGCTCCCTGCATTCCCAAAGAACAGTGCCCGTGCGACCGGCCCCTCACGGCCACATACAGACATCTGCGGCCTACGTGACCGACGGCACCTGTCAAGGACACCATCTCTCACCTGTCCCCTCCTCGCAGACTCTCCCCAGCCTTCCAGATCGCCTTCCCTTCCAGAGAGGTGTGGACTCCATCCTGTCACACGCTGGCGGGGCCCCCTCCTCTAACCTGCTTCCCTTCACACCGTGAACAAGCCTCGCTTCCTCTTCTTCAGTCTGGGCTCTTCTTCACAGACTCCAGGGGGCCTGTCTTGACTCCGTTGTGCAGCGGCCTGAGGAGCTTTGGACAAGTCACTTTCTTCCTCTGTGCCTCCGGACACCCACCCACCCGCACAACGAGGCTACTAACAGTGCTCACCTCACGAGGCTACGGAGCACATTCAAGGACACCAGTCACACAAGGTGCGGGGCACAGTGCTTGGCAACCAGTCACTACTTGAAAAGGTGCACTTCTCCTCACTGACCCCTGACCCCAACTCTGGGTGGACAGCCCTTCCTGTCCTACTATCATTGTGCCTCTCCCCACACCCCCCCCCACAGCATTTCCCCAAGTGTGGACTCCGCTGTATCTGCTAAGGAAGATGAAAAGTAGAGAAAAACAAAACAGGAGAAAGTAGAAGGCAAGAGAAAAAAGTGGGCGCTCAAGACAGGGATGAAGGGAGCGGGGAGACACAGGGCTACGTTTCCTTATTGAGACCGCATACGATAAAACTGAACTCCTGTTCTCAGGGCTTCCACACTTTTCTCGAGCCCACAGAGCCTGCACACTAACTAGGAGGACGACTGTGTCCACTGGGGCAAGTTACTGGGTGTCAGTAATGAGAATAAGATTTTGCTTTGAATCCAAAGAAATGAAATCAAGGGTCAAAATGATTCCTCATCCGAATCTGGGAATCAGAGTCACACACAAACACGGATCTAGGCTAAAGTAGGGCACACTTGTAAATTACGAGAAGATTCCCAAACACTGAAGTACTTTGGTCCTTTCATACAAATTAGCTGTTCCTTTTAAAATAACACAGAGTAGCGTTCAGACCAGAGATGAAGGTAAACACGCCCAAATTGCATCAACTACATCTGCAGGCTGGAGAAGTTCAACAGCAGAAAGCAACAAAGAATAGACTCTTCACCAAAAAAGACATGTTTGTTTTTGCAGGTTAGCGCCACCATTTTTTTCACATTTGCATCCTACTAGTTCTACTTGGTCTCCCCATTATGCAATAGTTCTTTACAATACAGCCAGCTACCCTGACAACTGGGCTCCCTTGCCAGAGTGGCTTTGTCTAAATCCTAAAGCTGTGCTTGGCTTTGCACTGAGCCCAGTGGCTGCCTGTGATCTGAATGCCAATGAAGAGTCAGACCCTGTTGTCTAACAAGCCAGAGACTAAAAGGTCTCTTTGGGGTCAACAAACTGTCTCGACTACTTTCAGAAGCTTAAGAGACTGGAAAATGAAGCTAGAAATGCATCCTATTTCTTAGGAGGACAAGAGGAAAAAGTACTAAGCGTCTAACATCCATCAGATACTTTTTGGAGCTTCAACTTACGTGTAAATAAAGCACGTCTTCTTCTAGTGGGAATAAACTTAAGGAAAAAATGTAAATAAATTCACTTATCGTATCAAATTGGAGGGCGTTTAGAAAATTTGTATAGTCCAACCTACACACACAAAAAAACCTGTGTCCCAGTCCCCACCTGTCCCTGATCGAGGGAGACAAATGACAAATGTAAAGATGGTAAACCAGTCTTGGGCAACAGTCTAAGAAATGCAAAATTAAGTAACTCTAAAGAACCAGTTCCTAGCTAGTACCTACTTAATGGCAAATACTAACAATGCTTAAAAAAATCCAACAGCAGAAGCAGAAAAATGGTTTCAAATACATCGTTTTAGTTCAACTGTCAATGAAAAATAACACTGTTGTCTGCTCAACTGCTTACTAGTATACATTGCCTTATATTTTAGTACTTAGAGGCTCCCTTTTTCTTCCTTACAACTAATCTTATTTAATCAATGCCAAATTCTGTCTGTTTTACTTCCTGGGTAGTTCTCGTATTTCTGCTCCTTCCCCTGCTGCCACAACCCTACCTCAGATCACAATGACGGCTCACCTGTGTTCCTACAAGGGCCTCCTAACTGATTCCTGGCCAGAGCCGCCCACCAGTTAAATGACGCAACCCACGCGGGTAACTTTCCATTTTCTCAGAGCCACCTTCAAAAATGTAGAAACAAGCAGTTGACGCTATTTTAAATAATATATCTTTACTTAACCAAATATATCCAAGATATTATCATTCCAAGAAATCATCAATAAAAAGAATTGAAATATTTTGCATTCTATTCTTTTTCCAAAGCACGATTTCAAAATCCAGCATGTATTTCACACCTACGGTACGTCTCAATTTAGATGTTACGTTTTCAACAGCTTAAGTGAAATGTAATCCTACCAAAACAATAAAGCAAAAGGGAAAAGATTTTATACTGCTTCTGTTTTTAATTAAAGTTAAATGAAATCTCAAATACTGTTCCTCGGCCGCACCAGCCACATTTCACCACCGCCTGAGGCCCCGGAGCTGGACCACCAAGCTACAGGGATTCCTCCACCTTTGGCTCTTCCAGTCCAGGCTCAACATCTTCAAATAAGCAAACCGTTCCCATCATCTACAGCATAAAGCCCTTTGTCCACTTCTCAGTGATCTTCTAACAAAACCCAACCTTGATGGCCTGCCTGCCTATAACATGGGCTTCCCTTCTCCTTCCAGCCTCTTCTGTCCCCATGCTCCCACACCCCCCACGGCAGGCAACAACGCTCAGGCACGGACCGCGCCGAGTGTGTCCCCCTGTGGCCTGTGCCCTTAGTTCTCCTGGACACCCTTTGTCTCCCCCGCCCCATCGACTGGCCACCTCCAGCTTATCCCGCAGGGTGCAACTGAGTGCATCGGTCTCTTCCCAGATCCCTACCAGCTCTTGGGAGGCAGGAATCATGTCACTCTTGCTCACTGCTGTATGCCCGGCATCTACCAAAACGCCTGGCACTTTGCAGGCACTCAATAAACATGAATCAATTAACAGAGAGATCGGAGCTACCTTAAGCACGTCCTCATTCAAAACACAGAGCAGGAAGATAAGTGTTCTGGGAGTTCATTAACATGGTTTTACTCTCACTAACCAGAAATAGACTGACCCTGAGACTCTATGCCAAAATGAACTCCGAAACACCAAGGCTCTCAAAGTTGGAATCTTCAGTACGAAATAACACTTTGTGCCCAATGGATTCTTGTGTGTCTCCTGAAAGGGCAGTGAAGGTCAGAGGAAAACTTTCCCTAATCCCAGGTTTCTTTCTCTCTCTTTACTCACATGAGTCAGGTGAGATGGAGTCATTTTTCTGGTGGAGAGATGTGGGGGGAAAAACCTTGGCATGCAGAATTCAGTCCAGTCCTTTTTCTTCCTTTTGAAGCTAGTCTGCTGCAGAAAACACAAATCTGTCTTCGTTCCTACGTGTGAGGGACCAGCAAACTAACTACACAAGATCTGTAGCCTGTTTCTCTCAATAAAGTTTTATTGGAACACAGGCCCACCCCTTACTTTACAGATTGTCTAGAGCTGCTTTCTTGCCCTACAGTCACAGAGTTGAGTAGCTACAGTTGTAAAGGAAATTGCAGGACCTACCAACATAGTTTAGTATCCAGCCCTTTGCAGAAACAGACCCATGCTCTATGGCACTGTCTTACTTATATTGTCTGCAACACACTTGGAAAAGTGTGCTTCATTCTGCAATTCAACCTACAAGTCCTTCAGCTCTCACACTCAGGCCTCCAACTTAATCTTTATCAGTGATCCGCTTCGGCCTCCATCTTTACTCCATTTCAAATATTGGAGATGAGGCTGGATAATTAGTAATTCTTTATACTGTGGCCTCTAGAAAATTTTCTAGGCATACTTTTTAAGTTCCAGGGTACAAAAGTGCTAGGGGAGGGGTCTCGGTCAAGTACCTATTTAAGTTACAAAGTACTTGAACATGTGTCTTCTGAAGGAAATGTTGGCCCAACATCTGGGAAGCATATCCCATTAATGTTAACCTCATCACACACATAAACTGTGCATTCTTCTATTTTCAGTGAAGAATACAGACACTTTCAACTCCAGTCCAGGTCTCAGGAGACTGACCGAGTTGCAGGCTGCACTGGCTCCTGCCCTCATGGCCGATGCCCGACCCAGAGTTCCGCAAAGACCATGCTGGGTGCTGGGCACCAGACGACGCTGAGCCTCGCAGAGGAAAATAACAGAACACAGGCCAAGGAGAGCCTCAGAAGCAAGACGCAAAATGTCATCATGTGCATTCTCTGTGCAAACTTGCCGGAGGAGCACAGGAAGAAGCACCCAGAAGCGCCCAGAGAGGTGTGACCCCATGTCAGCCACCAGAAACAGAACAATGTCAAGACAGGCCGAAGGCTGACAAGGCCCATCACCAAAGAGAAAGGAAGATTTATCTCCATCCTAAAGGGGAAACCAAAGAAACTGAAGGATCCCAACGCGCCCAGGAGGCCTCCTTCATCCTGAGCGTGGCCCCGAGTCCAAGGAGGACATCCCGGCCTACGCGGCAGTGACAGTGCCAAGGAATGGACAGAGACGCGGAATGGCTCTGCGAGGCAGGACGACTAGCAAGCGGCCTCACGAAGAGACGGCTGCCAAGCTGAAGGAAAACTATGAGGAAGATGTTGCTGCATGCCGAGCTAAAGGAAGGCTTGATGAGGCAAAAACGGGAGTCACCACCAGGGCTGAAGAAGCAATTTTAAAAAAAGGAAGGTGAGGACGGAGACAAAGAAGATGACACGGAATAAGCTGGTTCTAGCCCAGCTTCTGCCCTCGTCCGTAAAGTGTCCAAACCCCCTGCAGCTAACTCGCTTCTTTTGAAGAAAAAACCTGCAATAATGCAAGGCCACGACGTAAGATGTGTTTTCAAACTGCACGGCGCCTTGCTCTGTAAAGTGCACGCGCTACCTACTGCGTCTTCAGACGGGCCTGGCCTGGTGGCACTTCCGGCAGCCACTGCCTTGCCAGCCCTCGCTGGGAGCAGGCCCCTGCGCCAACTCGTTTCCGGGGACCAGAGTTTTCTCGTCTTCAGCGGCCTCGGACACAGCCTGTATGAAGTAACTGTCATTCCAGTAACTGAATACCCCTCTGTAAACTGCATACACACACACACACACACACACACAAGTTGCCACTGTTTTGTTGAAACTCTGAATGCTTCTAAGTAAATACAGGGTTTTTTTGGATTAAAAATAAAAAGACGTATAATGTTAAAGTCTTCATGTCATGCCCTTTGTTTTAGGAAAACATGTGCCGTACCTGTATTTTTTCTGCAACAAAATAGTCTTTGGACATTATTGATTATTTCCTTGAAAGTTTCTCCTACTCTTGAAACAAATCACTATTACACAAAAAGTGACCTCAGATCATCTATTTCCAGGAACTCCAGTCAAAAACTATTCTAATAATTTATTAAAGAGCATTTATCTTTTTATCACATACTGATGTTGTTTAACTAAAACCCTTCAGTCAGAGACAATTCTATCACACGTACTTGTGAAAATGTATATGCAAGAATGTTAATCTTGACAGAGGGAATGAAGGTTTTCCTTTTACAAGTTTCTAGAACACAGTCCAACAATAATCCTTCACAAAATATTTAAATAGGCCAATCAGAGTGTCGCATATTTTTATCACATGCTTTTTAATCATTTCAGTTTTGTCCTACCATGTCCCTGGTGCCACGCATCTCGCATTTCCAAAGTTCTCTACTCATGTTGCTTAAGTAGTTTAATACAAGAAGGTTAACAGACACACGATAATAAAGAGCATACTTCGGACCTCAGTACTAACTCAGGTTTATATTTGGTTGCTGGGAATTCTTTCTAAAACAAAAGCAAGAGTAAGAAATAAACAAATGAGAGCCTTTCAAAGAAACTGCTTTCTTGCAAAAGAATTAAAATGAAAGCTGAAGATGAAAGGACCTTTTCTTTTTAAATAAAATATTTTTCATCTCAATTAGGCTCTGAGTTCTTTATAGTCACAATATTTAGTAAATACTTAGAGACTGCAATACTTTTTTCATAATCCTTCATTCAATATATTCTGTGACATATGTCTCCTAGGACTACTGTCACCTTCCTAAGTTGAAAATTAAAAAATTTAAAAGAAGCTTTGCGCAGTGGCAGTATCGTAGCCAATGAGGTTCATCCAAGGCACAATTATTACTAATTGAAAACTTTTCCTGAAAAATGTAAAAGAAAAGTGAACCAGTTAAAATCAGACAAAAATGATGGGATTCCAGGTAAATGATAAACATGTCTCTTGGGGAATCTGAAACACACGTTTGTTTTTATGTGTTCTTCTCTTTTGCTAGTAGAGCAAAACAAACTTTCTGGTCTTTCTTACTTTCTCATCAGAAACCTACCTCCCCCTACAGACATAGCCTCCGACCTCTAATCCTTAAGAAAGACAACACTCTGCTCATGAAAACACTGTACAAAAAAGTATTTTGGGGGTTTCAGAGAATTTTTTTCAAAAAGTATAAACCATTCACTGAAACAAAACTGTATTAGGTTAGCGAACACAGACAAGTGCTGGCTGGCTCAATGCATGAACTTGGGAGGACATGGCCTCCAAGGTCACGATGGCAAGAGAAAAGATCAAGGGAGGAAGTACACTGCCTCAGTCCAAAGTGACACATAATATTTTCGCTCACAGTCCACTGGCCAGAAATTAGTCACTTAGATCCAAAACAACTGTATGGAAAGGAGGAAAATATAGGAATAAGGGAAAAGTGGGTCTGTACCTCTGAAACAGCTCTAAAACACTGCTCAAGGAAACCTCACATCCCATGTTAAAAGGTAAGGGTGTAACTGACCCTCAGTAAAACTAAAGTTACATGAACTTTAAGTTACATCCTCTACGGGGTGCCTGGGTGGCTCTGCTGGTTAAGCAACTGCCTTCGGCTCAAGTCATGATCCTGGAGTCCGGGGATTAAGTCCCGCATTGGGCTCCCAGCTCCGCAGGGAGTCTGCTTCTCCCTCTGACCTTCTCCCCTCTCATGCTCTCTCTCTCTCTCTCTCTCTCTCTCAAATAAATAAATAAAATCTTAAAAAAAAAAAAAGTTACATCCTCTACAATGTCTAGTGTTTTTATCCTGGTGGGGGGGAAAACACATATGCTAGTTCTTTCAACTACTTCATTTTGATAGTTTCCTTTTTTAAATAATATCAGTAGTCTTAAGAACCTTTAAAAGATAAGCATTTAAAATTAATTTTATGGTTTGAGATACAGAAAGAAGTTTCAATAAGTTAGAAAAAGATTTTCAAATAATCTCACAATTTATCAAATATAGTGTTAGACCAAATGATCACACCAAATGTTTAGAGAATATCTTATTTACAATGTCCCTTACCTAAGATAAGGAAGTTTAATTACTTTTAAATGCAGTATCATAAAATTATTTTAGGACTGCAAATGAATAGCAAGCATATTTTTAAAAAGTGCTCAACTTCAGCAGTCATCAGGGAAATAAAAACTGAAACCACAATGTGGTTATCATCAGAATGATTAAAGAAAGACAATCTCGAGTGCTGACAAAAAAAACAGAACCAGTGCAACTCTCATAAACTGCTAACAGGAATATAAAGAACTAACATTTCACAATGACAACTATACTTCAACTGAAAAAAAAAACCAAACGTTTCAGGAAAATGTTTAGCAGTATCTACAAAATAAACTGAACGTATGTATATGCTGTGATGTTGGAGTCCTACTTGTAGGTATATACCAACAAAAATACACATATAACACACCAAAAGACATTTGGCCAAAAAGTACAAACAACCCAGGGGTGAGTGGGTGGCTCAGTTGGTTGGGCACCTGCCTTCCGCTCAGGTTATGATACTGGGGTCCTGGGATTGCTCCCTGCTCTGCAGGGGGCCTGCTTCTCCCTCTCCCTGTCTCCTACTCCCCCACTTGCGCTCGCTCTCTCTTGCTCTCTGTCAAATAAATTAATAAAATCTTTAAAAAAAAAAAGTACAAACAACTCAAATATCCAACAGAACAGATAAATAAATTGTGGCACAGTCACACAATGGAAACATTATGTAACAACAGTCAGGAATGAACTATTGTTACATGCAACAACTTGGATGAATCTCATGAAAATGGCACTGAAAAAAAAAAAGCCAATGGATTCCATATTCAAAAGCAGGCAAAACTAATCCATGGTGTAAAAGCCACTCAATTAGCTTGGTGGAGGAAAGTGACTAGGAGAGGTAGGAGGGAAGGGTTTAGAAGGTAGTTGTAATGTTCTGCTTCTTTATATATGGGTGTAAGTAACATGGTATGTTCACTTGGTGAAAATTCACAGAAGGGTATTCTTAATGATTTTTCACTTTTCTCTATGTATCTCATACTTTAAGTTTACCTTAAAAATTATTACTGGTAACAGAAACAGAATCTCTTCATTTTGTTTTATTTTGCAGCATCATCTATTAGTTCCAATATTCTTTACTATGGCCAATGGTAATTTTTGAAATGGTTCTTCTAGTCACCACGTAGGAATCACATTTGTGATAATTATTACTCATTAAAGTCCTTACTCATTAAAAATATTTTTTATTATATTTTCTTTGAGAGAGAGAGAGAGCAAGCGAGCATGTGTGCATGCAAATGTGGGGAAGGGGAGGGTAGAGGGAAAGACAGAGAATCTTAAGCAGGATCCACGCCCAGCAGGGAGCCTGACATGGGGCTTGACCTCAAGACCCTGAGATCATGACCGAAGCCAAAATCAAAAGTTAGACACTTAACCAATTGAGCCACCTAGGTGCCCCCCAAAATATTTTTTATTAACTTCTCAAAAAGATGTTTCTTGTGCAAGTAATGTGGCAGATTTTTAAATTTTTTGTAATGAATTTGAAGATCTCAGTTCTAAAATAAAAGTATGGTGTATATGCATACAAGGAAATAAAATATGACACCAAAGACATGGCTAAAACATGTAGGGATTTTAGAGATCATTTAGGTCAATCCCTCTTATTTTACAAAAATAGGTAAAGGGACTTACCCAAGGTCATAAAAATAAGTGGTAATAGATTATATTAGGACTCAGCTCTCCTGAGTGAGAGTTTATTATTCTTACCTCCAGACTATTCTCCGGTCCATTTACTCACTGGTACTAGGAACAAAAATTTTACTACACAAAGGATTTTCCTATAGGATGTCTCTGAAGTTAGACTTAGTGAATTCAACTATATAAACTGAGCATCTGTAATAGTATTCTTCACGAAAACAGCTTTTAAGACACAGTGCTTCATACTTACATGGTGACCATTTCACAATAGATAAAAATATTGAGTTAGTATGATGTACACTTGAAACTAATGTTATAGGCCAATTAAATAGCTCAATAAAAATGTGTTAGGTAGACCCTCAAAAAAATTTAGCAAGATCTGCACTGACTCCAGAATATAATCTTAATACAAGTATTGATACACCGCAGAAACACAAATTGCCAATGTGGAATTAAAGAAAAGATATCCCAGGTTCACTGGATGATTTTTTGCTCTCCTTTATTTCTACTTCCAGTTAGTCCTAGTTGGACACTTTTTTCACTAAATTCAAAAATACAGGTAGTACTTCCAGTCAAACATGTTTCTCTGTGTATTTTGTAGTCATTTATCATCTATCCCCAACTTGGCCTGTGAGTCCTAGGTCTTCTCGGATCTTCTCAGTGAGGGTTGTTATGTATTTTCATAATATGGAAATCATATCCTATTTAATTCTTCAGTTAAAATGCATTCCATCTCTACATTCCACTGAAGTAAACCTGGTTTGTCTTGAGTAATATTTTTCCTCTAAATAATACCAATACAAGCCTGTATTTGATAAAGCTAAAACGAAAAAACTTTAGAGACTCTTTTGCTAACCAGTATGTCATTGAGTTAATAAGTCATTAACTGCCACTTACTTGGGTTATTTGTACCCCATTAAATGTTTTAGAGAACATAGGGAGAGAGAAAGAAACTTCAAAGTTCGATAACTAAGCCATAATCAGAGATGCAGACCGAACATCTGATCCCTGGTCTGTCTCAAATTAACACTCCACAGAGAAAAAGAGTCGTCCCATTACCTCTGAATATTTACTGTTGTTTTTTTTAATTTATCAAAGAAATGAGTTTATTAAAGACAGTGAGGTATCAGAGAAGACACACAGAGATACAGAGATGAGACAGAGACATATACAGAGACAGAGAGATATAGAGGAGAGGAGAGAGCCAAATAGTGAGAACTTTCCTTTGAAAATCTCCAGTAAAAACTGTATTAATATACTTATTGAAAAGAACCAGGAAGAATAGGGAATAAAGAAGGCATCAGATATTTTCGCCCTGTATTTTACCTCTGGAGAAGGCTTATTGTCTTGAAGAACATGAACATGGGGGTGAGGCGGGGCGGGGGTGGGGAGAATGGGG
>LNAC01000433.1:949473-1029841 GCA_002007465.1 Ailurus styani | reverse complement strand
AAAAAAAAAAAAAAAAAAAAAAAAAAAAAAAAAAAAAAAATTTTTTTCAAGAGACATGAAAAGATTTAAGGGAGGCATCCTCAGTTCATAGACCAAGATATCACTTAACAACATGTGGTCCTAAAAAACAATGAAAAAGAACATTTTTTTCTCCAGCCACATGTACAATTCTCAAAGGAAGTTGCAATGGCGTCTTCTGCCTATATCTAGCTATTCCGGATAATGTATTTGTTTACTTCTTTGTAGTTTACCAAGTATGTGCCATTTGATGCAAAGGGCTTTCCTGATGAGAATTTGCTGATTATATGATGTTAGCAAACAGGAACCTTTCCAAATGAAAGGGTCAATATTACATGGGAAGTATTACGGAAAACCACCTTAAAATATAAACTGTGTCCCATCAACTAAATTAAGTTCAAACGGGATAAATTTAAGACAGTTTACTTAAGACAGTGTATAAGCTTTTCACAAAATGATTTAAGGTCATAAGGAATCACAAGCTAATTCAGGGTCACCAGTGAAATGGGGTATGTCAAAAGCACAGGAATATATGGTCGGACATATCACAAGAAAACAAATGTGATACTATGCTTTTTCTATGATAACGATCTTCAAATTGTTTTATATTGAGAGCCAACAGTTCTAGCAGAACCTCTCCTCAGTCAAATGAAGAAAAAATCAATATAAACCCTAAACCTACCCCCTAACATATACAGATTTAAAAAAAGAGAGAACATACACAGATCCTATAAAATATTTGATGTGCCAGGGTACTGTTTATCTGTGTTTTTGAGGAAGTCAACAAGGTTGTTAGTTTGTCTGTTTTTGCAGGCTGTTTAACAATTATATTGCACAGCTGTCCAAAATAGTTCAGAGGTTTTAAAAGAACCAAGCTGGAAAACCTTGTGGGCAGGCAGGAAGTCGCACAAGCTCCCTAAACATAGCTCCTTTATCTGAGCATGAAGATAAAGAAGAAAAACTATACTTGGTGATCCTATCTGGTTGAGATAGAAAATAAGAATGGGATGAAAAAAAAAATTTTTTTTTAAAGAGCTGGATAGATACCATGTTCTTCCTCACAGCTGAGAACAGAAAGTTCACATAAAGTAAAACTTTACACTTACAGCTCTGTGTACACAGGCACAATCGTGAAACAATCGTGACAACTTAGAAATAAGTGGCTTCTTTGGTGCTTATAAAAACTCATTAGTCCCTATAAAAAGCCAAACCAATTCAGCAGACGAATAACTGAAACAGTATAAAAAGGAAAGAAAACAATTTCACAAACTTTGATGGAGAATTTCCAAAAATTAAAGTTCACTGGAGGAATACTATTATTTAGTGTGATTAATTTAGTAAAAATAAGGGTGCCTGGGTGGCTCAATTGGTTAAGGATCTGCCTTCGGTTCAGGTGCCTGTCCTCCCTGCTCGTGCTCTCTCTCACTATCTCTTCTACAATAAATAAAATCTTTCTTAAAAAGTTTAGTAAAAATAAGTCAAATACGCAAAGCAGTATTAATCACATAAACTTTTCAGGGTTTGCTTTTGTTCAAAGGAGGTATTCTCTCAAGATGTACTCTTACAAATAAGATAACCAGATAATAAAGAATCAATGTGCAAAAAATAAAGATTGCCTGTTTACATATGTCTGAATTTCAAAGCCTTGCATTTTGAAGAGTAATGTGTGGAGGCTAGTCTCGCCATGTGAGTCAGAGTGACACCTAGTGGCAACTCCTTTGAACAGTACATGTTTGGTTCTCTTTCCTGTAACTACAAACACATGGTACCCAGCACATGGTAGACACTCAAACACTACTGCATGAAACAGCTACTCTGCCATTAATACTTTTGCCTAATATCGCAACTTCCCCATTCCTACTGAACCTCCTCCTTCCTTTCCCACCACTTCCAGGCCTTCATTCTCCCTGTTTTCCCAGTCTGAGTTCCCCGCCACACTCGCTCGCTCGTCTCATTCTCTACGGACTCTTTGGTCAGTTTATATTTTTCTCATCTACTTCTTTCATTGTACACATTTTTAAAAAGATTTTATTTTTTATTTGAGAGAGAAAGAGACAGAACAGGAACAGGGCAGGGAGGAGCAGAGGGAGAGGGAGAAGCAGGCGCCCCGCTGAGCAGGGAGCCCGACACAGGGCTGGATCCCAGGACCCCAGAATCCTCAGACGTTTAACCAACTGAGGCACCTAGGGGCCCTCACTGAACACACTTTATCAATCTCCACCCTACGCCTTTTGTAAAATTCATTTTCTGTGGGATTGCTCTGAGTATGGCAGTATTAAATCATGAAACTAAGCCAAATGCATCAACCATAATTCATCTGGGAACTTAATTCATCTCCAGTTGACTTACCCTCTATCAAGTCAAATTGATAGATGATTATTTACCCAAAAAAATCATGTCACATCTTCTTTGTCCTTATTCAAACCCCTCTCCCCAAATTCCATCTCTCTTATCCTCTGATAAGCTCACTTCCTAGAAAACATGGAAACCACTGAATATAAGTAACTTCAACTTCCCAACTCTGCATATGCAGCAGACACTTTATTTGGAACACCCTCTCTCTTTCTCTCCCTCAAAGGAGGACATGTACAGCCTCCTTGTCAAGTGCTCACTTAGTCTCATGTCCCATTTTTATTGTTATCTGTCTTTAAGATTTGGTCACATCAATGATTATATCTCTCCTGAATCTTCAAAACTCCCCCTATTTTGACTCCCTCCCTACAACCTATGAACATGCCCGCCCCATCCAAACATCTCTTTGAACTGTTGCAATCTATTTTCTTTCTTTTCATCAAAAAATAAGTCAAAAGAATAATCTATGGTGACTTTCTTCATTTTTTTGGTATCTGTTCACCACCCAACCAAAACTCCACTGGCTCCAGGGAATGGGGGGGAGAACCTACCTACAGAAATCCAGCCGGCTAACCCTATAGCCAGCTGCTGGGCCAGGGCTAATGCTGTGTGTAGAGTCCTACTCACTGCCAGTTGGTAGGCATCGGTTTTATTATTTAACATAACTCAAAGTTTCTTTACTTTTGGTACAAAATCAAAAATCAGTGAATGAGAGAACATTTTCAACTAAGAAAAAAATCTACCCAATATTGGGAAGTAAAAAAAAAAAAAGAAGGAGGATAAGTGATACTTATCCAAAACTAAGCATATAAGCACCTGAAAGGTACATCTAGTAAACTGACATGGCCAAGCAACTCAAGTAGCCCTGAAATGTTGACTTAATTATAGGAACCACGAGCAGTGCTTTCTGAACAGCTCTGATTCTGAAATGAACATTCTTTGTATTTGATGATACTAATTCAGCCTTTTTTGTGGTCGATGCTATAAATGTTACGGAAATTATGTACTGCCCATGTTCATTACCTAAATTTCACATAATAATAGGTTTGTTAAATTAATTTTTCCCTAAAATAGATAAAACAATTATTCTTTATTAAGGATTAATCACTTGCCAAAATTAATTGTCTAAAACAACCTCATTTCAATTACACACTAGTCTTAGATCTGGTGTTTTCAACTTTTTATTTTTTTAAACTTAACTACATTTTAAATTTTTAAATAACAGGAACCTTTTGCAGGTAGTCCCCTGCTTTATAAGTGGTCTATACCCTTTTAGTTCACTGATAGCTTCTGAGTACTTGGGAGTGCTTTATTCCAGAGTATAATATGCTATAAATACTGGATGCTATAAATTTGAGGATATCATCCAAAGTCTATTTAATTCAGTTAAAATGTACTAATCAGTACCAGCCAACCCAACCCTAAATCTAGGTCCTTGGAATGGAAGGGTGGGGAAAAGGAAGTTAAGTTTTTATCACTCCTTCCAGGCACAGAATTTGCTGTAATCAAGTATTTGAAATGGGCAAGTGTACCTTTGGCATAATTCCTACATCCTTCCCCAATACAAACTTTTCTCCCACACCCTACTGTTATTTCTACCAGTTTCAAGGTCTTCAGCCCGCTTCCATCATGCCATACCATCTTGATCTGCCTTCACTTCCCCAAATGCCCCAGATTTCAAAATGTACTTCCTTCCCTCTCCCCACCTCTGATCTCACCAGGCAACAATGCAACCTGACTCAAAGGAATAGGTAAAAAGATAGGTCTAAACCCTTTAAAAGATAATTTCACAAAATAATAACAAAAGGGGAAAGAGTACCGTTTCGGTGTGGAAAACTAGCAGTTACTACTTTAATCAAGTGATCAAAGCTAACGTCACTAGTAATGGGATAAATCGAAACTGACCACCCCCCCCCCAGAGGACACAACAAGGACACAGCATCTCTTCTGTGATAGCGCCAAAAATGTACCACCTGAATCTAACAGTGAAGAAAAACATCAGACAACCCCAAATTGAGGGATGTTCTACAAAATAACCGGTACGTAATCTTCAAAAGCATCAAGACCATAAAAGTAAAGACTGTGAAGCCGTTCCAGACTAAATGAGGCTAAAGACAAGCAAAGAAAGCCACGTAAGATCTCGGGTTAGAATTTCTTGAGAAAAAAACATTAGAAGAAAAAAATTATTAAAAAAACATTATTAAAACATTAAAAATCTGAAGAGGACCTGATGATTAGACAGTAGTAACTGATGTATCACTATCAATTTCTTGACTTAATAGTTACATTCCCCTCACACAGGAGGATGTCCTCCTTTTGTAAGAAAAATCCACTGAAGTATTCGGGAGTAATGGAGCATCTTACACTCAAATGGATTGGAAAAGAAAAGCTTCTGAGTTACTCCTACAACTTCTCTGCAAGTTTGAAATTATTGCAAAATATAAATTAAAAATAAATATAAAGGTTATTACACTTGCATTCCCTATTTGCATTTTGATGTAGCTTTATCTAACAATGAAAGTTGTCAACTAGTCTGTTCTAGAAATATCTAGAAATACATTTCATTCATTCCTTCATCCCTCACTCAACAAAAACTGAGTCCCTTACTCTGTGACAGGCATGGGGAACACGACAGGAAAATGTGGAGAAAAATCACTGCTTTCATGGGGTTTATACTTAATGGGAGAGAAACAAACAGAGGGTAGAGTGTGTTAAATACTGGTAAGTGCCAAAGAGAAAAACACCAAACAGGGAGAGGACCGAAGTTTTAGACGAGTTAGCCAAGGACGACGTCATTGAGAAGCAAATTTAAGAAAAACTGAAGAGATCTGAGGAAGCTAGGTGGGGGGAAGAAGGAGGGTCGGGGAGAAATTAATTTCTTGACGTAGAGACAGCAAGGCTTTGAGATGGGAACATGGCACAGTGAGAGCATGAAGAACAAGCGGGGAACCAGGAGGAAGAAGTCAGAGGGGTAACGAGGAGCCCCAGGTTGTCTACGGCCTTGTAGATCGCACCGAGGACTCTGGCTTTTACTCTGAGGCGGGCAGCTAGGGGAGGTTTCTGAGTAGAGAGGCCAGGCCATCTGACCCAAGTTTTAATAAGATCTTGGAGGCTACTGCTGGAAAAGAGAATAAAAGGGAGACAAGGGTAGTCTGGATGAGGGTTAACCATCAAATCTAAACTTCTCCACAATAGCCGGCCCTATCTTATAAAATACAGTAAAGCAGGATGCAAGATTATCAACTGAACGTGCATTTGGTCAGCATGCAGGTGAACGGAAGAAACACTGCCAGCACCCAGGAACCGTCCACGCATCTCTTCTTGCTCTCAGACTCTTATCCTCCCCCTAGGAGGACAAACATTCTCCAGACTTTTACGGTGTTAACTTACGTGGTTTTTATTATCATGTTAGCACCTAGCTATGCCTCCCTAAACAATCCAGAATGTTTCCTGCATCTGAAGTTCACATGCCTCGGGACAGGACTTTACGCGTCATCTGTAGCCTACTTCTCTCACTCTACTCCTACACGGGTCTCCTGGTGAAAACATGCACACGTCTCTTTAAGTTCAGTTACTGAGTCAGAGGCTATGTGTACCCTCAACTTCACTAGATCATGCCGACCCATTCTAGGCATTCTGGTGTTGGTTTTTGCCAACATCTCCAACCTGTGGTAATAGCAAGGCTTCTCGTTTCTGCCAAAATAGTGTGCACCTAGAGACTGTCTTATGGTGATTCTTATTTGTAATTCTCTGATCGCTAATGAGGCTGTACATCTTTTTACATTTGTCATTCTTTCATCTCTTCTTGTATCTTAGATCTTTCATCTGGGACTGTGACATCAAGTGTGTTCACATTCTGCAAACCACTGCCCCCGACCCTCTCCAGAGCTCCTTTCATCTTGCAAAACTGAAACTCTGTGCCCATTGAATGGTAATCCCCCATCGCTCCTTCCCCCAGCTCCTGGCAGCCACTACTCTATACTGTCTATCTTTATCAACTTGACTACTCTAGGTACTTCATAAAAGGGGGATGGGATCATCCAGTATTTGTCCTCTGAGGCCAGTTCTGTGTTATACTCCCTGTCTAACCACCCACACAAACTTTGCAAAGAAGTGCATCACTCAGGTACTGAAGAGTCGATTCCGGTCGCTGATGAGACCACCATCACCGCAGATGCACCTCAGTCAGAAGAGGAGGAGGACAGCCGGCTGAGGCCAGACTCTGCTCCCTTTACCCTGGCTCCCAGGACTCACTGAACCCCAAATATTAAGTTTAAAACTAAGGAGTTGATAGAACACCTTCCCTTGACCCTAAAAATTCAGTCAAGGAACAAGTTTCCAAAGATGTCTCAAATCCCTGCGATCATCTGACAGCCAGCTATGGCCTCTATATGCACCAATGAAGGGCCTGTCCTGGTTGCCTAGGGGTCTGGGCCCCATTAAGACAATGACCATCACCCTAAGGCTGAATCAGAGATCTATGATCCTTCTCTGCTTTATCCTCAGCCCCTTAAACATATGAAGTGATAGACTAAGGCAAAGCCCACAGTACTCTGCCTGATAAGGATTTAATGTTAGCTAGAAAGAAATACCGGTTAACTTCAAGACATAATTTTTTCAAAGACAATTATACAAATGTATTTCAAGGAATATAACATATGAGCATTTTAAGAAACGTATGAAATATTTATTTTATTGTTAAAGCCAAAACGTCCAGAATTTTGGGTCTTTCTCCAGGAATCTTTGTTGAATGAACTCTCGATACTAATCCAAATCCAGTATCTCATAAGAAATTACAATGTGGGGTACCTGGGTGGCTCAGTCGGCTCCGGTCATGATCACAGTGTTGAGAGATCAAGTGCTGTGTCAGACTTCTCACTGGGCATGAAACCTGTTTTAAGATTCTCTCCCTCTGCCCCTCCCTGCCCCCCACCACGCACCTGCCCACAAGGTTTCTCTCTTTCACTCTCTCTCAAATAAATAAAAAATTCTTTAAAAAAGAAAAAAAGAAATTATGACGCTAGGGCAATTTCATAAAGTCAAAATAACAGGTTTTTGTCAGCATACCCAATAACTGTAAATGAAGAAAGCATCTACAGTTCCCCCCAAATTTCTGAAAAAGAAGTTTAATAACTTCCTGGTAACTCTGAGTCTCCGAGAAGTTCTGGCATGTATTTAGTGACTCAACAATGTGAAATGGATAGATTTAAAATATGTTTATTAAAATTAATTTTTCATTCCTAGAGGCAAAAAAATAACCATTTAGTCTCAGGCTAGATTGCTGATCATCTGTTCTCAAAATTTTTCATGTCAACAGAAAATACTAAAATAAAATCATCAACAATGAATTTACCATATATTTTTTAATTGCCAAATTCAAGACTCCTATGTAATGATTTGCTCAACCTAACACATCATTTTCCAGAAACAAGGTTTTTAGGGAAGGAAAGACCGTGTCAAAATTATCTTTTTGATCTGACTTATGTATAATCAATGATCCACCCTCTACAGATGGCTATGAAAGCATCCAAAAAAATGTTTCTATGTGACAGAATGCAGCATGCGCCACAAAATGGACTGTTTTCCATACTATTAATAAGACTATTAACAGACTTTCTCTCAAAACCCTTCTTTTCAAGACTAGCAAATCTTGAAGGGACTTAGGCCTATGAAATTCAAGTAATTTCAGGGAAAAAGTAAGATATGTGAATGGTTAGCACTGACCTGAGCACACCTGGGAGGCAAATTATGCATGGCAAGGTAAGGACTGTTGACACTGTATTTAAAAAGGAAATCCCCTAATCTTCCAAAATCATTCACTCACTGTTCCAGAAACAGTGCTAGAACTACTAGCCCCCAGCTTTCCAGACTGGGGCCAAGTATTTTATAGTGAATTTTAATGTTGGCTTATAGACCTGATATCTGTCATTTACTTTCTTCAGGACATAAAGACAGACTTATCTCAACAAAATATTTTAACAACTTATGAACGCAAAAAAAAAATGCTGTTTCTGAGTGTAATTACTCAACTATGAAATCAAATCAAATATCAGATTTTCCTACTGAATGAAAAATCATCATCTTTCTATTCTTCATTAAATACTGCCTACTAGTTACATAGAATTATATGGGTTATTACTTGCGTAAAGAAAAGTGATCCAATTTAAAGTTTATTACCGTTGACAATTAATAAAAACAATTTATAAATCATCATTTTATTCCACTAAAACTTCTGTAAGCTTTAAATAGTAAATAAACAGCCTATCCACTAGCATTTGATTTCTGGAGATTTTAATCATTCTAACAATCATACCAATTCAATTCTTTAAAGTTTATATGCCCAGAATAAATCCCTGGTCATTTTTCATATTGGTAAGCTGTATTTCAGGGAATTCTATCTTTAAAAACTGAGTGTTCACAAATTTTATAAATTTTATTAAATGATTGAAAAGCTAGTGGATGGATTATGTGGAAGTTCACCTTCATTATCTAACTTAAGGCTTGAGGTCAGAGCCCACCTGGGACAAAATATTCAAGGATATTTGTCTTTATTTCCATTGGCTAAAAGCATGCCAATTAACAAGAAAAATTTTACAACAGATTTAGAACAAGAAAGAATTCATAGAACAGATGTCCATACCAAAATTCTTCATAGGATACTCAAATTTAAATGAAGACAATTATGGTGATATCAAAAAAGTTTAGTAAATCAATTTGGAAGGTTTCTAGACAAGCTAGACCCACTAACTGCATCCATATTTGTAAAGTAAGTGTATCCAAAACTACAGTGATATTCTGAACAGCGTCTGGAGTAGAGGCCAAAGAAAGGAGTGTTAAAGTTATTGCCTTAATAATTCTAGAATTTACATATCCTCTCTCCTTAAAGGTTTAAAATCAATTCCCTTTCAGCTTATCTTCTTTTAGATGTAAATACGGCTTTTGCTTTAATGTCAGAGGGTGGAAAAGCTCAGCCTTCACTACCTTTTCCACCCCATCTAGGTCCTCAGCACACTGCTAAGAGGGGGAGGCTTTAACTTGAACTCCCTCCCGTCCCCGAGTCACTGTCAGCCCCAGCTCTCCTTTCACTGTGGACCACTCTGAAGCACAGTTACAAAACTGGGGACTTGCACGCCCGATTACAAGCCTGTAAACTGTGCTAAAATCCCAACCTCTAAAAAATGAACACTGTAACGTCATGACCTAATATCGCCTCTATTTGCAAAATTCTTAACTCAAGATTTCCTCTAACAATATGTTAGAAACTATTTTAATAACAGAACGGTTAATTTCTTTTTTAATCTGTTGTCATAAATAAGCAATATTCAGAAAGTAAAAGTGGAAGGAAGGAAAGAAATTAGTCAAAATGCAAACAGTGAATCCTTCTGAGAGAAGAATACAGCTAAATGTCGAAAACCAGCGCCTGTATGTGCTATGTGGCAAAGGTAACCACCTAACGTTTCTTCTTGGCCCTCATTCAAGGGCAACTGGCATTTAAACAATGTACATACTGAGACTATACTTCCCCAAACACGGAGTTTACTTAGTCGGAGAAGCACGCGTGTGCATGTTGAGGGAAAAAATGATTGGCTGCAGTTTTAAGAAAACCTTTCACTACAATTTATGCCAACTTAGAATAGAATTACATGTTCATGTTAACATTTAAATATAAATCATTAAATCCTGAGCAGTGACCTCTAGAAAACAAGACTGGTTTAAAAATACACTGCAACAAAGAACGGTAATGAAAGAAAAACACCAAAAAAGTCTATATTTAATCGGCTGCTCTGTCATTAGAAAGGTGCCCCATTACTACCATATGTTACTCAAATATGTTATCACACCTACAATTCATCATATGTCTCCCAAGAAATTAATTAGTTCTAACTTTTTCAACTTTGACAAAAACGTCTGCATCAGTCAGATTACTAGCTATTGCAAACATTTCAAAATTCAAAGCTTTCTTCAGCTTGCATTTAACCTTTTAATTACTATTAATGATTTAGCAACATTTAGAACAGCATTCATTAGACAGATGTCTAACTCTAAAATTTTGAATAATGTAAAGTCATTTACACATACATTTACTTTTGGTGCACATTTACTAAGTTAACTTTTCAAAATAAAATCAATCACAGGGGCGCCTGGGTGGCTCAGTGGATTAAAGCCTCTGCCTTCAGCTCAGGTCATGATCTCAGGGTCCTGGGATCGAGGCCCACATCCGGCTCTCTGCTCAGCGGGGAGTCTGCTTTCCCCCTTTCTCTCTGCCTGCCTCTCTGCCTACTTGTGATCTCTCTCCCTCTGTCAAATAAATAAAATCTTAAAAGAAAAAAAAAATCAATCACAGGTCCAAAACCATTTCACTGCTGCATTTAGGTTTAACAATACTGAAAATTTTCATTTTCTCTAAATACCTAAAAAGTCGTAAGAAGTTAAGATTGGAGAACTTACACTAATAAATATATTCTATAATTATAAAATGTATATAAAGTACAAGAAGGATACCTCAAGAGGACATGTTCATTTGAAAGAGATTTAACAAGCTACCATCAGTAAAAAGGAAACAAAAGTGACTAAGCAGAGAATTTTCATAAACATTCTCTTTACCAAACTTTTCAAAAAAAAATTTTTTTAAAGATTTTGTATCTATTTGAAAGAGATGGCAGAGCGTGCCAGAGAGAACAGGTGTGGGGGAGGGGAGGGGAGGGGCAGAGGGAGAAGCAGAAGTCCCCAGTGAGCAGGGAACCTGCTGTGGGGCTGGATCCCAGGGTCCTGGGATCATGACCTGAGCCCGAGGCAGACACTTAACGACTGAGCCACCCAGGCGCCCCTTTACCAAACTTCTTAAAAGTAGGTAAGAAAAGAGTCCTGTTTGATCTGAAATCACCAGCTGAGGCTATCCTCAACCATGAAAACCAGGTTCCATCCCCACTATGTTATTTAAACTCCTCTGTGAAGGTCACCTACCACTTCCTAAGTGTTCATTCATTCAACAAGTATCTGTTAAGCGATGAACGAAACAGACAAAATCCTGCTCTCCCAGAGCTTCCATTCTAATGGGAATGAAAGGGAAAACACACATATGAGTAAATGAGTGGCAGGAGTAAGTAAGTCTGAGTAAGCAGGACTTTAGTAGTGCCGAGCGCTAATGTCTCCCTGCCTCCCCCGTTAACAAAATCCACCAAACCACACACACAGCAAAAGCTCGTGGTGGCTTCAGTAAAGCCATTAGAACACTAGTGGCTTCTCCTTCAGTTACCTAAACTAACAAAACAAAGGATCATCTAAAAATCATCTCTGCCTAGTAAGGAATTGGATTTCCATTGCCAAGTCACTACTTAGGTTGAAGGGAGTGTTTGCATTGGTCAAAATGAGGGCAGCGGCTGGACCCTGCTGGACCAGCCAGGACCCCTGTGGGCGGCTCTGGTCCTCTCCCTGCGCAGACCCAGGCTACCGCCTCCTGCAGAGGAGAATGGCACCTGAGGACTATGTCACTGTGGAGCCAGAGAAAACCTCACAGACACCAGCGGTCCTCACCACACTTTCCTGGACCCCCTCAAGGAGGCTGAAGCATTTCTACCTCTTCATGCCTAGATTCCATAAAAAGCAGGAATGTTCTTATTCACATTTGTATCCTCAGAACCTCTCTGAAGTCTGGCCCAGAGGTTTAACTGGTCTTTCCATTGACAAAAGTACTGTTTTAGAAAGATTATTCTGGAGGTGCCTGGGTGGCTCAGTGGGTTAAGCCTCCGCCTTCGGCTCAGGTCATGATCTCAGGGTCCTGGGATCGAGGCCCGCATTGGGCTCTCTGCTCAGCAGGGAGCCTGCTTCCCCCTCTCTCTGCCTGCCTCTCTGCCTCCTTGTGATCTGATCTCTCTCTCTCTGTTAAATAAATAAACAAAAATCTTCTTAAAAAAAAAAAGAAAGATTATTCTGTAATGCCCTGTGTGTTAACTAAATTGAATTTAAATAAAAGATTTAAAAAATTGTTCTGATACACTAAAACGAGGATTCAAAGTCCAAGGTTTACACCTGCTGTGAAATCATTTGTATTAGGTTTAAGTGCACTGCTCTCTATTGGGGAAGAGGGGAGAGTACCCATTTATATTCAATAAATATTTACTGGGGTCTTACTATGTGGAAGGTTCTACTAGAGGACACGAAAACGCAGAAGACTGACATGGGTCCGTACCAACACAGAGGGCTTTTCCAGGGGGGCAAAACCCATAATAAAAAAGAAAATGAGTAATCATTTTAGACCGCAATAAGTTCTACGATGGAAATTTACAGGGTTGATGTACGTTGACATTCTATTGCTTGCATTAGACACTCTAAGGCTTCAGACTACTTTACATAGGACATACCGCAAGGGAAAGACAGGAATACAGGTAGAGGGATTGGAAATTCAATTCGAATCAGTTAGCTTTTAATAAACACCACAATGCTTCATGTGCCACGAGGCACGCATGAATAAAACCCCATCTTAGTCCCAATAGGACTTGATGTTCTAACGAGCTTGAGTTCTAATGAGGGAGACATGTACAAAGATCATCTCGACGAGACAACGCATGAGGTTTATGGAATCACAGAGAAGAGCAGTGAGCTGACCTAAAAGGAGTTAGGAAGCTTCCTAAATGGAAGGGGAAAAAAAGCCTACAACAATCATAATAAAATGCAAATTAACTTACATATTTTGAAGGAAGAACTACCAGGACAAGAAAAATAGAATGTGCAAAGGAGACTAAAGGAAGAAGATAGAAACATTTCCAGCCTAGCGATTTGGAAGAAAGCTGGCGCTCTGTCAGTAAAGGAAAGCTGAAGGGGAACCAGTGTTAACAAGAAGGCTCAGTTTTGAAGATCCAAATTCATGAAGACACGGGATCTCCATGGGAACTTTCAAGTAGGGCTAGGCTGGTTAAGCAACTGACTCTTGGTTTCAACTCAGCTCATGACCCCGGGATCCTGGGATGGAGCCCCGTGTCGGGCTCCCTGCTCAGCAGGGACTCTGCTTCTCCCTCTCCCTCTGTTCCACTCTCCACACTTGCACTCTCTCTTCTCTCTCTCTCAAATAAAATCTTTTAAAAAAAATAAATATTCAACTAGAACATGAAAAAGAGGTTCTTTCATTCACGAGTAACAAATCCTTGGGCTTCGCTAACACGCAGCTAACCTATCACACAGCTGTGAGAACAGAACTAAGAGTTTGCAGAGAGGTCAGAAGAGGCTCAAGAGTAAGGATGGGATATGGTAACATTTGGTGGGCATCAAAAGAAAATGTGTCAGGGAAAGAGTGCTCTGACACAGGGATGAACCAAGAAAGTCAGACGTCAAGGAAGCCAAGAGAGATGGGTGTCCAATAAGGAGTGGGTAGGAAACAGTATTATACGATACAGACCCTCTTAGAAGGCCAAACAGTAAAGGCCACTGAACATGGCCGACAAAGATAATGACTAGCTGTAGAGAAGAGTTTCACCATGGGTAAGAACTAGTTAATCACAATGAGGAGCATAAAGACTAATATATGAACCATATTCTTGTAACATCAATTTGTGGGGTTTTTAAAAAGATTTTATTTATTTATTTGACACAGAGAGAGAGATCACAAGTAGGCAGAGAGGCAGGCAGAGAGAGGAGGAAGCAGGGTCCCCGCTGAGCAGGGAGCCCAATGTGGGGCTCAATCCCAGGACCCTAAGATAATGACCTGACCTGAGCCGAAGGCTGAGGCTTTAACCCACTGAGCCACCCAGGCGCCCATCAATTTGTTGTTTTATAAACATACCTAATAATTATTAGAAGAATTGAATATGTAAGCAAATTTTTAAAATTGTATAAGAGTGAAAGTAACAATTTCCAGTAATAGGTAACTTTTTAAATAATTTGTTTGTTTGTTTTTTAAGATTTTATTTATTTATTTGACAGAGAGAGAGATCACAAGTAGGCAAAGAGAGAGGAGGAAGCAGGCTCTCCGCTGAGCAGAGAGCCCAATGCAGGCCTCGATCCCAGGACCCTGAGATCATGACCTGAGCCGAAGGCAGAGGCTTCCCAGGCGCCACCCAGGCGCCCAATAATTTGTTTTCATAAGAAAAAAATTTCCAGTTAAAAAATATTCAACATTTTTTTTAAGTTGTTGTCATTTAGAGATAAATGAAACATATGTATGACACAATGTGACACCTGAGATTTGCTTCCAAATAATCCCAGAGTAAGTGGCTATACAGTTGGCCATGCGTTGAAAATTTCTGAAGCTAGTGTTGATTACATGGGTGTTGATTATGCTGTTCTCTCTACTTTTGTACATGTTTGAAATTTCCTAATAAAACATCTTATTACTTGAGAGAAAAAAAAATTATTTGTATTTATCCTAACTACAGTAAATCATGCTTGTAAAGATCTGAAATTAACCTCTGTCAAAAGTAATGAAAACAGTAAAATTTCATTTATATGACAGAGAGAGACACAGCAAGTGAGGGAATACAAGCAATGGGAGTGGGAGAGGGAGAAGCAGGCTCCACACTGAGCAGGGAGGCCAAAGTGGGGCTCAAACCCAGGACCCTGGGATCATGACCTGAGCCGAAGGCAGACACTCAACAACTGAGTCATCCAGGTGCCACCCGAAAACAGTAAAATTTCTACAAACTGAACTTATAAGACGTAAATAGAAAAAAAAAAAACAAAAAAAAACACCAGCATAAACGAATTCTAAAAGTTAGCTTTGGTTTCATGAAAATTTTAAATTATAAAATGTCATGACCTAAAATCTTACAATCAAATCATGAAATATAAATGCTATGTTATTCCCAAGAAGGTAAGATACATACATATATGTATCTCATAATAAACATTATAAGGTAATTAAGTTCCTTAAGGCAAAGGTCTCTAACAGTCTTGCACAGTGACAGAGGGAGGAGCTTAGACCTGTTAAGAGCTGACACGGGCTGCAAGCTGTTAATTCTCACATCCTCAGGACGCCTGGGTGGCTCAGTCAGCTGGGTGTCTGCCTTGAGCTCCGGTCATGATCCCAGGCTCCTGGAATCGAGTCCCACATCAGGCTCCTTGCTCAGTTGGGAGTCTGCTTCTCTCTCTGCCTGCTCTGCCTGCCACTCCCCCTGCTTGTGCTCTCTGACAAATAAATAAAATCTTAAAAAAACAAAACAAAAAACCTCACATAGTCTTCCTCATTTCCGGTACCAGATGTCTTTTTACCTAAATAATTCCAATTCATTCTTTAGGTCCCCAGGTTACTTATTCCAGGAGCCTGACCCCAACTCCACACACTAGGAGAAAATGTCATACCGTATCCTCCCACAGAACCCTATCTCTATCACATAAACTGTTCACTGTAGCTCCATGAAGGAAAGGGCCATGTCTTCTTAAAAATTTTATGGAGATAAAATTCACCTATCACAAAAATCACCGTTTTCAAGTGTAAAACTTGTGGGTTTCAAGTTATTCACAAGGCCGTGCACCTATCACCACTGTCTAATTCCAGAACTTCTCATCTCCCCAGAAAGAAATGCTGACCCCATTAGCGGTCCCTCCTGATCCCCTCCTCCCCTCGGCCCCTGGCAACCACACTACCCTGCTTCCTACCTATGGATTTGCCTGTTCCAGACACTTCCTATAAATGGAATCGGACAACACGGGACCTTTGTGCCTTTTTCCACTCAGCATAATGTTTTCAAGGTACCTCCGCTTCGGAGCAGGTATCAGTATTTCACTCCTGTTCTGGAGGAGTGATATTCCACTTTCTGGATCACACCGTATTTTGTTCATCCACACAACAGTTACTGGACATGGGAGTGATTTTCACTTTGGGGCTATTAAGAATCATACTACTGTGAACATTCCTATGCAAGTTTTATGGAAACACAGTATTTGAATTCTCTTGGGCAAATGCTCTCAATTCTCTAGGTATGAAACTGCTGGCTCATATGGTAACTCTACGTTTAAGTTTTTTAGAAACTGCCAAACTGTTTTCCAAAGCAGTTTCACCATGTTACAATTCCAGCAGCCTGAGGGTCCCCCGTCTCTGTGACCTCACCAACACTTTCTACGATCTGTCTTTTTCATTATAGCCATCTTAGAGGGTAGGAAGTGATATCTCATGCGATTGTGATTTCCATTTCTCTGATGGCTAATAATGTTGAGCATCTTTTCATGTGTTATTGGCCATTTGTGTATCTTGTCTGAAGAAATGTCAATTTGGGCTCTTCACCAATTTTTTATTTGTCTTTTACTGTTACCTTTGATAGATGAGTTATAAAAATTCTGTGATATATTCTGGGTTCAAGACCTTTATTAGATATACGTTACAGATATTTTCTCCCATTCTGTGGGGTCATCTTTTCACTGTCTTAATAGTGCCCTTAGACCCAGAAAAGTTTTTAACTTTGATGAAGTCCAATTTATCAGTTTTTTCATCGGTTGCTTGTGCTTTTGACGTCAAATCTAAAAAACTATTACCAAATCGAAGGTCACAAAGATTTACTCATTTTCTCCTAAGAGATTTACAGTTTTAGTTCTCACGTTTAAGTCCATTTTGAATTACTTTTGACATATAAAGTGAGGTAGGGGTTCAAATTCATTCTGTTGCATGTGAAAATCCAGTTGTTCTGGAACCATTTGTTGAAGACTATCCTTCCCCACTGAATAGTCTTGCCACCCTTGTCAAACATAAACTGACCACAGATATATGGGTTTATTTCTGGACTCAATTTTCTTCCATCGCCCATAGGTCTATATTCTCCATGTCTTTTTTTCACTGCATGAAACGTGGGAAGCACTTAACAAAAGTTTTATAGTGAAAGAAATAATGAAAGGATGAAAGTTTTGAGCCAAGCAATACCTGAGAGAGCATTATCCTATCCCATCATTTAAAAAGCAAAAAACTGAGACCTAAAAGAAGTTAACTAACCCAAAGGCAAAGAACAAGACACTGAGGTAGGTCCAAAATTCATCTCTCCTAACTGCTGGGACAGGGCTCTTCCCAGTGTCATACGGCTTCTCGAATAAATCAAACTGCTCTCACATCTGGCAATGCGCCTGGGAAAACCGCATGTACGTGAGAGACCAGCGTGTAAGAGATGACTTAATCAAAGGGGAACCCTTCCTAAGTGTAACTCACCAAACAGCCTTATAACCAAACTGGGCCAGAAAATAAGGTATCACCGAATACAATGTTTCCCTCCAGCCAACTGTCCTCTTACTGCTTTTTCAGCTCAAGAACACAGCTAGTCACTCTTCCAGTGCTGAGATTATTCTACATGGAAGAAAACCGTCTGTGCCACAGTAAAGATGATAGAGTGATTGGGTGTCTGGTTCTGGTACCCTCTTCTCTTCGATCCCCACCCAGCGTGACCCTTCACACACTACTAAGTGTTGTGAAAAAAGCAGAAATCAACAATCCACATTTGTTGTAAAGATTTATTTTTTATTTATTTTATCAACAATCAACATTAATCTGACTTTGCTTGACCACCTAGAAATTCATCTTCCTGCTTCCAAAAACCAGAGGAATTTAAGAGCAGAGAGCAGAAACATAAAGGGAAACAAATGAACAGCTAGCTAGAAGACCAGCTTTCTAAAAGATACATGGGGAGGAAAAGAAGATACATGACCACTTATAACTCAGGGGAAAAGGGGGGCATTCGAGCTGAATTGCTGCAGTTTCATGTCCGTGGGAGAGAACCACACAGTACGGAGAAGCCAACTTCTTAGAGTCGAGGATATCATCCAACTTCAGTGAAATGACACCCTCTTCCCCGAACCTTTCCATGAGCCCCCAAGCACAGCTAGCTGCTCCTTCCAGAGTGCCCCCTCCTCCTGCACACCTGCGTTACTCTATTAGGAGAATGTATCCTAGTAGGGACCTCCCTGTCCATCTCCCTTCTAAACTACCCCCACCCTGAGGGCCAGAACCATGGTTTTCAGGGTCGGGTTCAGTGGAGAATCTTGCATTCCCCGGTACACAGTACACACCTGACAGCTCTTTGTCGAACGAACATCCTTCAACTGTTTGTAATACTGAACACATCTGTTCAAAAGGGTCAGGAGCAAAAAACTTATCAGTTCTTACTGGGACCGTTCCCAAACATGGCGGCCCACACAGAACTCATGCACACTTCCTGACTCAAAGTACAAGTATCAAAAAGTAAAAAGTACAAAGTACAAGTATTGGCTGGCCAATCTGCTAAAAAACAAACCTGAGTATGATTAGAATTGAATGTTGTGGGGCGCCTGGGTGGCTCAGTGGATTAAGCGTCTGCCTTCGGCTCAGGTCATGATCTCAGGGTCCTGGGATCGAGCCCCGCATCAGGCTCTCTGCTCGGCGGGGAGCCTGCTTCCTCCTCTCTCTCTGCCTACCTCTCTGCCTACTTGTGATCTCTCTGTCAAATAAATAAATAGAATCTTAAAAAAAAAAACACCAAAAAACTGAATGTTGCGGTTGTTAGCCATCTCCGCTAATAAGGCCTTTCTAGGTTCCTAGCCAAAAAGCCCACAGGAGGTCCCAGTAAGAGACTAAGGGACCACAAGCAGCAGGTCTATGTGGTGACACACAAGGGAGCTGGGGAACCGTCTCTAGAGAACCAGGTAAAGGAATTCTTGAGGGCGAGATACTGCATGTTCACCACAAAGAGGTCTGGGTAAAACAGAAGAATACAGTGACTGAGAAAGATTGGTCTGGAGGCGAAGGTAATAGCTCTGGAGTCTGGAAGTCCTGATTTTAAGATGTGCCTCCACTGTGACCTCTTCAGAAAGGTCATTTCGTCTCTGTGCCTCTTTCAGGTCCTCTTTTGTGAAATGTGAATGAGAAAGCCGATCTCACTGTCAGGATCAAACGGTAGATGTCGTGTGGATCAAGGGCCTGGCCCAGATCCCCACAAACCAGCGGGTAACGGGCCCCTCGCTGTGTTCACTCTTTCCCACCCCACAACAGGCTGGGTTTGGGGGCAGAGTCAAAACACCCTCTTCCCTAAAAATACTTCCTGCAACAGATGTCAATGTTTGAGGTTTTACCATAAGGAAATTCTGTTCGGATTTTCATGAGCCCCAATTAAATGTAAACTAATCTGCCATTAAGTGTGTTTATTCATCTTTCAGAGATAACCTGTGAAGGCTCAAAAGTACTGGGATCCTCCCGATTGGGATAAAACAGGGCAAGGGCTATGGAGGGCGACCCCAAATGAGAAGGTGGAAGGAATAAGAGAAAAAGCAGTAAAGGAGCACCAGAGACCAAGTTTTTCTAAGATTTATCCTATTACACTCCGTCTCGTCGAAAGGTACCCACAAATATTCTGAGAAAACTCCTAAATTCGCCAGTAAACCAACACCAGCAATTGAAGATTATTTTTACATTACAAAATAGAAACCCCTACCGTGGGTCCAGACCCACGGATCCTCCCCCTTTCCCAAACGGCTCCACGTTCACAGGCTCCGTTGCTTTTTTGCTGTCGATTTGCTGCCCTCTTTCCTTTGTTTGTGTCACTGCTGCAATGTTGACTACGTTGTATAAAATCACACTCCGAGTTTATATAATGTATAATAATGAAGTTAATCTTGGGCACACATCATTTTTCTTCTGAATGAAAATGTTTGTCACTTGATAATTATTTTATGTTCACACTCACTACAGATGACCTCGCTTAAGTTTTCTTTCCTTTCTCTCAAGTTTGACTTCTGTGGCTCCAGATGCATTTTTTTCTGCCAGTTACAACTACAATGGTATCTATTTTTAAGAGTTGCAATTTCTGTTATTAAAACAGAAAAGTCCCAAAGTGCATTTTAATGATGTGCTTTTGACCACTATCGCCAAAGAAACGCTGTGCCTTGGGATCAACAGTTTGCCGTTTCCCCAAACTGTCAACTGTGTGGAATTTTGACCGGATCTTAGTACAGATGGCATGATGACCACGCCACCCAAATTATTAATACGATTTACAAAAGACAAAAACTGTTACATCGTCTCTCTATACCTCACCAAGACAACATAATGCCCAAACATATCCTTCATGTTTTATTCCTGTTACTAAGGGGCAACCACTACCACTTTTTCCCGAGTTCCAGCCCAAATTCTCACTCACCCACCCTCCATCTTATGAATCCTGTGCTTCCTCTCCACCTGTGGGCTCCACCAAAGGGGACTCTATAAAGTAAATGTGGAGACAATTATTGCCAAAAGTCAATTAGAGAGTCACGATGTTCTAGAAAGGCTCATAAATTAAGTCCTTCATTCGTTAAGTTAGAGAGGAGAAAGTCAAAATCCAAATACCAGTGAGTAGGAATAGATGATATTCCAATTTTAAAATATCAGAACAAGTCTGATATTTGAAATACGACTTTGCAAAATCCAGCAAAACAAATCTAGTAGCATTTGTTTTGCTGGAGAAAGATCTAAAAGGCACTTCTGGGGGCACCTGGGTGGCTCAGTGGGTTAAGCCTTCAGCTCAGGTCATGATCTCAGGGTCCTGGGATCAAGCCCCGCATCAGGCTCCCTGCTCAGCAGGGAGGCTGCTTCCTCCGCTCTCTCTCTGCCTGCCTCTCTGCCTACTTCTAATCTCTCTCTGTCAAATAAATAAATAAAATCTTTAAATAAATAAATAAATAAAAATAAAAGGCACTTCTGTTTTCCTGGGCTCACAGAAAAACTCAACCTATCAATGAAATCAGAGCAAAGAAAAGAAAGATTTGAATAAAAACAAATTAAGAAGTACATTTTAAAGGTCACGTACACGTACAGAATATTAAAGTTCTCTTCTTCTACCGTGAGCATAGTTAGGCTCTATCTCTACACCGGACAATACCTCCTCCTCCCCTGTGGGTAGAGCAAAGCAGCGTCCCCCGCCCTTCTTCTCCCCACATCCCCTTCTGAATTAATATCATCACAGATTCCCTCTCAGTGAAGAGCAAAATCACTAGATCGTTTCAAATTTCCTCCATTACCCGTATGTAAAATTTATGCCAAGTCAAAATAACAAGAATAGGTTAAATAAACACACTTGTTCTGTTAGAGGCTCAGCGCTAAATGCTTTCCCTAAATTACATAATTGGCACAACCACTATGTAAGACAGCGTTATGGACGGAGGGTTTGGGTCCCCTTGTCACCATCACCAAAGCCACATGTGGAAGCCCTAACGCCCCACCTGACAGGTGTTGGGAGATGGGCCCTTCAGTAGGTAATTACATTTAGATGAGGTAGTGGGGGGGGCACATGATGGGATTAGCATCCTTATAAAGGAATATACCAGAGAATGTGTTCTGTCTTTCTCCATCACACATGGATACAACAAGGAGGAGCTGCCCAGGGGCCAAGAACCCAAGCATGCTGGCACCCCGAGCTCAGACTGTCCCCGCTCCTCAGAACTGGGAGAAATGACTCTGCTGTTGAAGCTGCTCGGTCTCTGGTGTTTGTAAGGGCTGCCCAAGCTCGCTAATTCCCCATTTTACAGATGAGACAATTACGGCTTAGAGAGGCTTAAATAACTTCTCTACAGTGGACATAGGTTAGAGCGGCGCAGCCAGGTTTTAAACCTGGTTTTTCACCAACACTATTCCACTGATTTAACTTTTGGGGTCTAACATGTATCATCAGCTGTGCTTAGTGTAAGAGATCATAGTAAGTTCCCCTTAAGGACCTCCCGCGTCTCATCATACGTTATAGATAAACATACAGATTGCCAGGGTTTCCTTGACATTTGATACCCAAGAAATATTTACTGAAGTAAACAGAAAAACCACCAAACAATAATAACCCAAGGTGGTAAGTGTTCCATGAGTGGGTCACAGAAAGCAACAGGTTTCCAGGAGAAAGCAATTAACTCTGGGGGTGATCAAGGCGACGACTGTAAGACACGGTGAATATGAAAACGGTTATAAAAGAAAGAAATGAAACACGGTCAGAACAGGGCTTGATTAATTACTTCTGGAGGGAATTTACTAGGGATTACGGCAGAAGTAACACATAAGCTGCCCCTTCAAGGATGAACAGACTCTCGTCCCCAGAACAACATGATTCCAGGTTGAATGAACAGTCTGGAAAAAGCACGGAGTTTGAAAATGTGACTGACTACTCCTCTTCTGATCCCAGGGTCATCACGGTAGCTTACGGTACAAAACATCTTCACAGGTGCCCCGAGATCCCATCTCCTCCGTTTTCAAACCACCCTACACAAAGCATGAAAGTCCCCATCCTAAAACACAGATCGGATTGACTCCCTGCTCAGAAACATTCCATAGTCCTACTCTGCCCACAAGATGCTATTTAAATTCCTGAGACTAGAATGTTTGACCTCTCACAATCTGTGCCTGTTTTTCCCTTCCTTCCCCATTCACCTTGAGTCATGATTCCTCTCTGCTGAAACCCCACCCGAGCGTTTGCTGCTCCTCCACCGGGCCTGTGGAAACGTCTCCATCTGGACTCGGGCCCAGCTTCGAGAGCCATGCCAAAGACCTCCTGTGGAAGGGTAACTTCGCCTACGATCTCACTGACGAGACCTGCCCCACCTTAGCTGCATCCCCGTGTGTCCATCTCCAGGAAAGATGGCAGTAGCTCTGTGAGGCACGGCCCGGACCCTACAGGCAAAGATCTTAAGAAAGAAAAAGAAGAAAAAAAAACACAACTTACAGCAAATCTTCGAGCATCTGCTTGTAGGTACGATCATTACAATGCGCTATGATGACAGCGATAACACACAAATACGCGGGGCATGTGAGAGAATCACCTAACTCAGCCTGCAGAGATGACGAACGGATTCCTCAAAGGAGATATGAAGAAGACAGAAGTAAAACACGCACAGATATGAAACAGCGCCACGTGTGAGAAGGGCCAGAAGAAATTCAATGTTGCTAGAATGTGAAACACAGAGCCAGAAATGGCAAAGTAAAAACCTAAAGAGACGAAGGCCTTTACACAGTGTGTTAGTGAATATTATGCTGCGGGCCGGCACCTCGGAACGACAAAGTCTAAGTCTGTGCTGTGTCAACACTAGTTAAAGCTTCCCCAGGAACACTGTAAAGAGGAACTGGACAGGTAGTACCTTCACATGTCACAAATTAAACAGATTTATTTTGATATTTATTTATTTGAGACAGAGAAAAAGAGCCTGAGCAGGGGCGAGGAGCAGAGGGAGAGGGAGAACCCACAAGCAGACACCCCGCCGAGCGTGGAGCCTGCCGCAGGGCTTGATCCCGCCACCCTGAGGATCATGACCTGAGCCGAAACCAAGAGTGGGACGCTCAGCCCACTGAGCCCCCCAGGCGCCCCTGTCACAAATCAAAACAGATTAAAAAGGTCTCTCACACCCCTGTCTGTCATCTGCCCAGTTCATACCCTGCTTTCTGGGGTAAAGCGTTAGTTTCTGGTTTTTTCTTCCAGACTTCCTTTACGCCCGTTTAAGCAAATACAACTATATAATCTTATTTCCTCTCCTTTACATAGAAAGTAATACATAATATGTTCTGCACTTGGCTCTTTTCCTCTTTAATTGCAGTAATTTTTCCATAATTTTCCATACAAATACTATTCTTCCTACTACTTTTCGCATGTATAATATCCATTGCATTGCTGTATCAAAATTTACTCAACCAATACACTATTAATAGACATTTGGGCTTTTTGCCACTCTGCTGCACTAGGTTATTTTGGTTCACACATATAAAGAAAATCTAGCCTCATGCAGATATGGGGAGAAAAAGCTAATAAACTTTTCCAGTTAGTGTGGATGATCTCCAAATCTTTTACTATTACATACAATATTTGTATGCATAATCCTGTACGTACATCATTATGAAATATGCAAACCTACCTGCAAGACACGTTCTCAGAAGTAGGGATAAACATTCGCAATTTTGATATATATTATCAAATTGTCCCAGAGGAATGGAACCAGTACAGACTGAGCAATGACAGTACCTAACTTCCCAGAGAGAGGACAGAATCTTAGGAAACCGGACCCTTTAACAACCTAATCAAGGAAGAATAATCCAGAAGAGCAATGAGATAAGCAGTCAAAGAAGTTAACAAAAGAGGAACCATTGGTTTCTAGAAGTCAAGCCAGAAAAGATAATAGCTCATCAGTGTCAAATATACAGCAAAGAGATCTACTAAAATAATAATTAACTAAAATATAAAATTTAAATAATTAAAACAGACTGGTACTCATGCAGAAATAGAATGGCTCAAGATACCATTAAAAAATACAGTAATGAAGAATAAAGGTAATTAAAAATAAAAGAATTTAGAATAAAAGATAATACTGTTATCCAGTAGAAGGAACCAGAACTCTGTGGAGAAATGGCTGATTCTAAAGCTGGAAAAGGGAAAGGACAGGATAAGCCTGGAGGAGCTTACCGTGTCAGAATGTCAGAAAGTCTTCACAAATTGATGGGAACACGTCAAAAGAATACAAGAGCTAACTTAAAGGGGCTTCCATGGGACAAATCTAGGGTAATTCGAGCATTTAAAAATTAATAATGAGGGGTGCCTGGGTGGCTCAGTCCGTGAAGCATCTGACTCTTGATTTCAGTTCAGGTCACGAACTCAGGGTTGTGAGATCAAGCCCCACACTGGGCTCCACACTGGGCGTGGAGTCTGCTTGGGATTCTCTCCTGCTTCCTCTACCCCTTCTCCACCTCTAACAAAAAAATTAATTAACTAATTAATAATGATAATACCACCTCACACCTGTCAGAATGGCTAAAATCAAAGACACAAAATACAACAAGGATTAATGAGGATGTGGAGAAAAAGGGACCCTGGTGCACAGTTGGTGGGAATATAAATTGGCAGCCACTGTGGAAAACAGCATGGAAGTTCCTTAGAAAATAAGAAATAGAACTAGTATATTGATCCAGTAATTTAAAGAAAACAAAAATACTAATTGAAGAAGATACATGCACCCTATGTTTACTGAAGTATTATCTACAGTAGCCAAGATATGGAAGCAACCGGAGTCTCCACTGATACATGAAGAGATCAAGATGTGTTGTGTATATACAACAGAATATTATTCAGCCACAAAAAAGAATAAGATCTTGCCATTTGCAACGACACAGATGGATCTAGAGAGTAAAATGTTAAGTGAAGTAAGACAGAGAAAAACAAATACCATATGACTTCACTTATAACTAGAATTTAAGAAATAAAACAAAGAAAAAAATGGGACAAAGAAACAAATTCTAAAATATAAATAACAAACTGGTGGTTGCCAGAGAGGAGGTGAGAAGATGGGCGAAATAGGTATACTTATCACGATGAGCACTGAGTAATGTACAGAATTGTTGAATCACTATATTGTACACCTGACACTAAGATAGTATGATAATTAAAATGGAATTTTAAAAATAAATATTTTAGGCATGTCTAGGTGGCTCAGTCAGTTAAGCGTCTACCTTTGGCTCAGTCAGGTCATGGTCTCAGGGTCCTGGGATCAAGTTTCACACTGGGCTCCCTACTCAGTGGGGAGCCCGCTTCTCCTACTACCTGCCGCTCCCTCTGCTTGCATTCTCTCTTTCTCTCTGACAAATAAATGAAATCTTGAAAAATAAATAAAAATAAATATTTTAAATAAAAATAAATTTTTAAAAGTTAATAATGATAGTAAGATTATTGTCCATTGAATAAAACAGAATTCACAAGGAAAAATCAGATTTCTTCTTCTAGTAAATATTAATTAAAATGAAAAAGGAACAAGAGAATTAGAAAATCACCATGAATCCTTAATAACTGATTCAAACAACAACCATAAATAGCTGTTAAAACTGGGTCCAAGTCTGAGGAGTAACAGACATTACACCCTCACAAAGCATCACACCACAAGGTTCTTACTACTTACAAAATACCACTGCAACCAGTGACCAAAGTTACCGTCACCAGGATTGCGACAAATCAACATCACGTGCCTCCTGATTAAAGGAAACTGAAGAGACAGGACAACGGCTGTCTCTGTTGCATGATGACACATCATGATGTCACATAATGAGATGTGCAAGATGACCTAAGGTGTTTTTGTGGAGGGAGGAATAAAGGTTATTATTGGCAATATCAAAATCATAGTATTGCACCAATATTAATTTCTTGATTTTGATAACTACACATTATATGACATAATATACTCGTTTTAGGAAACAGAGACTGAAGTGTATGAGGGCATGAGGGACACTATATCTCAAATTTACTTTTAAATGATTCAGAAAAAAATCTATATATTTGAACATAAATATATTTAAACATCTAAATATATATTTTTAATCTCTATAAATATATTTAAAATATGTAAAGAGGAACAAAGAAGGGGACAGACAGAAAAGAGAAAAAAAGAAAACAAAATGTAGAAAAATGCTACCATTTGAGGAATGGGTACATGCACTTCTTTGTACATCCTCCTCTGTCAAATGTCTGTTCATGTTCTTTGCCCATTTTTCTATCGGATCATTTATCTTTCTCTTAATAATGTATGGAAGCACACCGTAAAATAAGAATATTAGGGGTGCCTGGGTGGTGCAGTCAGTTAAGCATCCAACTCTTGATCTCAGCTCAGGTCATGATCTCAGGGTCATGAGTTTGAGCCCAATGCTGGGCTCCACAGGGGCGTGGAGCCTACAAAAGGGAAGGGAAGGGAGAAGGGAAGGGGAAAGGAGAAAGGAAAGGAAAGGAAAATGTTAATCTTATTTTTCCCAATACATCATGCCCTTTGTTAAAAAAGAGCAGCCTTAATTTTTACAGGATCAAATCATGAAGACTTTCCAATGAGTATTCCTAATCACAATAATGGTGATGTTTGGGTGATGGGGTTATGGGTGCTTTTCTTTTTTTATGTTTCTTTCACCTATATTTCACAAATCTTTATGAAGCCCTATTACTTTTTTAATGGAAAAAAAAGCTGTATCTTTATATTCCTTAAAATGAGAAAAATCTGATCAGGACTTTACATGGAACCTAGAAAACTGATCCTAAAACTCAAATAGATTTATCTAACAAGTTCTCTCTTAATGGCCCTTGGGAGACAAGAAGAGCTAAGCCAACCACGAAGAACAGAGGGAGTTTGAGACTTGGTTTGAAGGCATCAGTACTTGTCGTAAAGTAGTACTGGCAAAGGAAGAGAAAAAGAAGATAAAGGAGAAGTACAGAGTCTCCAGAAACAAACCCACATGTGAACAGAACAATGATGACAGGTTATTCAGTAAATGGGACTGGGACAAATTATACCTGCTGCAGAACCCTGAGGCTAGATCCCCTTCCCAGCACCACACACACACACACACACACACACACACACACACACTACAGAATCCTCCAAGTGGAGCAGAGGAGACCTAAATGTGAAAGAACTTGTGAGAGTGGAAGGCACACTGGTAGCTGGCCTCCAGGTCAGCCTGCAGCGCCCTGCGCGCCCTCTCTGACAGCCCCCGTGTCCTCTCCTCCCCAGCGAGCAGGGCTATGACTGCAAACGCTAGACCAGAGAAGACACGGAGTTTCCGCCCCACTCTGCCGCCTGCCTCACTCACTCGGGGGAAGCCAGCCTCCACCTTAGGACACTCAAGTGGCTCTGGTAAAGGGCCTAAGGAGGAGAGGTGAGGCCTCCTACGATGGCCTGCACCCACGACCAGTCGTGTGAGTGGACTATCTTTAAAAGCAGGTGCTCCCACTCTAGTCAAACCTTCAGATGACGGCAGCCTAAGTGACATCTCACCTGCAAACCGACGACAAAAGACGAGAACCACCCAGCCACATGGCTCCCAGGGAGATAGGTAATGATGATACCAGAAGCCAACACTATAAAGGGAAAGATTGATACGTGCACCTGTATCAAAATGAAAAAGTTTGGCACAACAACAAAAGTTAGTACAAATGCAATGAAGAGGACAAGCCACAAACTGAAAGAAGATACTTGTGACTCGGATAAATCATTACTATCGATACCTGAAGAATCCCTATTAATCAAGAGGAAAAGGACAAATCATCCAGTACAAAAAACTATGAGAAGGGACAAAGGACAGAAAAGGCAATTTACAAAAGAAATTAAATAGCAATAAATACACAAAAAAATGTGAAACCCCACCAGTAACCAGAGAAATGCAAACTTTAAACACGCAATCCCACTGTCACACATCAGAATGACAAACGTTTGACAAAACGAAGCGATGGCAAGGAAAGGACACCTGTCCGGAACTGCTGGTGGAGTCGACTGGTGACAAGCACTTTAGGAAACACTATCCACGATCTAGTAAAGGTGAAGGATGAGCATCCCGATGACCTGGCCACTTCCACTTGCGATAATATATCCTAGGAAATAATTCCACATATACATTCCAAGAACACGGATCACACCACGGCTTGTGATAGGGAAGAAAATTAGCAACCACTTAAAAACCCTTCAGTGGAACAGTTCGGTGAAGTGTGATTTATTCATGCGACACCGCACAGCAATGCAAATGAAGAAATTAGGAAATGAAGAAATTTGTCAATATAAATACATCTTAAAAAATAATGCTTAAAAAAAGGTGAAGACAATGTGCAATATGGTGCCATTTGTACAAAGCTTGAAAACATACTAGTTCTATTGTTAAACATCTATATTGTTTAGATAGGCATTTACACGTAAAATACAAATGGGCAAGAATGCTAAACACTGAGCTCAGTATGCCTCCAGATCACGCAGGGTCGGAGGAGAGGCAGCAATGAGGGAGGGATGCACAAATCGTATCCGTCTAATAACATGCAAAAAACAATTCACAAAACGAGAAAATGAACTAGGAAACACACAGCAAAATGAACAAGGGCAAGCTTATTGGTAACTCTTCCTGCCATAAATACCCACTGAGCGCCTCATGGTAAGATGCAGGCACTGTTCGAGGCTCTGGCAACACAGCAGTGAACAAAGAGCTCTCATACACTGAGCTTGTGTCCAAGAAGGTAGAGACGCTCCAGAAAAACAACAGAAGGTCCGACGTCGGCGAAGGCTGCGAAAATTAAGCAGATGATGTGTCAGAGACGAGGGAGGAAGAAAAGGACACTGCAGACGGGGTGGTCCTGTCCCGAGAAGTGAACGAAAACTCTTTGAGAAGCCAAGGCAACGGTGCGCTGGGCAGGGCAGAAGGCCGGCGGCGGGAGCAGAGCTAGGCCACCGGAGGGGCCGCGTGACCAGGCCGTCTGGACACCAGTGGCTGAGGCACGTGTGCACAGGACGTGAGGTGGAAAGAGGCAGACGAGAGGAAACCTGGGGGGTGAACCCAGGTCTTGATGGAGCTCGAAGCTTGTGCACTTGGGGGGAGGGCTCTCTCAAGAAAAGGAATACACAATTATGAAAACAAAATTGGGTTCTAATTGAGTATTTCTCTGGAGTGAGAAAGGAAACCACAGAAAATTATAAATCTTGAAGAGTTGTCAAGCACATCAAAACATCCTAAATAACAACATGATTCTTTTTAATAATTAACTCCCTGGCATACTTTTTATATTAATTTTAGAGACGACAGTTTAGTCTTTTGTCTGAAGTAAAGGGTAAAACTTTATTTTTTATTACTGATTGTTTGGAAAGGTTTCTTTCAGCTTCCCAACAGTTGGTGATGCCATGTAAATATGTCAAATTATTGAACTGGTGAAAACCTCTTTTATGTTTCTTTCGCACAGGAGCTAGAAGATTAGAAGAATATTCAATAAACTTGCAAACGGTCCATCTTGGCTTCTCTGCCACTGCCCACAATTCTTCTGGTGTGGGCCGGGGGGCACAGCACAAGTCCGTATGGGCGGCCAGCCTCTGGCCCTGCGCCACCACGGGCAGATCCGGCCGGGAGGTGTTCTTACACCGGGTCTGAACTATCCGTGAGAGTGACTGCAGATCACATCAGTGTCTCCCACGCCCCTCTCCTTAGGGTTCGCAAACTGCTGGTGCCCACTCCAGCCCAGCCTGAAAGGGTGGGGAGTGTGAAAGTCACAGTGGAAAACTATAGCGGCCTCTACCAATTTCGGTCCAGCCTAGGAAACAGCTTGCACAAGCAAGAGGCTGTAAACATTAGTTAAGTGGTAAACCCCCCTCTGTCCACGTCATTCTGAGCCTTAAAGACTATCAAAAGCAGTTTCGATTTTTTCTTCTACATGAAACAAGAAACCAGGGGAGGGCTCTGATCAAGGGATCTGAATTCCACTTTAGCCAGAACACACCAAGAAATGCACTGACCTAACGCTGGCCTCTAACCCTCCTCAAAAAGAGGTTTTCAGTACAAAATAGTCCAAAAGTATGCTTTCACATCCTGAAAATTTGTGCTACCTCTTCTTCCCATCTCCGGTTTTAAAATTCCAGGAACTGGAGGGGGGCTCAGTCAGTTATGCATCTGCCTTCGCCACAGGTCATGATCCTAGGGTCCTGGGATCGAGCCCCATGGTGGGCTCTTTGCTCAGCGGGGAGTCTGCTTCTCCCTCTCCTTCTGCTGCTCCCCTGCCTGTGTGCACTCTCTCTCAAATAAATAAATAAAATCTTTAAAATAAGACAAATAAAATCCCAGGAACTACAAATAAATAAATAAAATCCCAGGAACTACAAATCCATCTGTTCCCTCACTATGAGCTGTACTTGGAGTCATTTCTCAGTTAACAAGTTTATCATTCAAGACTCTAAGAGCTGGGCGCCTGGGTGGCTCAGTGGGTTAAAGCCTCTGCCTTCGGCTCAGGTCATGATCTCAGGGTCCTGGGATCGAGGCCCACATCGGGCTCCCTGCTCAGTGGGGAGCCTGCTTCCTCCTCTCTCTCTGCCTGCCTCTCTGCCTACTTGTGATCTCTCTCTCTCTGTCAAATAAATAAATAAAATCTTTAAAAAAAAAAAAGACTCTAAGAGCTGTACTAATGTGATAAAGAATAGCAACCTTCAAAAGCAGAATATTCATTTACTGAGCGTCCCTCCACAGCTACGTTAGAATAGAGGCACTGTCCCCAGCTGTGTGGCCCCACCTTGAGATACCAATCTTGGCCTTTCCACGGGTTCAGGGAGACCTACGATAGTGCTAATAAATCCCCTTCCTACTTATAGTAACAAAATTTAACCAGTAACTTAGTTTTTGCAAACCATTAAGAACTCTGAATTGAAGAGATAAGTATGCAAGAAGCAAATAATAGTAAACCAGTCTATCACGAGCCCAGAAGTTGCAGAAAGCACCCTGGAGAGAGATGGCAAATAATCAAAAGCTGCTAGACCGGAAATGCAGTAGGGTAAAACATTCCTCTTCCGGTGCTACTCACTCACCACAGACCACCGGCTCTACCTTCCATCCATCTGAATTCGGGAAAGGGGTCAGAGAAGAGCACAGAGCTTCTCACCACACAAACATCCGTGCTACTGAAATGCTACGAAGAAATAGGAAATCAGGGACGGCACCAACAGGGGGGTGTGAGGGGGGAGTCTAGGTAAGAACTGAGTGAGAAAACAGCTTAATGCAACACCAGAAGAGCCTAACACAGGTAGAATAGCTAATTTAGGTGTGGGAGACTGAGCAGAAGGACTGCAGGAAGAGGGAATCTGGAAAAGAGTGGTCCAAGAGCAGCCGATGTGGACAAACTCCCAGCCAGCACCTTACCCACAAGTAAAATCTAAATAATGAAATAAATAAATAAAATCTAAATAATGAAGATAAGGACAAGATGGATTTATATGTTTCAGTTCCAATCCAATATACACCACAGAAACTTTAACTTAACAAAACATTTAACTGAGACGCTGAAGCACTTGAAAAACTTCTGATCTAGAAAAAACCCACTAAAGCTAATGGATTCTCCAAAATCTGGAGTTTCAGATGTAACGCCCAGAGAATGTTGCACACCCAGAGAGTTTTTTAAAAAAGCAACTGGATCTATAAGGTTTGTTAAGAAAAACTAGTCTCTGCCCCCCACCCAGAAACATTTTCTTTCCCCTCAAGCTTTCTCTAGTTAGCGGTTTGGGAATTTCCCTCCACATCTCTAAGTAATCAGCATGTTTGTATCACAGCTTCGTGAATGGCCAGGGTGGGGGATTCTCCAGTGACTGCCCGATGACGATGCTTAAGATTGAGCTCTGTGTCCTAGCCCTGCCACCCTCCACACTTCCCACCCCCACGGTCTCAATACTTTGGTTGTTAGATCAATACTGGAGGCTTTTATCATTATGACTACACAGGGTATTCATAACTGAGCCAAGTAGTAAACACTAATTACCTTTCTTTTCCTGTGTAACGTTTTGTCTTACTTGGAATTAATAACTGCCTGGCTTCTCATTTACTTAGTTTTCCGTATACTTATCCTTATGTATTTATCTACTATGTAGTTATCCCTAATTAACCTCAGCCTCTCCAGTCTGACAAATCCCCTTTGAATATATTCATTCGCATCAGGTTTCTATCAATTTCACCTCCTTGAAGAAGTTATCTCCCTGCCTTCCGACTGGCTCCAGTCTAGACGGGTCACCCTGGGCCAGCTGCAGAGCCACCACCCTGGGTGTCCCTTTCACCCTCTCCTGAACCCCTCTCTCCACTCACCTGGGTCCTCCTCTTTCTTGACACACTCCCTCCTTCAGGTGGAGTACATTTTCCCAGCTTCCTGAGGGTTTGTGAGAGGGAGTTGTCTCTCTGAAAATATCTTTATTTTACTCTCAATCTTAACAGTTTAGTTAGACTACTGAGACTAGTTTGGATATCAATTGTCTTCAGAATTTTAAAGGCACTGCTGTTCCATTATATTCTCGCTTCTATTTTTTTTAAGATTTTATTTATTTGAAAGAGAGAGAGAGCACGAGCAGGGGGAAGAGTAGAGGGAGAGGGAGAAGCAGGCCCCCCTGCTGAGCAGGGAGCCCAATGTGGGACTCAATCCCAGGACCCTGAGATCATGACCTGAGCCGAAGGCAGACGCTTGACTGACTGAGCCACCCAGGTGCCCCCAAAGCAGGATCTTAATTCTGACTGCATCACTTAACGAGCTCTGTGATTTTGGACAAGTTACTTCTCTTTTCATCTGTGAGATTTAAGTAATAATGCAGATAAAGTACTTGGCATATATTAATTACTCAATACATTTTACCAGTTATTGCCATCCTTAGTGACGTATCTTGGACCTTTGTTAATAAGCACGGGTGCTTATTAAATAAATGTTAAATGACTTTAAGCAGGGCTAGTTTCAGGAGTTACCTGTGTCGTCACTCCAGTTCTTTCATCAGTAGCATCCTGGTGAGACCTAGCAAGAGCTCTGTCTCCACCAGAACTCAGAAATTACGCTGCAAGGGCACACCTTGTTTTATTGCACTCTGCAGACACTGCGTTCCTTACAAACTGAAGGCTTGCGACACGGTTGCATAGAGCACGTGTGCTGGTGCCATTTTTCCCACAGCATGAGCTCACTCTGTGAGTCTGTGTCACATTTTGGCAATTTTTGTGATATTTCAAACTTTTTCATTATTGTATTTGTTGTGGTGATCTGTGAGTGGTGATTACGACTTGCGTGAGAGCTCATGGGATCATTAGCATTATGTATATATATGTATATATATATTTTCTTAGCAATAAGGTATTTTTAAATACAACCCCTGCGTAAATACATTTATGTAAATACGTAAACCGCGGACAGTCTGTTTCTCCCTCTCCCCTCCGCTTGTGCTTTTTCTCTTGTTGTCTTTCTCTCTTTCTCAAATAAAAAATAAATAAAAAATAATAAATAAATCATAATCCTGGTCTGTCTGACTTCAGAGCACAGGCTTCTAAGCGCTCTGACAAACTGCCTTGTATTAACGGAAACCTCATCTTGCCAGGCACATGCTTCCCAGAAGTCTCCCTCGCAGTCAAATGCAGCCGCTTGACTGAGTTCTAGCTAATGAACGGAGAAAGGAGGAGGCTCCTTCCAGGCCTGGCCCACCAAAAACCTTCCCAGGGGGATCTTTCGGTGTTCTTTTCCTCTCCAGCTTCGTGCAGATGAGCACATGTGGAACCATCTGCTGATGACAGTAGAGTCACAAGACAGAAGGAGCGAGAATCAGGAACGGCGTTACTTGTTTTGGATTTGGCCGAGCAAGACACAAAATTCAAATGATATTAATCCCCGGAGATGGGAGATTTCTCTGTTTCAGCAAACTCAATGCCATATTGCCTCAAGAAACTTAAACCTTTAGAGGAAACACGCCAGTATAGTAATATCTATCACAGTACATACATACAGCACCAAGAGTAAGACAAACTTAGATTTACAGAGAAAGCTGTATGTGAAGATCAACAAGAGCACTCGTGGCCAGACAGATCCTGGAAGCATCAGCTTTCAAAGTATCAGCTTGTTTTGTTGATGGGTAAGATTTACATAATTAAATATGTGCCCCCCCAAAAGGCATTTCAAGAAGAAAACGTGCCACATGCCACCGGGTGAAAACTGGAAAGGTAAGAACTTCATGGCAAGTGGTGAGCAGTAGTATCAGGACAAAGAGCATATATCACAAAGTAGCGAGGGCTAGGGGGGAATGCATAGCATCCGGGCCCAGACAAGAGTCCCCATGATGACATCTGTCCCACCAACAGTGAGCTACGGGGGGCGCAGAGCAGAAACGCAGCGTAAGTCACAGAACACCATAAACGGTGGTTCAGGGCTGAAAGAGCAAGGAGGGCCTGAGACCCGTCGGTCACTGGAGGACATTACAGTCATCCAGATTCCATCATTTGACAAATATTTACTGATTACTTACTTCGTGCGAACCGCGGAAGTGGGGAAGGGAAAAAAACACTGATGAATGCTAAGGAAAAATTAGGCAGTGTTTGGTTGGAGGCACTGGGGCTACGTTGAGTTAGACAAAGGGAAGAGTCAATAATGACTTGGTCTCTTGTGTGTCTGCCTAGAAAAGGGGGCAAAAGAGCACAAACAGAAAAGGTGGGAGATGTAATTGCTTTGGAAGAAGTGGTTAGTCTGTTTAAGAAAGGCCGAATTTGAGAAAACAGGCACAATTTTTCACGTTAATTACTAAACCCCACTTCTAACTTACCTATTCAGTCAAGACCCTAGCCCCTCCTCCGACCTAAAAGAGATTAAGAACCATGAACAGACCGCTGCGGCAAACCAGCGGCTCAAGGCAGCATTCAGAAGCAAAGGCTCCAGAGGAAGACTACTTCAGTCCAGGGTTTCCCAAGGCGCGGGCCACGACCCATCAGTCATCCTCTTGCCACCAGCTCTCGTCCCTCCCCTTCCCCTCCAATCCCACTGCAGAAGGTTCATGGGAAAAGAAGCCACGTCTAGGAATTTTGGTCAATCTTATCAAGCATAAGTACTTTTTGGAGTTGTGCAGTGTAGACTTATCCTCTACTGCAGAAACCTTTTCTCTTCTTTAGCCCAGGTGTTTCCAAGACTTAGTGGCAGAAATCTATTTCTGAGGAATACCCACCTATTATCCCTGGGAAATGGGACTCTGATGAAAAGCTACTTGAGGGCAGAGAGAACTTACTAATCTTTGCCTACCAACGGCATGTAACATGGTATAAAACACACAGGACACAACACTTACAGGGTTTCTAAAACAGTAAAAGCCACGTATTTTCCTGATTTCCTAAATACTATTCCAAATATCACGGCTCATCCTCGATGTCTCATACAAGTTCTTAGATGCTTGATAAAAGTTCTACATCAATTCAGTGCATGTGAGTGTGTCTAGGATCCCAAGACCACTGCATCCAGCCTATTTCCCTTTGCCTTCCAAATGCAACTCATCCTCAAAATGAATCACACCTGACTCACAATAGATTAATTACTCAAACTGGAGCACTCAGGACCCGGGCTCTGGCTGGCCATCGGGGTATGAGCACTGGATAAGCGGCACAGGCTCGAAGTTAAGGGGCAGAAGGAAAGCAAGGGAAAGGAGACGTAAATGGGGAAACAACCCCACCCCCAACCCCGACAATTCAGGTAAGGGAGGGCGGTTCAGTCCCGTCCCCTGCCCTCCCCAGGGCCGAGAGGAAGAAAAACACTGCGGGTGGGTGGGGACCAGAACAATCTGCCCCTCCAGGCTTCATTCAGCAGCTTTGGGCCAAGTGAATCAACATGTTTATCTGCTAATACAGCTGAGCTCATTTGAACGTGTTATGCACTTGAAAGGAAACAAACTTTTTTCAAATGGAACCAGCAAAATTCAAAATGTGTTTGTTTTCCGTTTCAGCAACTTCAGTTAAGCTCTTTGTGAGGAACAAAAATTATATGAAATAAATCTTTCATTGTGTCAAAATGTTTATTCTAAACTTGAAGAAGAGTTAAGACTCAAAGACATTTGATCCAAGGGTCAAGGACGGTCTGACTTGGCCGGTCTGCCAGCAGTGTTTTAAAAGTTGCTTCCTGTACTCGGGAATGTTCACTGTTCTCGCACAAACAATAATGAGAGTCATTTATACAACCACCTTCATTATTCTTTCTTTTCCTTTTAAATTCACTGTTTGGTAACAGCAAAGGATACAGTCACCAATTCTAATCAGTACTTTGAGCTCTTAATTACCATTATATTTTCTACTCGCTTAATATTTGTCGAACAACAATTTTACTTTATTCGTTGATTCGAAAAAATATGACCTGAATGTCAATTACGTGCCAGAACATTACAGGTGGAGGTCAGCAAAAGAAATGTGGTCGCTGTCCTCCGAGAGCTTCCAGTCCAGCTGCGAAGAAAGTTACTAAGAAAGCAGACAGGTATGCAATCCAAACCACGAAAAGGGGGGGGGGCAAAACAAAACAAAACATGTAAACATACAACATGATCTGGCCCAGAGGTCAGAGGATTCCTTTGTTAGTGACAACGAAGCTGAGATTAGCATAACGAACATTAAAAATAATTTCAAACACCTCCCCCCATCACTCTAGGAATAAGAATGTTCTTCACTGTTGAGAACAAAAAGGTCTGTAAGAGCCATGCTAAAATCTACAGGACTCTGAAAATACCGGTGATAGATCATGAGAGCAGCCCAAAGAGCACTTCTCTCAGTAGGAAGGGAAGCAGTGGCCATCTCTTGGTGTATTTCCACTCAAAACTAGGTTTCACAGCTAGAACTATTTTCCAATGAAAAAGCCAAACATCAGCTATTAGTCTAGCAAGGTTCAATCACCTCAAGTCCTCCAAACACATCAACTGAGTTTATAATAATAAATGTATCCCAAGCCTCAACACTCCATAAAACCCAGGTCGCAAAAAGGAGACCCAGCTTTACGGGTCTCAGCTCAGGATCACCTCAGAGCAGAAGCCAACGTTCAGAAATCATCTGGCAACAGAACACTTTCACTCTGCAAATCAGGAAGGAGACCCCAAGTGGAGAAGTGACACACAGAATGACATCACTCGTTAGTGAGAAGAAAAGGAGGCGAACCAGACCCCGGATCCCCCGAGCCCCGCTCCCATGCTCTTTCTACAGCGTTACAAGAGCAAACCTACCCAACAAGGAACAAGTGTGTTGCAAGTAAATAAGGCAAAATTTTAAAACACAGGAATCCCATTTCAAAAATGTTACACACCTTCAATTGATCTGCACTTCCCTTAAGCCCTAGAAAAATAATGTTCCCTCTTATCACATTCCACAGAAAAGTGAAATGAAGGAAACTTAACATTTATTGACCCCCACAGCATCCAGGAGCCAGGCTGAGTGCTTTATCTACTTTAATTCCACTTAATCATCACAGCTACCCTCTGAGTTAGACATTATTCATCGCATTCTACTGGGACTCAGAAACATTAAATAATTTACCCAAGGTTACACACACACAGCAGAAAAATGGCAAAGGCACGGTTTGAATTCAAGCCTGTCTGACTCCAAATCCAGAGTCACTTTACCACAAAAAAGTGTTTCTTCATAGGAAGACATTACACGAAGCAGTGAGGTCACCCAGGGAACCCACCAGTGCCCATTAATGGCTGATGGAAAGTCTTCATGTTTAGTCTGGGAATCCAATAATCATTTTTTACAGTATTCCAAAAAGAAGTACCAAGTTTTAAACAACTACTTTACAAACAAAAGGTACTAGACACTCTTAGGTGAAATACTGATTCTCTTTTCGGCATCGTTTTCAAGCCTACTGTCACAGGCACCAGGAAAGCGTTTCAGCCACCCACCTCTGCGAAACACGGCTCACAAGCAATGAGGACAAGGATGTAATAATGCATGATCACTTCAGAGAACCGCTAAGAAAACAGGAGCTACAGGTTTAACAATTCCGGTTTCTCCACTGGTGGATAGCTCATTCACAGGTTCAAGTGAGAGAGGGCATACACTCTCACAAAATAAGAATCAGTAGTCCAAACAGAGCAAAGCACGTCAGAATTAAAAGACGACCGATTCTGGATTGCACAACCACCACCCACATCCTCGGACTCCTGTATCCACTTTCTGGGCTCCCCTAAGTCAGTCACCACTCACGGCCAGGCTCTCAGCTTCTCGTACTTAGCTGGTACCTTCTGTCGGCTATCACTCCCCTCCAGTTCTCTTTACCCTCACGGAAATATGTTTTTCTTTTCGCCATCATTTTAGAGGGAAGAGACGAATGTATTTTCTCCAATACTACTACTAGAGGGTTGGATTGTTTTTAGGGTCTCTCTTGATCCCTACAGTGTCTGTCTTCTACCAATACACCCAAGTACCATTCCATCCTCCACCTCTTTGTTTCTGTTTCCTTCTTTTGACCTCTCTTTTATCATGGAGGCTTTCCCCAAATGTTCAATGGTCTTGGAATGTTAAGTCACGAATGAAGCTCTGAAAAAAAACCAGAAAGGTCTGTATGGGGAAATGGGGCTTGTCAACTGGCAGAATTCACTTCAGGGTGCTCCGGTAGTGTGCCTACGTATATGTGAAGACACTTCAGTCTTCTGCAGGGAATGAGCACATTGGTAGGCTTCACTGCGGAGTTCTGGAAGGCGATCAAGAGTAAAGGCGCTAAGAGTTCCACAATTCACGTGCAGATTTCCCTTAATCTTCCTGTTTTGAATCAGTCACCCACTGCCCCTGGTTCAGAATGCAGGCACTTCTTCAATTTTCTATTTTATAATTTTAATTTTGTAAAAAAATCTTGGGGGTCCTTGGGTGGCTCAGTCAGTTAAGCATCTGACTCCTGGTTTCGGCTCAGGTCATGGATGATCTCATGGATTGTGAGACTGAGGCCCTCCTGGGCTCTGCGCTCAGCGGGGAGTCTGCTTGAAGATTCTCTCCCTCTGCCCCCAGCCTCACACAGATGCGCAGGCTCGCTCTCTCTCAAATAAATAAATAAATCTTTAAAAAAAAAAAGGATGACTCTTGGCCTCCCGAGGCCAGGAGTTGCTGGTGGACAGTCACCTATCTACACAGAGTACACAGAGAGAGAACTCAAGGATTCCACCTGTAAGTGTACACATTTTCTGACCAAGTCCTGTTTTCGTCTCCGCTTCTGACCCCTGCCTTCCTTAGTGTCTGGTGCCTCCCAAAGCCGGGCTTCTTGGGAGCCTCTTGGGAGCTTCAGGACACAATTTTAGACTTGCTGCAAGGATTATGCACTTACAGACCTTTCCTCCCTGTGGAATCTGAGGCCACCTATCCATCTGCTGCCTTGTTTCAAAAAAAAGTTTAGCAATTTCCATCTCCTGTTGTAATCTCATTCAGAGGGAAACAGAGAAAGGCTTTTTTTTTTTAAGGGCTACAGATTTTTTGTTTCGCAAGATGAAAAAAGTTCTGGGGCTGGATGGCTGCAGGACACTGGGAACAGACTTAAGTCCCCCAAACTCTATGCTTAGAAGTGGTTAAAATGGTGCATTTTCTGATGTATATCTTATGTGTATGTTACCACAATTAAAGAGAACTTTTTTTAAAGCAAGGTTGATAAAAGCTACCTTTTCAAAACTCCTTCCAAGATCACCCTATGCAAAGTTATCTTTCTCCCTGGACAGGGTAACTCTCTAGTATATCCTACGGTTTACTTTTTTTGTAGCACTTATTATTATATGAAACTATCCTATTTATTTATTTGTTTATTTATCTCTGTCCTCCAAATAGAGAGGAGGAACCTGGGCAACCTTCTAACCTCACTTATATATTATGGTAATAAGAATATGGTAGGAAAACATTCAATAAACATGTGGTAAATAAATGAATTAACTGGTTTCTGGGTCCCACCTAGACCTACCAAATGAGATCCCAGAATCCTCAAATACTCATTTATAAAAAACAGAAAATTTGCTATGTATGACCCAATTAGCATCCCTCCTTCCAGGTGGTCAAAACAATTTGACACATTTGACCCTTAAAACAGATACTCTCTTCTCAACAAAGACCCATTTGCTTTTGATTAGAGGACTGAGGAAGGCGGGATAAAAGAAGAGTCTGTCATTATTTCCAAAGAGAATTCCTGACAACTGGGCAATATCGTTCCTTTATTATAATTCTTTTAAAAAGGTTAGCACATATGCCTTACTAGAAGAGCTTCCACATCATAAAGATGTTTAACAATCTATTTTATCATGTAATTCAAATGTTGAGTTAGAAGAAAAAACCCAAAAACCTGTTTTCCATTTATGTTCTTGAAAGTATGTAATTTTCTACAGGATTCTGTTCTTTTTTTTTTTTAAGATTTTATTTATTCATTTGACAGAGAGAGAGAGATTACAAGTAGGCAGAGAGGCAGGCAGAGAGAGAGAGGAGGAAGCAGGCTCCCCGCCGAGCAGAGAGCCAGATGTGGGCCTCGATCCCAGGACCCTGGGATCATGACCTGAGCCGAAGGCAGCGGCTTTAACCCACTGAGCCACCCAGGCGCCCTCTACAGGATTCTGTTCTATTATCGTCCCTCTCCTGTCTCTAAATCTCACCTTGCCATTTCTATAGCTCCCTCTGAGACAGCAAATATTATAAAAAATATTCACTTGATCTTACTACACACTCAACCTACAATCTTCTCTATTCCCCCTTTATCACATCAAGTTTTGTTTTGTTTTGTTTTAAGATTTCCTTTATTTATTTGAGAGAGAGAGAGAGCACGAGTAGGCAGAACAGCAGGCAGAGGGAGAAGGAGAAGCAGGCTTCCCGCCGAACAGGGAGCCTGATGCAGAGCTTGATCCCAGGATCCTGGGATCATGACCTGAGCTGAAGGCAGCCACTTAACTGACTGAGCCACCCAGGCGCCCCCACATCAAGCTTCTGGGAAGGGAGCTTTCTCATTTCCCGTTGATTCCCCAGCCCTCAACTCACGGTAACTAACATGGCTGCCAACCCCTTACCACAGCAGTGGCTCTCCCTGGCAGTCAGCACAAGCTCCCCGGCTACTCAGCACGGATTCCCCACCCCCGAGATCCCCCTCCTCCTTCCACATGACTTAGATTCTGGTCATCCTTAAAGGCCAGCAGACAGGTCCGAGTGTGAACCTGGCTCCAGCATTTACCACACTGCTGAGCTGACTCAGGGGCTGGTCTGTCTCCCTAAGGCACAAGTTACTTGAAGGCAGGCACGACTTACTCATCTTGATAGGCCTGAGTCCACACACGCAGCACAGAGCAGACACGCAGTAAAGGTTTGAGGGAGGCTGAGAAGAAACGACCAAGGGGTGGAGGAGGGAAGAAGGAAGGGAGAAGATAGACGAAACAGGTTTACTCATCTTTTTATCCCTAAATACAAAGCAGAAAAGTTAACCATAAAAGAACCTCAATTAATGTTTGCCGAATCTCAGTGAATGCATATATACCACCTATTTCGTGGTTTGGTTTGGTTCAATTTCCCTTAACTTTCACATTTAGAATTCTCAGAATTATACATTTACCTTAAAGGTTTGGTTATAAAAAAAAAAAATCACACTGTTGACTACTGTTGTGGACTTATTATGCAAATTCAGTTTTAGAAATTACCAGTCCAAAAAAAAAAAAGAAAGAAAGAAAGAAAGAAAGAAAGAAAGAAAGAAAGAAATTACCAGTCAAGGAAGTAATACTACTACACTTCAGCATTCTTCACTTCCAGGTGGTGGGGAGAGGGGCCCAGTTAAGTTGGAGTCCATGTGAAATGAGGGGGAAGTCAAAGGTCAACACTGAAGTCTGGAGATGGTAGTAAAAAAACTCCATACGTTTCCTAAAATTAACTTTTTGATCTCTGAAAAACCTGTCATAAATAAACCAGGACAGGTTTAAGAGGGCTTTTCCAAAAGTCTGATTTCTGTTACTGAAGGAAAAAGAAGATATCCCTAAACTTAAAAACAAAATACACATAAACAAACTGCTTTAAATAAATGCTCTTTTGTTATGTTACAAGGGAAAACTAGTACTTCTGGACACTAATTAAAAGTGAAAAGGACATCATTTCGCAGTTCAAAGAGGATGAGGGCAATTCCTGGGGGAAAAAAGAAAATCAAATTCACCAAATTCTACTTTATATAACCTAAAGTGCATCCCTCTTGACTCCTGCTTTCCGCCTTTTCCAAGCTTGTATTCCCCCCCTTCCTTGCTGTTCGAGGTCACCGTCCGCCCTCCCACCCGAGGCTCCGCCCCCCACCCCGAGGCTCCGCCCCGGCCGTCCCTGCGGCGCGCTCACGGAGCATGCGCGGCTGCACCTGCAGGCTTGGCCGGTAGGAGCACCCCCTGCAGGACTAGAGGCGCCTGCCTGAGCTTGCCTAGGTGTGTCATCAGAAGACTTAACCTTTCTGGGCCTCAGTTTACTCACGTGCTAAGAAAAAGGAAAGGACAAAACAGTACCGACCTCACAGAGGTGTTGTGAGAAGTGAGTGAGTTACTAGATACCTAACGGGGAGGATGGTGCCCCGCATATACGGGATCCCCAAGAGCTCGCTCCGGGACAGACCGCGTCATTTATCATCCAAACCAGGGCACTGCTGAGATTTAAAGAAGAGACTATTAATCACCACTCTGGAGCAACAGGCATCAACCAGAACCGTCCTTGGCAAACCAGGACGGAGTCACCCAATTAGCATAAGACAAACCATAAGAGATCGTTGATAGGCAACAGTTTCTGTCCTACAAATATCCTAGAGTTAACCTAATATTGTTAATTTCCAACTAAACAAACCTACTTTAGACTACTGTATGTGAAAGAGGGTTCAGTGTGGAGGAAATGGTAGAATCAGTCAAAAAAAGTTTCAGAAACGCCAAATAAAGTGAAACAAGTTTCTTTATCGTCTAGTTTCTACCTAAAAGTCATTGGTAGACTAGTGTGCTTTATTTGATTTTACAGCTTCAATTAATTTTATTCTGCAACTTACAAAGTTCTTATGAAATGAAATTTAAATGAACTGGCTTTTTACTAATTAAAGTATGTTACCTCTCTGTGGGCACTGCTCTTTCCCTTAGTACCTAGCCTAAGTACTACGTATTTGCTGAATGAATGAATGAATGAATGAAAACTAAAAAAATTTTTCATGAAAAATTATTCCAGGAACTAAAGCTAGATCAGAAAGAAAGTGAATTCTAGTTGTGGATTTTAGTTGAGCTTCTTCAGTTTTTTCTGATACCCGGGTCCAGTCGAGCCCCCGGGTAAGAAAGGCTTCGGATGTTGCACTGACTTGGCCCTTGATTAAATGTAGCCTGGTGATTGAAGAGAAAAAATATTCCTAAAAGATGAAAGTAACGATAGTAGTAACCAATGTATATGGAAAATGCTATGCTCGAGGGCTCACAGGTACATTATTTCCTTTGATCTCCACAATAATCTTTAAGAGATACCTGGCTTGGTCGTGGGAATTTTAGCAGATCCCATGTGCACAACTTACTTCCAAATGCCTGACCAAGGTTTTCTTTTTTGTAATTTTGTACACCTCTTTTTTGCTGGAACAGTTTTATGGGGTAAATTCCAACACGATCCACCACTAAGCCACTGGTAAGGTAGCTAACCAGTAAGTGCTCAAATCCAGTTATGAAATGGTCTGTATGAACTCTGCACCACATGGTCTCAAAAGGCAGCATGTCGTGGGCACAATGCAGCTGTGACAAAGGTCACCTTACGTAACTATACATTTAGAACTACATCCTTGTGACTTATAATAATTTTCCCAGCTGGAATTTATCAGAAAAGATGGAATAAATAAACATTCACAGAGCGCAAATAATTCTACATATCAAATTTTGGAGCCAGAAGGAACTTTACAGACACTTACCTAAGTAAAATGTTATTGAAGAAAAATAAAATGCGTTTCTGCACTTCTATCCTTAAACTAGAAAGCAGGTATTATTACAAAATTATTGCCATTCTTTACATGAGGAGACAAGGTTTAGCAATTTCTCTAAATATGCACAGCTGGTGAGCAAAGGACTTGAAATTCAAACCCAAATGTGTCTAACACCAAAACTAAGATCATTAATTTTCTTTACAGTATATAAAGATTCTTCCCACTCTACATTTTTCCGTAACCCAAATCAGTCTATTACAAATAGAATTTTAGAGCTAGACAAGATCTCTAACCCACCTCTCTGATTTACAAACCAGTGAGGTCAAGTACTGATCCGGTGGGGGCACAGAGCTGGTTACTGAAAGACTTGACATAAAAACCCAGGACCCTGGCTAGAGTCACAAGAGCTCCTTCCGGCCTCCCAAAAGATCAAAGCTTATCAATAAGAATTATGCTGATAGCTACCACTTGTCAAGTGCCTACTAGAAGCCTCGCACTATACAGGGTATCTGACACCATTATCTTGAATCCCACCCCCACAACCATCTCTCTAAAAGCCCCGAACTGCTAACTCCAAAGCCAGCCACGCTCCGTGTTTCCATCACAACTGCTTTCCTAATCCCAACGAGAGACCCAGGTTGTGTGCGTGTTGTGACGGTTGTTTTGTTTCTGTATGTTTGTGTTTGCTGCTACTAAAACCGACCCACGTACAGCTGCTCCATTTTTGTGAAGACATAAAAATATTGTGATACGTGGCACGGAAAACACTTTTACTTATAAAAAAGGAAAAGGCTTCTACAGTATCTTTATGAAATCATAAACTAAAGAAGCTGTTAAGGCTCATTTATATAAGCAACCAAAGGCTGATTCTCTCTAAGGAATATGATTTCAACACAAGGCCTGCATTAGACAACCTGGTTTGTTAGAGAACAAATACGCACATACTCATACACACATGTGGACGTAAGACTGGAAGGAAAAATGCCGAAACTGTAGAGCTCCCACTGGTCCCACAACCACGGTGACCTCCTTCGACCTGGGCTCTCCACTGCCTACCTCCACTACCTCCAGCGTAGGCTGTACTCCTGGCTCCCGTGGTAACTGAGGATGGCAAGACGGCACAAACGGAACCTACTCTGGTGTCTAGCACACGGCTGGTGGGTAAAAGTCTATAGTGAGCCGTGCTGCCACTGCCCTGGGGCTGCCGCAGAAGCCTGCTTGAGAACGAGCCCATCGCAGGGGGACACGGAATGGAATGGAATGGAATGGAAGAGAGGATGTCTGACACACTCGCCAAGATTCCTGGATTCAGCCATACCTGCTGTCAGTCTGTCCGGGAGTCCCCACTGACAGAATCTACTAAATCCATCCCCTCTTTTCATTCTTCTTTCATTGCTCAAGTTGATGTTGAGTTCTTGTTGCTTAAAATGTTTGAAGTCTTGACGAATTATCCTCAGAGAGAAAAGTCCTCAGTTCAAAAAAAAAAAAATGCTGCAAAATTTTAAATGTTTGAAATTTGATCCATCAATAATTTGTTCTACCTAAGACACACTTTTAAATGTATTTAACTGGGGCACCTGGGTGGCTCAGATGGTTAAGCGTCTGCCTTCCGCTCAGGTCATGATCCCAGGGTCCTGGGATTGAGCCCCATGTCAGGCTCCCAGCTCAGCTGGGAGTCTGCTTCTCCTTCTCACTCTCCCTCTGTTCTCGTTCTCTCTCTCGAATAAATAAAATCTTTAGAAAAACATATATACTAATAAAACATTTAAAGTTAAACCCAGTAATGCTTTTTGTTCCTAAATAAGGTGATTTTAAATCTTTATGTATTAATAATAACCACATTTTAAGATAATATTGAAGGATTTGGTGTTCCGTTTTATTTTTTTTGGTATGAACATTTCTCTAAGGGTAGAAAATACCACGTGGCTACGGTCTTGCCCATTAGCCCTCCGCCACGCTACTCCCCACATCCAGGGAATGCTGGGCGGGTAGCGACTTCCTCCGTGCACGCTCCTGCACGCTCCTGAGGTATGTGAACAGAGAAACAAGTGCTAAACCAAGGCCATTTTGCACTCTCCAAGTTCACAGAGCGCATACTGGCCATCATTTAGAAGTTCCTTCTTTTCCTCTTCTCTTCCTTAATAATCCTTCCTTCTCTCTGCTCTTCCCACACACCCCCTTCTTCCCCTCAGGACTGAGGTTCGCCTCTCCTCCTTTCCGAAAGTAACCCGTTTCTCTCTGGAAATAAACTTCCCTTGACCAAGCGGTCTCATTTTAGTCCTCCTCTACTTTCCCTGCCAGATTTTACAAACAAATGGCTTCCATCTGATATTTCAGCACCAAGACTCTCCTTACTCCCCAGAAATCTGGCTTCCACACCACCCTCCCCCCAAAATCACTGAACCCGAATTCAGAGCCTCCTTCACTGTTGAATCCAATGGCCTTTTTCAGCTTTCATTCTCTCTGTACACTCTGTTGTACGTGGCATTAACTAGCCTCTTGTAAAACCTCTTGTCTGGGGGTTCTGACCTTACTATTTTAGTGCTCTTCCTAATAAATAACTCCTTCTGTGCTTGCCTGAAGAGTCTCTTTTCCTCCCACTCCCCACTTGTTGACAGACTCGTGTTTCCTGAGTTCCTTCTTCAGTCCACTGCTCGTCTTTCCATATACCTTCTCTGAAAACCTGTACCTACCACTAAAATCTCAACTGTGGTGTTCTCCTGTCGGGAGAAAAAGTTGACAGACGCACACAGGCGAAAACACTCCCGTCACACCCATTCGAATCGGAACCACTCCCGCGTCGGCTGCAAATGGCTTCACCAGCCTCTGGGAAACCACGGCCGCACAGTCAACACCTCTGGGCACGTGGGCCCACCTCCCACTGCCTAGGATAGTCTCCTGTTCTCCATCTACACACGCCCATCAGACTCAGATGTCACTTCCCCAGGAGGCCTTGCCAGGCACACGCCCACACCCATCCCCAAAGCAACATCAAGTCCTAGTGCTCTCCTCCACACAGCCATGGCGCTGAGGAGGGGACTGCACTGGAGCCTTCTTAGGACAGCAGGTAGTATACGCTCCTGTGCCTTTCCTCAGACTCAGTAACTGCTTCAGGGGCAAAGGACACGTTTCATTCTTTTTTCTGGTTGCTGGAACATGGTAGGCACGTGATATTTATTGGAAAGCAGGCTTAAAAGGCCCAGGTTCAGAATGTCAGTGACATCTTAAAACACTTCACAGACCGACACTGCTTTGCACACGTCAAAGTTCAAAGTGATCGCTCTCTGAACACTGAAGAGCATTTATTGACTACACCAGTAACTTGGCATTTATGATTTTCTGCGGTGTCTATTATTCTATTTTTATATGCACATGTGTCTTATCTTCTCAACTGGATAAGTACTTGAGAGCTATGATATTTAGCATTAAGCATATTAAACTATCTGGTGTGATTCCCTGCACCTTACCAGGCATTCAAGTATTACATGACTGTTTGATGAGCCTCCCTGTGAGCAATTCTAGGAAGCATCTGACTGATCTGTTACTAACTTACTGTTTTAAATTAAACCAAGGCTTCGCCAAATCCACCACTAAGGAAAATAAACATACAAGGAACTCAGACAATAAATATATTTAAATCCCAGCCCAATTAATATACTTATTCTTAAAAGAAAAATAACAGTGAGTTCTTTGCTTGCAAATATGAATCTCTTACACATGAGCATTAAAAAGCAATTCCTCTACAGTTCACAATGTAAAAATTGATCCAAGCAAGTATTATCAATGGAAGTTTAAACCAAAGTGAAGGTTGTTGGGAACTATGACCCCACAGATTTATAAATGGGGAAAATATATCTTTATAGTGAAGAGACCCATAAGTCACCTTTTGATCAAATATACATCATCCATGCAATTTTCTCACCAAAAAATGTTCAAGGTGACTCTAATAGTGAGGAAAAAATAAGACAAGTCCAGAATGTGGGACATTCTACAAGGCAATCTGAGGCATAAAAATCAGCCCAAAAATTAGAATCCATTTCTCAGAAAGAATTCTGTCATAATTTTTATTATTCCAGAATACAACAGGCCAGAGAAACAACCAAATAAACAGTATGGACCCTGGATTTTTAAAAAATTTGTAAGTTTTTTTTGGACTACCATATTAGATGGGATTATTGAATGTAATTCATCTTTTCAGCTGTGTTGACTGTATTGTGGTTCATTCCTCATTCCTGGGGATTCAGGCTAAAAGGACTTACAGAAAGAGCAAAACCTGCAACTCCCTTCCAATGGTTCACCCTCCAAAAAAAAATTAAATAAAAGTAGGAGGAAAACTGTAACCGTATGAGGAGTTAGGTTAACCAGCTTGAGATGGTAACGGTTTCACAGTGTGCAAGCATATCAAAAAGTCACACTGCACACCTCAAACATACACAGTTTTTGTCAAGTGGACCTCAAAAAGGCTGAGAAGAAACTGGCAAAACACTGAGGCTGTTTATGTGCTCGTTAACACTACACACTTTTAGCTTTACTGTATATTTAAAATTTCCAAAATAAAAAGTTAGGAGTGAAGGTAATCCCCTCTTCTTTCCAACCACTTTATAGATAAATGGAGGTAAGAGCTGAGTATAGAGTCCTACTCTATCTAACATTTATTCATTTTAAATACGTTTATGAAATGGGGCGCCTGGGTGGCTTAGTCGACTGAGGAACCAATTCTTGAACTTGTCTTCAGGTCATCCTCTCAGGGTCATGAGATCAAGCCCTGTGTGGGGAGTCTGCTTGAGATTCTCTCTCCCTCTGCCCCTTCCCCTGCTTGTGTGCACTCTTTCTCTCTCTCCAATAAATAAAATCTTTAAAATAAATAACCGCTTATGAAATATGTAACTTAACCTCTGAGGAGATATGCTATCTAGACAATAACTTTACTAACAAAAAGATTAAATGATTACATGTAAAATAAGCAGAAAAATGTTTTCCTCATTCCACACATACAACTCTGTAGTTCTTAGTAATAACCATTGGTCAGATAATTCCTTTCTCCAATATTTAATTAAAATTACATTTAGGAACATTCCTGAGTTTGCATGCTTTTCCACAGAGTACCCCAGCTCCTGGCCCCTGCATGGGAGGCCTCCCTCACCCCTGCGTTAGTGCCCCTGGCCCCACCACCTGCCACCCTTGCACAGCTGCCTTTCCAGACTTGCAATTTCAACCTAAGCATCACTGCATTTGTCTTCAATCGCCGCATGGCAGATTGCCACAAGACTTCATACCCACACAATCTTTATAATCTCACGGTTCCTGGGAGTCAGGATCTCAGGACCAATCGTGAAGGAGGCAACAAGAAACCACCGTAGCACTGCTGCTCAGAAAGGGGTAAGGAAGATAAAGTAATACAGGGGCGCCAAGGTGGCTCAGTCGGTTATGCATCTGCCTTCAGCTCAGGTCATAATCCTGGGGTCCTGGTATCCAGCCCCATGTTGGGCTCCCTGCTCGACAGGGAGTCTGCTTCTCCCTCTGCCTGCTGCTCCTCCTGCTTGTGTGCTCTCTCTCTCTCTCAAATAAGTAAATAAAATCTTTAAAAGGGGGGAGGTGCGGGCATCAGTAAGGTGGATGGCCATCAGTGGCTCACAGCAATTCTGAAATCCAGTGCGGCCCAGGCAGTTCCTGATAAGGGTCTGCCCTTCAGGAGTTCAGTTCTGATCCTGGAATCATCCCTTCCTTCCCAACAGGGGAGCCTTTAGCATGTGGTCTTCTCAGTGTACTTCCTGCCTGCAGGGCTCAGGGGTCCAAATACTGCCTCTCACGTGCACTGTCTGGCCCTTTCAGTCCAAGCCAACAGTGTTTCTGCCAAGTCAACTGTCTTTAAAAGAGAGAGACAGAAAAGGAAACACTCTGTGGGTCACGGTTTTCCATTAGGAGACAAAAGGCCAACTCATAACTCTCCTCAAGATAAGTCCTTCTACGGGGGCTGAGGAGGCCAGCTCCCTCCATGTTTTCAGAACCCCTACCTTTGGACTACACAGTTCTCTGAGGGAACACCTTTCTAAGGTCCCAAAGGATTTTCAAGTCACATCCTCAGCTTCACTGGTAGATGTTTTCCTGAAAGTGTCCCATATTTGATCTTCCCCAGAATCTACTTCTTAATTTCAGAAATACTGGTCGCATAAAGAGGCCAGGAATTTTCAAACTCAACAGTTCCTTGCTCCTTTTTGTTAACAGTACTTCCCTTAGGTTATTTCTCTCCTTCTACATTTTAGCAACTGAACTGCTAAGCTTTCTGCCACTACAGAACAAGGATTTCCTCCCTCAAATTTCCACTGACATTTTCCCCACTGTTCTTTAAGCTCTCACCCACAGCCTTCCCAAAGGCCATCCGACTTACACCAACATTCTGTTCAAAGCTCTTCAGCCTTTCCCAGAATGCCTCCACATCTTTCCAGCTTGTACCCACCACCAAGTTCTAAAATCAGTCCTCCATCTTAAATTTCTGTTTTGGCAAAACAAAACCACTGGTATAAAATCTGTATTATCAGCCACTATGCAACAAACTACCCCCAAAGTCAGCATTTGAAATACAATGAACTTTTACTGCACAGTTTCAATGGAGGCAAGACTGGCTTAGCCTGAAACAGGATCTCTCATGAGACTACAGGCAATAGGGTGACCGTGGCTGTGGTCATCAAAAGGCTCTACGTGATCAGGGTTTTCTTCCAAGACAGCTTACTTAAGTGGCTGACAAGTTCATAATACCTTGTGGCTTATAATTCCCTATTCCTTTTTTGTTAAAAGATTTTATTTATATATTTACTTATTTATGAGACAGAGTGTAAAGTGGGAAGGGAGGAGCAGAGGGAGAGGGACAAGCAGACTCCCCGCTGAGTGCAGAGCCCCACATGGGGCTCAATCTCACGACCCTGAGATCATGACCTGAGGTAAAACCAAGAGCTGGATGCTTAACCAAATGCACCATCCAGGTGCCCCTTCCATATTCTTGGAACTCAGCAGCCACTCCATCTTCATGTGGCTCTGGAAATGCTTTTCCAAGTTAAGCACCAGATTGAACTGCTTTCTAAACTAGCCTAACAACAGCTTATCTTACATGTTTTAAATCACAAAATTTGAGCAATTCCTAATTTCACTGCAGTTTTATGGGTAACCTGCTGAAATCATTTTTACAACCACACTTAAGTAAAAGCTCAGCAGTGACTAGCAAAATCTCAAGACTGTCTCAATGCCAAGGGGCAGTCTGGTCATGTTCCATTAGATCCCTAAACCAAAGAATCAGACTCATCATGTCAGTAACACAGCACGGTAGATACCACCCCAGTGTTTCTGACACTAACTCTAGTCCTGCTACCAGACCTAGCTATGATATATGTTGTGACTAAAAACTTCTAATAGACGGCATAAAATTAGAGTTAAAAGAGGCAAGAAAGGGGAGACAACTAAAATACAGAATACATTAACATAAAACTAGAAAAACATACAGCCCAAGCAAAACCAGCAGGGCAGAACAAGGATCCACGCTGTGGAAAAGTAAGTTTGTATCAAAAGAACAGAAACTTGAATCACTGAAACAGTTTGAAGGCAAACAATGAAAATTCACTGGGAATGAAAGGAAAGAGGAGAAGAGATAAAACATTAGGGAAGAAATTATAAATATGAAGGATAAACAGCCAATCAAAAATAGTAAAGCACCAACAAAAATAAAAGGCATCCAAATTGGCAAGGAAGAAGTCAAACTCTCACTCTTTGCAGATGATATGATACTTTATGTGGAAAACCCAAAGGACTCCACTCCAAAACTACTAGCACTCATGCAGGAATTCAGTAAAGTGTCAGGATATAAAATCAATGCACAGAAATCAGTTGCATTTCTATATACCAACAACAAAACAGAAGGAAGAGAAATTAAAGAGTCAATCCCATTTACAATTGCACCCAAAACCATAAGATACCTAGGAATAAACCTAACCAAAGAGGCAAAGAATCTGTATTCAGAAAACTATAAAGTACTCATGAAAGAAATTGAGGAAGACACAAAGAAGTGGAAAAACATTCCATGCTCATGGATGGGTAGAATAAATATTGTGAAAATGTCTATGCTACCTAGAGCAATCTACACATTTAATGCAATCCCCATCAAAATACCAGCAATTTACTTCAAAGAAATGGAACAAATAATCCTAAAATTTATATGGAACCAGAAAAGACCCCGAATAGCCAAAGGAATGTTGAAAAAAAAAAGCAAAGTTGGCGGCATCACAATTCCAGATTTCAAGCTCTATTACAAAGCTGTCATCATCAAGACAGTATGGTACTGGCACAAAAACAGACACATAGACCAGTGGAACAGAATAGAGAACCCAAAAATGGACCCTCAACTCTATGGTCAACTAATCTTCGACAAAGCAGGAAAGAATGTCCAGTGGGAAAAAGACAGTCTCTTCAACAAATGGTGTTGGGAAAACTGGTCAGCCACATGCAGAAAAATGAAACTGGATCATTTCCTGACACCACACACAAAAATAGACTCAAAATGGATAAAAGACCTCAATGTGAGAAAGGAATCCATCAAAATCCTCGAGGAGAACACAGGCAGCAACCTCTTCGACCTCAACCGCAGCAACTTCTTCCTAGGAACCTCACCAAAGGCAAGGGAAGCAAGGGCAAAAATGAACTATTGGGACTTCATCAAGATTAAAAGCTTTTGCACAGCAAAGGAAACAGTCAACAAAACCAAAAGACAACTGACAGAATGGGAGAAGATATTTGCAAATGACATATCAGATAAAGGGCTAGTATCCAAAATCTATAAAGAGCTTCTCAAACTCAACACCCATAAAACAAATAACCCAGTCAAGAAATGGGCAGAAGACATGAACAGACATTTCTCCAAAGAAGACATCCAAATGGCCAACAGACACATGAGAAAGTGCTCAACATCACTCGGCATCAGAGAAATACAAATCAAAACCACAGCGAGATACCACCTTACACCAGTCAGAATGGCTAAAATCAACAAGTCAGGAAATGACAGATGTTGGCGAGGTTGCGGAGAAAGGGGAACCCTCCTACACTGTTGGTGGGAATGCAAACTGGTGCAGCCACTCTGGAAAACAGTATGGAGATTCCTCAAAAAGTTGAAAATGGAGCTACCCTACGACCCAGCAATCGCACTACTGGGTATTTATCCTAAAGACACAAAGGTAGTGATCCTCAGGGGCACGTGCACCCGAATGTTTATAGCAGCAATGTCCACAATAGCCAAACTATGGAAAGAACCTAGATGTCCATCAACAGATGAATGGATAAAGAAGATGTGGTATATATATACAATGGAATATTATGCAGCTATCAAAAGAAACGAAATCTTGCCATTCGCAACGACATGGATGGAACTGGAGGGTATTATGCTGAGCGAAATAAGTCAATCAGAGAAAGACAATTATCATATGATCTCTCTGATATGAGGAACTTGAGGGGCAGGGTGGGGGGTTGTGGGGGGTAGGGAGGGAAAAATAATGAAACAAGATGGGATGGGGAAGGACACAAACCATAAGAGACTCCTAATCTCACAAAACAAACTGAGGGTTACTGGGGGGTGGGAGGGTAGGGATAGGGTGGATGGGTTATGGACATTGGGGAGGGTTTGTGCTTTGGTGAATGCTGTGAAAGATGTAAGCCTGATGATTCACAGACCTGTACCCCTGGGGCAAAGAATAAAAATATATATATATAGTAAAGCACCATTCTTTGCCATTCTTTCCATCAAGAAATGGACTCTCTTTCTCCTCCGCTTGACTCTAGGCTGGCCTTGTGACTTGTCCGACCAACAAAATAGGATTAAAATAAATGCTGTGCCAACTCTGGAACTGGCCTTGGGAAGGGCTGGTGGCTTCCACCCGCAGAGGGGGGCAGTCAAGTGCTCTCAAACAGCGCAGGCTGTTCTGCAGAGGAAAGGTGGCGTGGTGGAGAGTGAAGGCCCTCCCAGCCAACACTGAACCCCGGACCCAAATTTGGATCTCCTGGTCAGCCTTCTAACGCAGCCACAGGAGTAATCCCAAGTGAGACCACCAGAACTTCCAAGTCAAACCATAAAATCATGAAAACTAATAAACCATTGTTGGTTTAAGCCACTGAGTGTTGGGTGGTCTATTCTGTAACAGGAGATAAGTGATGTCACTAAACAGATCTAAAACTGCCAACATCTACAGACTGAGCTGTGGGCTGCTGTATACTTACATCCCAAGTACTTGTTGGAAAATAACGTATCTTAAACTGTTTGAAAACCCAGCTTTTTCAAATATCTGGTTGAAAGTAACAGCTCTTCTATTTCTTAAATAGAAATTATTTACTACTTGTAAATCTATTATTTACTTACTTGAAAAAATATTCTAATTTCTAAATTCTACCCTAGGATTAAGTCAGGAATGTAAGAGCAATACATTTTAATATTACACCTTCAAATATTACAAATTTTATATCTACTTTAAGATGCTTTAAGAAAATTTCATTTGGAGCGCCTGGGTGGGTCAGCTGGTTAAGCAGCTGCCTTCAGCTCAGGTCACGATCCCAGAGTCCTGGGATTGAGCCCCGCATCTGGCTCTTTGCTCAGCAGAGAGCCTGCTTCTCTCTCTCCCTCTGCCTGCTGCTCTGCTTACTTGGGCTCTCTATCTCTCTGTCAAATAAATGAATAAAACCTTAAAAAAAAAAAAAAGAAAGAAAGAAAGAAAGAAAGAAAGAAAGAAAATTTCACTCGTGTAGTGTATTCTCATTCTCTGATTAATTCACTCATCAACAGTTTTTGAGGGCTTACTAGGCAGTAAGCATTAAAATGGCAAAGATGAACACGGAATTAGGGGCAGGTAAAAACTCAACACTCCCCTAGCTTTTCCAGAAAGCCAATCCCTGCCTCGTCTGTGTTCACAAAGCATTCTGTGCAAATTTCTGTTTTGTGATCACAGTAGTAATAGCAGCTAATGCTTATGGAACACTTACTATGTGCCTGGCCTAATTTTAAGACTTTCACAGGATTTCACTCACTGAGTCCTCAAGACAACCACCTCAAAGTAGGTAAGAACTATCATTATCCCCACTTCACAGATGGGGAAATTGACTCAGACAGAGTCTCTTCCCCCACTTAAGACTCTAGACTCCATGAGAGCAGGTGACCTGTTTCTTCATCTTCACATCCTCCCCAGTCTCCCACACGTACTTCTCTATAATTAAATAAATTAGTTTTCCAAGTACTAGAAATGAATATAATCATTTCCTTTCCCTTTCTTCTTCTTTTTTTTTAAACATTTCCATTATAAGGGCAATTTTTCACTCCTCAAAAGCAAAGTCCTTAGTCCTCTTTGGACTAAGGAAAAATGGGCTAGGACTAAATAAGTATCTCTGGTTTACTGTAAGACAAATATAAAATTAAAGTTTGTCAATTCATTGATTAAACACAACTATTAAGTACTAGACTTTAATAAATACGTCTAATTTGAGAGGAACATATTTTACTCAGTGCCATTTTAATCCAGAAACCCATAAATATCACAAGGGCAACGGTACATATCTGTATTTTAAAAACTGTTTTTAAAGAAGTCCATGCCAAAGGAGTAAGAAAATAAGGGGTAATATCCATTAAAATAAGTGCATGAAAAAAATCCCAAGTAAATATACGACCAAATACTTTGAACAATGTAATCTGGGTATTTTTGGGTGACCCACTACTGTTTGAGTTGGTAAAGTTGGAATCATCCTGTGATAAAACCTGTGGACTAACATTTTCATTGCATATGCTGACTTAAAAATATTTACATAATTTATCTGAAAACTTAAAAACTCATGATCCTTCAAATACTGGCTAGAAGCTGAAATTTGGATTCTATAAGAAAAATAAAGTCAAATTAGGGAGAGTTTTACAGACATACCCCCCACTCACTCTTACCTCAAAATACAAAATGGAACACAAGCCTAGTATTCCTACAACCAGAAAAAATGGCAACATTTCGGAATAATCTCCACGGGGGTGAATTTTAGAGAATGCCTGTGTGCCAAATTGTCAATCTAACCTCTGGAAAGGCTGTTGTCTCTCCTGCAAATATCTGACGTATATATTAAAACTTTTTGTGGAGGACACTGTTGGTTGGCTCCCACAGTATCAAGTCCCAGGCCCCTTTACCCTGCCACCTCCTGCTACAGAGCGGAGAGAGAGAGACTCGCTTTCTCACAGCTGTGAAGACACATAACCCAGTACCGAGCAACACGACATAAAAGGAAGTCTGATAGTGAGCTCTGAGAAAGCTGCAAGTTTCCTAATAAAAAGGACAGTGTGGCTGACACTAGCCATCATCCACCCGTCTGCCTTGAACAGAAATGTAATGCTCATTAGCACAGCCACGCTGAAACCTAAAAGCAACAAGTGTAGAACGAAAAGCCAACAAGCTAAAGGTGAAGCAGCGGAGAGAGCTTGAATCTCTTATGATTTTATCTTTATTTGCTAAACAGCTAGCAGTTGCTCACCTTTACCCTTCTTAAGTGAAATAAATAAACCAGTCTTTGTTTTGTTACTGTTGGCTGGGTTTTCTGTTATTTTTAGCAGAATGCCTGCCTTACTAATACATTTACAAACATTTAGAGAATATGGTGTACAATTCCTTTAATTAAAAAAAAAATTACAGTACTTGTATAAATAAAAAACAGTCCGACTGATGCCAAATAAGCGTGACAAATTAAATCCGGGATGTCCTAGATATTTTTCCTTTAATAACATTTCTTCTAACTATAAAAGTAATATATTCACTTTAGAAATTATACAAAATACAGAAAAATATAATGACGGAAAAACTCATTACCTGGAGATAAACACTTTTCATATTTGGTATATTTCCTTCCAAACAATTTTTAAACTTAACATCAATGTACAAAACTGTACTTTCTTATTTTCATAAACTGGCATCATGCAGGATAGGATTCATTATTTTCTAACTGATACCAGTGCACCAATAACAATAATTCAATGGCATATGAAAGAATGGAAAACTTAAAAACAAGTGTCTCCCCCACCATTCCTTGCCCCGCACGCGTGCACATGCGCACACACACAACACATGCAGCCCCCCTCCTTTCCACTTCTCAGAAACCACTTTTAATGTTTTTGGTATTATGCCCGTCTCTTGATTCATCACCTATAACCACATCAACTGACTTCCCACTCTGAAGGTGAAAACCTGGGTTCCCCTTCACCCTTCTTCCCAATTCTTACTACTTTTATTTTCATTTTTAGTTTTTATACTGCTTAATATTATAAAATCAAAAAAGAAAAGTATGCTGAAGCTCTACTTCTTGGACAATGAATTTTGGATAGAATGTATTTGCTGCCAACTGTGCAAGATAAGGAAATTAGTGTTCTTGTGTGGGAAACAGTTTTAGTAAAATCTAACCACAGGATTAAAATGTGACTATCATTTGACCTTACCCAAACCTGAGTGAGGAAGGAAAAAAGTACACATACTTGTTGCTTGAAGCACTAGTGCATTTAAAGTAGGAATAAAATGTTGGGAAAGATAGAAGTGTAACAAAGAACAGAAACAGAGAACAACTGAAAGAATTGTAAGTCCTCAATGAATTGGAAAAAAATAGTTAGAGACCAAGATGAATTTCAACATTATAAAAGATGCAGCCAGAGGAAGAGAGCGCAGCATTCAGGCCAGGACAACAGGGAAGGAATACTGATTAACTCCTCTTTTACACTTATCTCCGCAAAAGAGAACCATCATAATGCAAACGCTGATGCCCAGAGGTCCTGAGAAGACAGTAAGTGACTGATCACTGAATTCCAGTTAGCGTCAATAATCTCTGAGAAAGGCAGAGCATCAGAAGGGATATAAAAAAAAAAAGTGAAAAGGGCAAGTATCCTTATTGTTTTTACAGAAGGAAAACAATGGATGAGCCCAATTATTGAATATTAATAAATCTGATGGGAAATTTAGCAATGTCCTAGAACAGATTATAATAATAGCTTTTGTTAACGATTTGGTTATGTCCCATGCACTGTGAGAAGAGCTGATCAAGAGTCTTACAATCACTTGTTACCATCGCCATTTTAATGATGAAAAATTTAAGGCATATTAAGTATTTTTCCCACGGTCACTAATAAATGGCAAAGCCAAGATCTAAAGTTAAATCCCATCCTCTTAACCAGTGGACTAAACTGAACGTACATGAGTACTTGAATGTAGAGATTCTCTAAAAGCAAGTTCTATCAAGCAAGACACTTTTTTCAGAATGTTTGAGTGACCATGTTGCAATGGCATAGACAAATCTCTAAGATACACTGTTAAGTGATTACGATGTTAAACATTTATGCAAAATCAGATAAAACAAAAGATCCAAATGTGTATACAGAATAAGGTGGAAAAACCTTGTTTCTTTAATTATCCCCTTGTGTCCCCCACCTAATGTCTTGGATTCCAATCTCTGGACAAGAGACAAATATTACCTATTGTTTGGTATGTATCCTTCTGGTTCTTACCAATTTTAAGAAAAATGCTGGCTTTAAAGTAGCACATCCCACTTCACAGTGGTTACTCCTGAGAAGGAAACTGGGAGTGGAGGAATCCTATCACACTCTGCTTATTTGTATACTGCTTGGATCTTTTACAAAAGGAATTAATATATTATGTAGATAATACAAATGGTTTTAATCATAATGATACGCAAAGAAAACAGGGCAAAATTTTCTAAGCGTGATCTCAACGGCCTCCTTGGAAGGGAAAAGTCTGATATACTAACTACAGAACAATTACAAAACTTTCACATGACAAAAACATAAAGTTTTTGACAAAAACATTCAAGCCAGCATTATAACAACAAAATGATAAATAAAATGATGATATCCTGAATATACAAAAAGCTCTTACAAATAAATAAGATATAAAAACTGACTAAAGACATAGGCCATATATATAAAAATTGACTAAGAACAGAAACAAGCAATTCCTTTGAAGAAAAAATGGCTAAAAACACTAACAACAAAGTTAAACCTCAGTAACAAATAAGTGTAAACTAAAACAGCAATATGATGGCAAGAACTAAAAAGAATAACATCCAGTGATAATTACGGCAAGAGAAAGCAGAAACTTTTACATATTAGTGATAGGAATGTAAATTGCTAACATGTGGACAACAAATTGGCATATGTAAATGATCTGCATAAACAACACACAATAAAATTTCCTTTCAAAGTTAAAACTGAGAAAAGGACTGCAGCCTTGGACTGCAGCGAACCCCCAACAACCCCCTACCCCCCAACCCCCCGTGATATACACAGTGGGAGCGAACAGCCCTGCTGGGCTCTTCTCCACACTGACCATACCTGCAGGATTACTTTCACTTCTGGGCACCGCATTCTTAAGAGAAACATTGACAAACTGAGCTATTTCCACAGTAAGACACCCAAATTGTGTGTGAGGGCTAGAAACCATGTTATACGATGAACAAATGAAAGAAAAGAGAACATTTTGCTTAAAAATATTTTAGGGAAAAGATCACAGCAATCTTGAAATATCCAAAGGTCTAACACGTGGAAAACAGAACTTGTTTTATATTGCTCAGGAGGGCAAAAGAAAGCCCACTAATACTTAGAGCTGTTAAATAATGAAACAGTTATGCCTTACATAGTGAGATTTTAGTTACCCACAATACCTGAGGTAAATGATCCATCAGAAACATGCTAGAAAAGATTCTTCGAGGTGGGAAAGCTAGGTGTCTTGAACTCCGAAGTACTTTGCATTTCTAAGAGTAAAATGTGGATAGATATTCTAGAACTATGACCACTATTCTATTCTCACTCTAGTGTCCAGAGTGCACCTACCTGATTTAGATGCCTTCTAGACTAATCCATCCAGGGATGAGCAGAGTCCTGTGCAGCCACCTCAGCCAGGAAGAACCACGTGGTCATTTCTACCATTTCCTACCGTTAGTTCTGTTTTCCTTCACACAAAAGCTTGACAGATAAACCACGTGATCTAGAATCCCAGCATTTCCCTTACCAAAACCCTATCCTAGATACAGACTGCTTTCATAATTGTGATTTATTCTGTGTTCCCTGCCTTGCCTCAGCTGTCCCAATTCTAGTTTTCCTTGCCCTGAAATCTGTGACATACTGCTATTTGACCTTCTAAAACTCTTTTCTTCCTCCTTCACTCAAAGCCTAAGCACCTACTATGGTCAAAGTACTGGAAAACCCTAGACACACAACACAGTTGTATTAGACACAGTTCCTGCCCTTGGGGAGTTGACAACAGACAAAGAGAAATAATGGAGCTATGTAAGAACCCATATAAAGCCACAAGGAAGCAAAGTGATATAATATTGCAGACAAGAGAAATCATTCTAACTTTATAAGACTGATCTGGGAAAAAAGGAGATTATATTAGAATTTACATTGGAAGGGCACAGAAGATTTCCACTGACAAAGACACAGCGGAAAAAATATGCCGAGTAAAAAACTAGCGTAACAACAACATACTTATAAAAGAACACATGGTGGGCGCCTGGGGGGCTCAGTGGGTTAAAGCCTCTGCTTTCTCCCTCTCCCTTTGCCCCTCCCCTGGCTCATGCACTCTCCCTCTCTTTCAAATAAACAAAAAAAATCTTTAAAAAACAACAACAAGGGCGCCTGGGTGGCTCAGTGGGTTAAAGCCTCTGCTTTCGGCTCAGGTCATGATCTCAGCGTCCTGGGATCGAGGCCCGCGTCGGGCTCTCTGCTCAGCAGGGAGCCTGCTTCCTCCTCTCTCTGCCTGCCTCTCTGCCTACTTGTAATCCCTCTCTCTGTATCAAATAAATAAATAAAGTCTTTAAAAAAAAAAAGTAAATGTAAAATAACATTTTAAGAAGATATAAGGTGTAAACATTAAGCAGAAAAAGTCTGGAGTCGTTATATTAATAACAGACATACTGAATTTCAAAACTAAGTATTACACCAAAGAAAAAGATGGAAATTTCATAAGCATAAAAGATGTAATACATCAAGAAGATATAATCATTATAAATGTGAACACATCTAATAACAGAGTTTCAAAATACACAAAACAAAACAGAAAAAAGAAACAAATAAATTCACAATCATAGTTGGAGATTTTATCTCTCAGTAATTGATAGAACTAAAGAAAAAAAATTGGTAGTTAGAGAGATATGACTCACTATCACCCATGCTGACCAGACATTTATAAAAAACTACACCCACAACAGCAGAAAAATCAAGAGAGACCATATGTTGGACCATAAAAAAAATTTTTTTAAATAGCAAAAAAATTCCAGATAACTGAAATTTTACATAGTATCTTTTGTAATTACAATCAAATAGAAAGCTAAAATCAAAACACTAAGCTATCTAAAAATCCCTGTATCTTTTCAAATTAAGCAACATTCTTCTAAATAACCCCTGGTTCAAAGAAGAAATCACAAAGGAAGTTAGGAAACATTTTATACTAAATAATAATGAAAACATATTTCATCAAAACTTGCGGGATATACTTAGGCAGTGAAGTAAGACAAATCCATAGACTTAAGTGCTTATATTTTAAAAAAAGGGGGGCGCCTGGGTGGCTCAGTGGGTTAAAGCCTCTGCCTTCAGCTCAGGTCATGATCTCAGGGTCCTGGGATCGAGGCCCATATCGGGCTCTCTGCTCGGCAGGGAGCCTGCTTCCTCCTCTCTCTCTGCCTCTCTGCCTACTTGTGATCTCTCTCTCTCTGTGTCAAATAAAGAAATAAAATCTTAAAAAAATAAATACATAAATAAAATTAAAAAAAGGTTTAAAATCAATGAAATACTATTTTACCTTAAGCCAGAAAAAAGACACACAAATTAAAATAGTAATGAGCAAATACAGTAAGACAGAAAGAAAGGACAAAGAAAACAAAGCAAAAAGTTGGCTCCCTGAAAAAATTAGTGCAATGTAAAACTGATAGAAGGAAAAAAAAAAAAAAGAAAGAAGGAGAACACAGTTGACCAATATCAGAATTTAATGAAGGGATTATCATTACAGATCCTACAAACACTTAAAGAATAAGTAAATATTAAGAGCAACTTCATGCCAAATATATCAACAGCTTAGATGAAATGGACAAATTCCTAAAAAAAAAAAAAATTATAATTTGCCCAAACTGACACAAGATGAAACAAAAAATCCGAATAGTCCTGTATCTAGCTATTAATGAAATTGGGATTTATTATCAGAAACCTCACCAAAAATGCTCCAACCCAAATGCCTTCACTGATGCATTTTACCAAACATGTTAAATTAGAAATAAACCCCATCTTATGCAAATTCCTTCAAAAATTGAGAAGGGAATATTTCCTAACATACATATTTTAGGAGTCCCACATCAACATTATACCAAAACCTGAAATGAAAAAGACAGACCAATGTAAATGCAAAAAAAAAAAAAAAGACCCTTAACAAAATATTAGTATATCAAAACTGGTAAATTAAATATAATACATCATGACCAAATGGGATTTACTCCAGCCATGAAAATAATACACCACATTAACAGAGTGATGTGAAAAATCAAATAGCCATTTCAGTAGATATGGGAAAACTTTCTGAAGAAAGTGAACACCCACTCATGATAAAAACACTCAGCAAACTAGAACAGAGGGAACTTTCTCAACATGATTAAAGGCAGCAATAGAAAACCCACAACTAACACAATAGTGATTATTAAATATTATGATGAGAGTGGTAGAATAAATGCTTTCCCAGTAACATGAGAAAGTCTACTTTCATCACTGAAAGTCTGAAAGTCTACTCTCATCACTTTTACTCAAAATTACACCAGAATTCCTAACCAGCAAAACAGACCAGTTATAAACAAGTTAATTAAATAAACATAAATAAATAAACAAGTTAATAAAAGGCATTAGGACTGCAGAGGATGAAGCAGAACTGTGGCTCTTTGAGATGACTTGACCATCTATGCAGAAAATTAGTAAAAACTTCATGTTAATAAAAGTAACTAACACAAATAAGTGATTTTAACAAGGCTGCAGGATACAAAGTCAATACACAAAACTCAGTGCTTATTGGGAAGGGGAGTGTGTGTGAGTGTGTGAGTGTGTGTGTGTGTGTGCATAACAGCAGCTCTACAGTTCTTTTTAATGTATTTATTTTGAGAGAGAGAGTGTGTGCAAGCATACAAGTGAGAAGAGGCAGAGGGAGAATAAGAGAGAATCTCAAACAGACTCCCCGCTGCCCACAGAGACAAACTGGGAGCTCAATCTCATGATCCTGAGATCATGACCTGGAGAAAAAACAGGAATCCAAGACTTAATCAACTGCACCACCAGGTACCCTGGCAGCTCTCAATTCTATAACTCTAGAATGCATATGAAAGCTTATTTATCGCTTGATGGTTCTCTCCATTTGGTTTACTTGGTTAAAATTTCTAAAATGCACTCAAATTATGAGAAAAACAAATTTCATATTTTTTAAGGGTTGGGGGGAGAAGGAGAGACAGAATCTTAAGCAGGCTCCATACCCAGCACGGAGCCCACTTGGAACTCGATCTCACAACCCTGAGATCATGACCTGAGCCAAAATCAAGAGTCAGATGCTTAACTGACAGAGTCACCCAGGCATCCCAAATTTCACATTATTGTAAATACATTAAATCTCAGAGCTCCAATGCCATTAGAAAATAAATTTAATTTTTTCAGGTTTATGCTCCATCTGTAATATCAATAGTCAAAATGAGCTTCTCTAATCTATCATGTGATTTATTCAGTTGCTATCACAGCTCTTTACTTTCTATGGAAAATGCCTGCTGCTGAGTAGTAAACAGAAAACCATACTGTCATTTTCTATTTCCATAATCACTTGATAATTTATTTCAAAACTCACTTTCTGAATAAAATATGAACAAAAGGTACACAAGTATGTACAAAGTAAAGGAGACGGTCCTTGGACTTGGATGAGCACCCAACAAACTGTGCATTTTGCTTTCCACAACAGCTTAAAATTGACTAGATCACAACAATCCACATTAAAATATAACCCAGCTCACAATCTTCACATTACTAAAATATTCTGCATAGTGGCATTAAGCTATTTTGAGAGAAAACTCACAGACTCATGAAGTTTGAGCTTGGAATTACCAAACACTAACATTCCAATTCCTCTAAACAAATCATTTCAAAGAATATAAAACAAATATCATTCCAAGGCCACAGTTTATTGATATCCTTGAACTGGAAACTATTAAGTACAAGGCAAACTAAGGGAACAAGTACTTTGAAAGCACAAACTGGTTATATACACAGAATACAACATGAAAGCTCAATTTGTTAGATATTGAGGCAACAAAAAGTGTAAGAAATCGGCAGCATTTTCAACAAATCTAATGTTTTTAAAGATAAAACCACCTTTGAGATTCAAAACAGTAAGGTTATGAGTTGAGAAACAATACATTACAGATTTTAACTTGTTATCAAAAAACTGGCTCTCCACATTTATAAGAGACTACTCACCTTTTTAAGAAACAGAACTATTAACCAAACAGAATTTTATAAATTACAATCAGCCCTGGTTAATAAGATTGCAGTCTACTTAATTCTATAATTCAGACCTTTTAAGCTGGTTAAATTTCCCACTTTATTAATGGGGTGAATTTCTCCACAGCAAATATCACCACCAGCTGTAATGGGATAGAAAACTAGAGAGCAAAACTTTTGACACCAACTTTAGGGATCTGCAGGCACCGACAGCACACCCCGGGCTGGTCTGCGAAGGAGACCATCTCAGCACACAGAGATCTCCTATGCTGATGTACAGGCGAACTGTGAGGTTCTCTCCCGGAACCACCAAAGAGGAAAATGCAGGTGGCACTGGATTCCACATGTGTTACCTGATGTCTTCTTTACTGTCATCTCTAACACCAACAATCCTACGTTAATGTGTTAACTCAATGAATACTTACCATTTTGTAACTGCTCCAGAAAAGTACAGGAAGAAAAGGTTTCAATATGGATATCTCACCAATCACCAAATTTAGGAAAGCATCTGTCCCACACAGTACCATTAATTATCTTTAAGTCTGTTTTTTTCCTTTTCCAGGATGATATTTACTGAAGAACGACTTACTGACATTGAAAGTACAAATAAAATGAGATTCTATTTGGACAGGAGCTAACAAGAACTGATTCATAAGTACAAGTTTGAGGAAAAGGACCGATATTCAAAGTAAGGGCTAATATAACTTTTCTATTAATACTTTTATTAATAGTTTAAACACTCTATACATATTAGGTCACAATGCTTAGCACCATACTGTGAGGTAAAGAAGGCAGATGTTATCGCATTTATTTTCAAACAAGTACACCCAAGTTCAGGTGATCAAAATCTATCTGCCCAGGGCAAACAGGCAGCAAACAGTAACACTCTTTTAGAAGAAATTCTCTGAACCAAAATACGGCCAAACAACATCAGACTACCTAATGAAATTTGCTTGACTAAACACAAAGTTATTATTAAAATCATACTGAAAATCTCTAAAGGGATAAATTAAGAGTGGTGGAGAGAAAAAATGCCCAGTTTGGTTCCCCTTAATATTTCAACTAATGCTTTCAAGAGTCCAGTTAAAACTGCCATCACAATTCCTCATTCAGTGAATCTAACTTGTCTTACGTATAAGGAAAATACATAAATTGTACAGATAGATAGAGGACACAACGAGCAACCTCAGTGTTTCATTCACAGACATAAACACGCCCACAGGAACGACCAGATACGTGAGGAATGCTAACGCCATCAAAAAAGAACCAAAATAAACAAACTGAAAAAGTTAGAGGGGAGAAAAAACTTAAAAATGAAGTCTAGTTAGTATTCCAAGATTAAAGATTGTATTAGATCTGTAAAATAAGAGCTGGCTATGAACTAGAAAGTATTCCCGGAAATATAAAGTAATAGTTGAAATAGGTAACTCGGTAAAGGGCTCAAAGAAAAAGTCAAGGAAATCTTCCAGAACAAGGCAGGAAAACAAAGACATGGAAGTGAAAGAAAAATCATAAAACCAGAACACTGATAAGAGATACTCTAGAGGGGAAAGCCGTAGAAGAATACAGAGAACACAGAAGGGAAGAAATAATGAAAGAAATACAGAAGAGTCCCCAGAACTGAAGACATATGCCTGCATATCCAAAGGGTCCACCAAATGCTTTACAGGATGAGTTAAAAAGAACTACATCTCATCCTCCTTAAATTTCACATGTCAAGGATAAAGTGGCATGGACACAACAAGCTTCCAGAGAACAAAAACAGGTTACCTAGAAAGAAATTACTCCTATCAGCATTAAGCCTCTTATCAGTGAAACTGGTTACCAAAAAGTAATGGAACGCAACCTTCAAAATTTCAAAGGAAAACTGTTGCACAACTGAATTCTATACCCAGCCAAGGTATGTACTGGGTTTGAAAGTGAAAAGCACATTTTTTTAAAGATTATTTATTTACTTATTTGAGAGAGAGAGAGCATGAGAGAGGAGAAGGTCAGAGGGAGAAGCAGACTCCCTGTGGAGTTGGGTGCCCAACTCGGGACTCGATCCCCGGACTCCAGGATCATGACCTGAGCTGAAGGCAGTCGCTTAACCAACTGAGCCACCCAGGTGCCCCGAAAAGCACATTTCTAAATACTCTCTTGACAAGCACCCCCCCCCACATATTCTTTCTTTAAAAAGTATTCCAGGAAATTAAAAAAAAAAAAATTACTCCTAGAACACTATAAAATAAATCCAAAACAAATCTGTAAAATAAATCCAAAACAAATAGGGGAAAGACATGAGATCTAAGAAAGCAGAGAACGTGTCCAAGAACGCAATTAAATAACATACTATTAGCTGAGCATCATACCCAAAAAAAAGTCAGTTCCCAATAGAATTTCAACAATTACTATGATTAAGAAGCTGGATAGATAACCAAGTGGTATGATGAAGAAGGCAGACCCTCTTTAACCAAAGGCGGGGGGAGGAGGGGGGTACAATGTGGCAACTGGAAAATCCAGGAAAAACAGGTACACCCCAAGCTAGAAGCCAAACTAAAGTAAATCCCGATCTCGAATACCAGCATTTGTTCTCCATGGTTCGTAACATACCATACCCATCACACAACTTTCTTTAGCAGCAGGTAGTATTTACTTATCACAATATTGATTACTGCAAGTGAAACTATTATAAACCTTCACAGCATTAAATAAATGTTACAGTTGACACAACCTGGGAGGGGACCATGAGGAATTCAGGGGAAAGATTGTGAGGGGTACTAACTTTTCTCAACTCATAAAGTGACAAGTTTAGAGATGATGCCTAAGTATTTTCTAGAATTAAGAGTGCAAGTGTTAGAAGTGTAACCATGAAGCCCTATCCCCTCCTTCAAGGAAAGAAGGAAGAGAATAAGTATTACAAGTTAAATTCTTTATTTTTCACAATGGTGATATATATAATCGATTATATAAGATTACTCAAATATAGTGTAACATACATAAAATTGAGATAATAATCACCAAAAAAAATAAAAATAGAAAAGGTCTAAAATGGCTATATCCAAGAAGAGAAACCAGTTTGAAGAAGTAGAGCGTAGAAAAGACTCTTACTCATCATTTTATACCTTTGTGTACTATTAACCAATGCAGGAAAAACACAGAGAAACCAGAGAAACCTTTGTCCATTTTTTCTTGTACCTCATGCACTATATACCAAACTTCTCTTATGGTATTTCAGACAAGACACAATTAACTAAACAAACTCAAGAACCACCCTAAATCTTTGACAAAATGCAGTGACAGCAATAGTTTACACTGGTGTTAAAACTCTCAAAACACAACCACATCCATTATCTTACTTAATCCTCGCAATGGTCTTATGAGAGCAGATTTTAGAGCTTAATACAGTATTACTCCAAAAGGTTTAAGTGACTTGCCATCCCAAAGAAAGTAAGAAAGGTAGAATAAATGCAATAGGCAAGTTAAAAATAAAGAAAAAACACCTTCATACAGCAGTGAAATCTGAAAATGTCTCCTAAACTATATAATGGAACATACAATAAATGAAACAACAGTACAATAGTTGGCTAAAAGTTTTTATCACGAAACCACCCAAAACATCCATCAGCTGGCACGCAGATAAATTGTGTTATGGCCAAATTACGGGATTCACCTCGACAATAAAGAAACAAACCAATGATATATACAACGACATGGATGAATCCTTAAAGTATTACACTATGTGAAAGTAACCAAACACAAAGAGCCTTATGACTCTATTTATAAGAGATATTAGAAAAGGAAGATTCCAGTGGTATCACATCAATGGTTGTCAGAGTTGAGGAAAGAGGACTGACTGCATCAGGTAATGAGGGCACTTTTGGGGTGACAGACATGTCTGATGTCACAACTGTAGTGCTTGCTACACTACTGTAGGAATGTAACAAATTCATCAAAGTGTACACTAAAAATTGGTGAATTTTATTGTTCAGGAAATTATAACTCAATAAGGCTGATTTTTTAAAACTCAGTCATACATAATCCCATTTAACTTCTGACAACAGTTTTTCAAGCATAGGAATTAACTACAGACCCACAAGGAACATTGAAATCACTATTTAAAAGGCAACTTGTAATCAGAAAATAGATACAGTACACAGGAACTTAAAAGTCCTGACAATGAAACAGTCCTCATTCTACTCAATTTGGCCACGTGGATAAACACCAGTTGCCTGGCAACTAGTTTACACTCCAGATTTCTTACTAAACATATTGACCACATTAGCAGGTGATCTCATAGAGGATAAACTAAGCTTTACATTGAAGAGTTTTTCTTTTAGTATTAGAAAAGAATAAGAATGCGTTTGAATTATTCTCTAAAGTAGGAGTGAATAAGTGAAATACTAAAACTAGATCATGAAAAATTAAAATATGAATTAAAACATAAACACACAACACACACACACACAACACAAAACCCTGTCTTCATTTAGTCTTTTACTTTCGGACTCTCCTTACCTAACTTACAGGACTGTTGAAACCATGAGTTTGTGGGTGAACTCTTTCCCTTTAAGCCTGTAAGCCCCACCCCTGCTACCACCCAGACTGGCTTCATATAAATTTACATGTCTTTAAATGCAGACAAGTTAGACACTTTTCTAGATATCAAATCATCCGAAAGACAGCTCTCTGGATTGTAGAATCTGCGGACCCAGAAAAATACAACACGAACTTTTTGTAACACAACATATCAGGAGGCCAAGTCTTCGTAACATTGATGATAAATTATCAAAATCAGGAATTACAAAGAATCTCTAAATAACAAGCAAATTCCTAATACATAAGTTAAATACTTCTCTCTTACAGGACATCGTCTGCGTTGACTTTGTGAACAGCTACGGAACAAATATCAGCTTCCAGGACACCACTGACCATTAGCCCACTTACCAAGCATACGACTTTCGGCTTTGGTGAGTACTTACCCCTCTTCTGAACCCAGCCTTCTTTCACAACGGTAACATCGCTCATGATGGCTCCCCTCTGAGCCCCCAACTTGGAGAAATGCTACTTTGTGGTATCAGCTTTGGGGTTTGGATTCTCTGCTGGTGCTGCTGCCCTTCCCACTCTCTAGTGATGACTCAGCCTGGAAGGAAGTATTGAAGAAAGAATTTCTTTTTTTTCCATTCTTGCAACTCACATAGCAATAACAAACAACTAATTCTTTGTAAATGTCTTCAACTGGCCTGACCTCACATAAAACTCTAACTCCTCAAACTGGGGAACTTATTTATTCAATATTTCTATAGTGAACGTGCTTCCCTGGGCTTATGACAGATTTCAGAAGATAGTGAAACTTTAACCTAAGAGGCTGTAACAAAAAATGTCTTAAGAAAAGCACTTCAGGGCGCCTGGGTGGCTCAGTGGGTTAAAGCCTCTGCTTTCGGCTCAGGTCATGATCTCAGGGTCCTGGGATCGAGGCCCGCATCGGGCTCCCTGCTCAGCGGGGAGCCTGCTTCCCCCTCTCTCTCTCTGCCTGCCTCTATGCCTCCTTGTGATCTCTCTCCCTCTGTGAAATAAAAAAAAAAAAAAAAAAAAAAGAAAGAAAAGCACTTCACACCTATACAAAGAATACAGAAAATCTGTTCAGTGCTATGTGTTGGAGGTGAAAAGGGAAGAGAATGAAAGTTGGGGGAACTAAAAGTAAACTTTCATGTATGTCTAGTTCCAAAAATCTCTGTGGATTTAGGAATACTTATGGCAAAGCACTTGTGAATGTTTTTAAATAGCTATATTTTATGGAAAACACAAAGTGCTAAGAAACCAGCACTTACATACGCTTACTTTGCCCTACTCCAAGAAATATTTTAGAAAATGAATTAGATGACAATGAATTTTTAATTACAATCAATAAAATATTATAAATAATACAAAGTCAATTATTTTTTAAAACACACAAAGTGAAACAAAAGGAATATGAAAGTGGAAAAAAAATGGGGTATTCAAGATGTGTCAAGAATAGGTGCTTACATCTATTATTCTCAGGCAATCCTCACAATAAACCCAGGAGGGTACCATTAACTTCATTTCACAGACGAGGAAACTGAGGCTCACAGAGATTAAGTAGCGTGCCTGATTTCAACACAACTACTGCATGATGGAGCCCGCATCTGAACCAGGCCATCGGACTCCAGAGCCTGCAGTCCTAACTCCAAAACTCTACTGTCTTCAGATAAAAAGAAACCAGAGTCAAAGTCTACATATTTGTAAAAGATGGGCCACAAATTTAGCAGGAAAGCTTTCAGTAAGCAATGCAAATAAGGAAACACAATCGGTTTCAATATTTACAGTATCCATAAATATTTTTTAAAAGAAATAAAGTTGCTTCAGAAGGAATACAGTTCTTCCTGGAATAAAAATCTGAAACTTATCCCACGGGTCTTTGTAAGATACCTGGTAGTGTCATAAACAAAGTCCTCAAAAACAGCTTTCTATATACACTAATGAGTTTACAGGGCTATTTCTCATTGTCCCTCTCAACCTAAAAAAGGAAAATGCCTAGATAAAACCGAGTTAAAAATATTTCCACAGAAAGGGACCAAAACATGTAGTTTACGGTACACTGGCACTATATGCTCTAAGAACACAGGCATAAATTTTAGATAACCAAAAAATTGGATGGATGAACTATATAACTATACTATTTTCTCAAACTGGGTTTTGATAAACAGTGCTTAGCAGCAAGTTCAAGGTTAGACTCCCTAGCTATTACTGGAACTGAATTATGGCTCATTTTCCAATGCAAAATAAGAAGAAAGTCCAATCATTTAGAGTGAGGAATCAAGACTAACATTTTCTGAAGAAAGCCTGACAGAGTTTGTGTGGCTGAATAGAAAACCATCCCCACACGTGACCCCAGCACCTACAGGTAAGGCCAAGACTGTCCTCAGAAGCAATGGGGTCTGCTACTATAGAGAGTCTAAAGGGATACTAGAATCTGGATGCATTTTCCCAAATTATGTTTGAAAGAATACCAAGAGAAATTCCGGGGAGGTGGGGGAGATGAAAAAAGAAAAAAATTCTTTGGTCAAGTAAGTTTGGAAAAATTCTACAAACCATGTCTTTCTCGTAAAGCATCACTATTAATCTATTAAAGATATAAAATATGTATAACCTTATTTATCCTTATTTAACCATATTCATATTATTTAACCTCTTATTATCCTTATTTAACCTTATTTATCTCAGCAAATCCTCAACTTATTGAACCTACAGGGCTCTTTTTTTTCCTTTAGTAATATATTCTGATATCCAGAGGAACACATTTTTTGAAATGGCCACATGACTCAAGGCAAGACTCATTTCACCACTAAAAATGGGCAAAAAAACAAAAACAGAAAACTTCCAATAAAGAATCCAAACATTATTTTAGTTTATGTAACTTCCTGAAAACTGGCTCAAAAATACAGAACTACGTAATTAAAAGGGTTAGCTCCTTCTGCTACATAAATAATTACAAGGACATTAAATATCGGGGGCCCTAGTGCAAACTGAGGACTTCAGGAGAGCTGCACGGAGTCCTTCTCTTTGGTAGCACCTGTAGCAAGGGGCCTCATCTCATTCAAGCCCTTCTTGGTTTCTGACTATAAAGTGGTATTATCTGTATAAAAAAAATTCCTATCTTAATATTCTTGGGATTGGAAAATGATACAAATCCAATAAACATACATAAAATATCTTCCTTTCTATTAAAATAATCTGCATTACAACACACCTATATAGAACACTAAAAAAAAGTACTTTCAAAATTCATTCCATTTTTTTAAGCTGACATTTCACTGTTGGGATCTCAAAGCAGGAAAGGACCTTCATTTTACAGTTGAGGAAACAGAGTCCAGATGGATGAAGCCACTTGCCCAAGGTCACACAGCTGCTTTCTGAGGGAACCAAGACCAGAGAACCAGGCACATGTTCTTTCCACGAGCACCGCCCCTTCAGTACAAAACAACACACTGAAATATCCAGATCAACCCAAATCAATGAATTTTGTTTTAAAGTGAAGCTGTTTCGGGGTGCCCAGGTGGCCCAGTCCCTTGAGTGTCTCACTTTTGGTTTCCACTGAGGTCCTGATCTCGGGTCTTGAGATCTGTTCCATGCTCAGCACAGAGTCTGCTTGAGAGTCTCTCTCTCCCTCTCCCACTGCCCCTTACTCTCAAATAAATTTTGAAAAAAATAAAATAAAATGAAACTTCCAAAAAACTTATTAAATAAAAATATTTATCAGTGCTTATATATTTAAAGTGCTGAAATGTATGTTAAATCAAGAGGACAAAATTTATAATTGTCATCAGGACCAGTAAACCCACTCATTATAGAAATGGCTTTATCCATTTGCATCTTAAACTGTTACCAAATTCTACCCATAATCATAATATTCAGCTTTAAAGTTGCTCCTGGGACTCTCAGCTAAAATGATACATTCTTTGAAAATAGCTTAAAAGACATTCAAAGTATAGTAGTCCAGAATTATGACCAATAGGCTAGAAATAAATGCTATCTTGTGTGCATAAACACAATGCTAAAGACTCTTAAGCAATCCACCATATTCTTTGATTTAATTTCCCTACAGTGGCAACCCTCTTGCACCAAGTCACCTACACTCTCCCACTCAGTGTTCCACGTGGCTAAAAACACTGATCTGCAAAATGATGAGCTGGACATGAACTTCACCTCCTCCCACAGTCCCAGCTTCTCCAGAAATAAGTTCTATCCAATGAGCTCTAAAAGACAAAATTTGGTTTCTTTTTCTTGTAAGCCTATTGCATTAAATATTTCATTGCTGAATAATCTAATTTTGTCTATTCTTAAAAAAAATGTCATACAAAATTCTTGGCAGATTCAATTTAGAATTTACACAAAGCAGTTACACTAAAGGTACTTTCATTCAAAACTATTTGAGAATTTGATGATAACAGAATTTGAGTATCACTTCACAATTTACAAAACATTTTCACATCTTGTACCTCATTCAATAGCATTACTATTTAGTAAAGCAATTTGACAGTGCCTGGCACATAAGATATGCCCAAGAAATACAGAATAAATGAATGAGCGGATGAATGAAAGAATGAAGATACAGCTTCACATAAATAATGAACACATTAGACTAATGTTATAAGTAACAGAGAGCAGTGTTAAGTCATTTTAAAGACAAACCTGAACTCAAATGTTATGAAACCATCTACAGAGAAGTAATTTAAATTACAATAAATATTCTTCCTTACTCATTAAAGTACATTTACTGTAGGCCTCCACTAATTGTGAGGACTGGCACACATTAAAATTATGCTCCTTTCCTATACTTTTTGTTGAGAGGAGGTCAAGTTTCAACTCCCAAACAATTAAGCATCAATGCTGCCCAAAATTATCTTTGTGGAAGGAAGGAAGAGAAAAAAAATGGCTTATCTTAATGACATTAGTAACAATTTTTGAAAGATATTTGTTTGAGGCAACAAGCCATTCAGTTTTAAGCAATAATCAAAGTTCTTCAAACGTCTTTCTGAAACAGCATTCACTCAAGAAACATGTAATATATATATGTAAGTCAGTAAACAGGTACTGATTGCCTATTCTGTGACAAGTATTTAGGGAAGTAAGAAAAACAAAGTTTTTAAAAATCTTTTCTATGTAATAATTTGTTATCAAAGTGCTTCACATATTTGTGAATTTGACTCTAGAAAGAAACCTGTACAGTAGCTACAGCATCTAGAATTCTGAACCTAGGCAAACTGTGACCAACCAAAAATGACATTATTTCCTCACCGTTACCAAAACCAGATAGTGACAAGTCACCAGTGTGACCGCCTGCAATTCAAGTCTTCTATCAGTTTGGTACGCTTTCTACCAAATAACCCAATAGGAACTCTGAGAAGTATGTGTAACATTTGTGAATCGCTGCAAACATTTTTTTTAATGTATTGAGTTATTTTTCAAAAGTCCAGTAAACACAATGTCTTCAAATAAATTAAAAATCAACTATAACTGCGGCATCACAAAGGAAATGACACCAACAGAAGACCAGAAGGTTGACAAAGTTAAAAGGCATGCCAGCAATTTTCTTTTTTTACAAATTAGAACAAGATTCACAGGTCAGTAATTTCCTACATGCTAATTTCTAAGTTCAAAGCCACAATACTATCCATAATACAACTTCCTCTGAACAATATTCTTGGCTGTAAATAATACTATGTAGAATATACTTGTTCTGCACCACGATTTTTTATATCCTTTAGCTATGCCTAGCCAAGCTGAATTAATGAAGGACAACTAAGGTACAAAGACAAGAGAATATTGCTACTTTGAAATACAAATGATTGCCAAGGGTAACCATACTACAATTCTACCCTATCTACCGATTTCAAGAAATAGGTGAAACTAACATATGCCATAATAAATGCCTAAGGTGGGCGCCTGGGTGGTTCAGTGGGTTAAAGCCTCTGCCTTCAGCTCAGGTCATGATCTCAGGGTCCTGGGATCGAGGCCCTCATGGGGCTCTCTGCTCAGCAGGAAGCCTGCCTCCTCCTCTCTCTCTCTCTGCCTGCCTCTCTGCCTACTTGTGATCTCTCTCTCTCTCTCTCTCTGTCAAATAAATAAAATTTAAAAACATAAAAATAAAAATAAAATGCCTAAGGTCATATAAAAGTCTTTAAAGGATTTGAGGAAAGAAAAAATCCTGAAATGAAAGGGAAATTTGGGGTGCCTGGGTGGCTCAGTGGGTTAAGCCTCTGCCTATGGCTCAGGTCATGATCTCAGGCTCCTGGGATCGAGCCCCGCATGGGGCACTTTGCTCAGCAGGGAGCCTGCTTCCTTCTGTCTCTCTGCCTGCCTCTCTGCCTACTTGTGTTCTCTCTCTCTGTGTCAAATAAACAAATAAAATCTTTAAAAAAAAAAAAAGAAAGAAAGAAAGAAAGAAAAGAAAGGGAAATTCAAGGCAACTTGCTCTGCACTTCAAATAACTCTCAGTCAGTCTGTCCCTCTTAAGAGTTGCTATCCTGCTCATAAACCTGTCATACGGGGAAAGGGAGCCACACAAACTATGTATTTTGGACACCTTTCCTTTCTTCAGAGTATAGTAACAGACTTTGTGGATTTTCTTAAAACTAATAGATATCGTCAAAAATACTTGAATTGGCATAAGCAAGATTTCCAACTTTCATGCAAATTTCAGTTCTTTCAATTCGCAAACTTTGAAATGTACATACAAAAATGGGAGAGTATTTCCCCCTTCTTCCCTACCTCAGTTTAGGGCATCTGAATGCCATTTCAATCAACACATCCATGAGTAACCAAATTAAAAAAAAAACAAAACAAAACTTGTCTGGGTGCTGTATTTAATATTCTAACTTGAAACAACTAGGAAAATGCCTATTGGAGTGTCTGGTTCACCTAAACCACTGAACAAGCCATAGACAAATAACTTCCTACCTTTCTCATATTAAGTGTGGCTTGTCTCTATGTGAAGGCACCTGTAATATAACAGAAGTTTAAGGGTTGCTCCTGAAAGAATTTCGGTTGCACAGGTGGCCATACTTTACCAACACACATGTAAAATCCTTCTAAAATCTGACTTGGGAACCTCCCTGACAATAAAATGAAAAGAAAAAAAAAACCCACATATATACACAAAATACAATTGGTATATGGTCCATTAAATGTCAAGAATCAGCTTGACAGCTTTTACCCCGGATTAAACTGACCGTTAACGCACAGGTATGGAATCCTATAACACAGCTCATCACAACGGTGCATCAGAAAGAGCAATGGGCAGGCCCAGAAACTGGGGTCTCTGTTCCCAACTGTGCCCCACCCAGAGTGACGCTACCTCAGGTCCTTCAATTCTCTGTGCTTCACTTTTCTTAGCCATAAAAATAAAAGTGTATATAGCATTAGACAAACTTAAATAGCTTCACAGTTCTTTCAGAGTTGGTATTTATGATTCTTCAAGTTCAAATCTACCAAGTACCTACTTCAGTTATAGATGGCATCTTTGCTGACACCATCATGATTATACACAGTTTCTGTCCTCAAAAGTTTAATACGTAGTTGGGAAGGTAAAACATTCAAACATCAATCCCACTTAGTCAAAATTTGAACTGAACTCCAATACTGGCAAAATACCATCTTCCTCCCCTTGCCCGCCCCTAGACTCCCGAAAAGAGTCAGAGGCTTTCTTAATATGAGAGAAAAAATTTCTCACTTAAAAGTCTTCTATAGATTTCTTCTGGTAAATCATCATTTTCCTTTTCCCTCTGAATATTAGCAAAATATACCCATTTACAAAATGTGAAATCTCTGCAGTTGGTGAAAATAAATATAGAGAAAGTACTGAAAAGACAACTAACAAGCAAATCTACAGGTCAAAAAACATGTATTAATTTGTCTATCAACTACTTTTTGAAGGTTACCTGGCAAAGGAAACCTGTTTACTAAATGCCAAAAGACTATGGCACTACAATAACATATGTAAACAACTGAGGCACTGAACTTGGCCTCTGAAACAACTGAAATGAAAAAGACTGTAATGGGTCTGTCGATATACTTTTTTTTTATTCTATTAACGTGATTTCTATGGAAATTATTGTACTACATTACTGAAACTGAGTATGTCACTGGGAAGTCTAATAAGAAGTACAAGCAATTTAGGAGAAATGCTAAGGAAAGTAGTGTTTCAGAACGAGGACAGTCAAACGGAAATGGATTTCTATCATGCCGCATTAATAAGTGTTTTCTCTTGTGAAAACCACTTGCAAAAGTAGCGGGGGCTGTTGTGAAGATTAAACCAAATGCCACACATTAAGCACCTAGAACAGCGCCTGGCATGTGCAAGTGCTCACCAGGCACTAGCTGCCATTGACCCTAAACTCGACCTAGCGCTGTCGAAAGACCATGATAAAAGTTTTCATTAACATCAAATGATTCAGGGCTGTCCTTTCAGGTGACTACAGAAACGTGGGTACTGGATAAAACCAGGATTTAGAATACTGAGCCACACTCCTGAAACCTGGACTTAAAAACAGAGCAACTTCAAATGATTTAAATATTCTAACACAAATCTACAAAAATTCATTTTGTGCATTAAAATGTATGTTAAGAAAAACAAAAATGCCAGTCATATTATAAGACTGATTCAATCAAAACAAATGAAATGGTTTATTCTTCTGTCTTGCATCTTATGGTATTCAAATATAAGTTATTGCAAATTAAGTATTTTTTAATGTTTAAAACTTAATCACATTATACAGACAAGATCCTATCAAATCATGCTAAAAATCCAATTAACATGAGTTAACACTAATTGCCTTATCTTCTCAAGGGTGAATTCTTGAACTAAAAAAGTTTAACAACAAAGTGTAGCTATCTTTTCACAAAAATATGCGAAGTTCAAGTAAACTCTAAACTTCCACAAAATCAATTTATAAACCAGGTTCCTCTTTTTAAAGAAAACCAAATAGTTGGAAATTTCCATCGAATTAAGAAATAAAATCTCTTACATATTTAAATCAAAAGCCAGAGTTTAAAAAAATCTCAGATCTCTACTTTGCACAAGATTCTACTATGCTAAGTACATTTGTCCTAAGGTATGTTTAACCAAAACATGTTTAGATCTACAATGATTCTGAAAACAAATTCTCTTTCTAATAGTAGTAATCTTCTGAATGAAATGTAAATAAGGCAAGTTTTTAATCAAACTAGCTCCTGGCACACAGTTCACACTCAAATATTTGTTGGAAGAATGAATGAAATCTTACTGAAAATATTTTACAGCTATAAAATTACATAAACCAAAAAGTCTAAAGCTGAACCCTTAAGTACCTTCACATACACAACTTAAGCTAAGAGTCAATGTCAAACTAAAAATTAATCTTCAGTTGGAAAACAACTCACTAAGGTAATCCTTACAGAAACACTGAGCATAGGGAACAAAATGGATATAAGTAATAGTTTCCTAAGTTTTTTTGTAGAATTACTTTAGATATTTTTTTAATGCTATAGGAAAACCTACTACTGCAAACACCTACCACAAACAGAACATAAAAACTGAAAACTATACCTCTACATTCATCTAAATTCCAATGGTGTCTCATTCATGTGATACATGCACTCCCTCACTTAAAAATTAGAAGCAAAGCCAATCAAAGATATTGGGGTCAACCCTAGTGAGACCAACAAAAACCAGATCTTCAAATACAGTCTACCTGGTAAACTTTCAAAGTCAAGATTATGTGTTGCCAAAAGAAAAAAAAATAAGTATTGCACATTCACCTCAGAAATATAATAATTTACTAAGAATTAGATTTCTTAATAAAAAATACATTCCTGTCCTAGACAACCACTTCCTGAACGTGTGTTGGTTTTAAACAGACCACCTCCCAGAACACTCATATTCACTTATACGTATTTTGCAATGATATTTAAGTTCTGAAAACAAACTTTCCTAACCACGTTTATTGGACTCTTTCTAGCTTTGACTTTTTCAACTATTTCCTAACAATGTATAACCTAATTTAATGAGTTTCCACCAAAACTAAAACCCGAGGGTTCTGTAGTACTTTACAGCCTACTAAAAGATAAAAAATGCCCATGCCTTCCCAAATATGGAACATAGATCTAACTTGACGATTTGAAGCACTTGGCAAGGTATTAAACTGAAAAAAGTCATCATTTCACATGTTTTAGCTACAGGGATGAACTAAAAAAGTGTGAACGTTTTCTTAATAGTACTACTTAATACAGAAACATAGGTTTCGCCGAATTTATCTTTGAAAATGTAATCCATTACAAACTACTGGGCTCTCGACCAATTACCAACCACACTGGTGAAATGAGTTGGTTTTATTTTCACAAGGTTCTCTTGATGCAAAAAATGGGAGCATCCTACCCTTGGCTTCTGGGAAAGCCTTTCCTCTGCTTTCAGGAGACAGTCAATATCGGTACTGAAGACCTGGCCCCAAACCCAAACCCAACCCAGCCTAAGTGAAGATCCCCGGGTAATCCCAAAACCAGGAGTGACCCCCCGCCTGGGAGTCTGGGTGAAGCCGGCGACCAGCCAGGCTTCAACTTTGGGCTCTGAGGGCCCAGCCAGCATCATGGCTGATGCAGACCCGATGCGCAGGAGGAGGTGGTGGACGAGGAAGAGGCTGGTTTGTTTACTTGCAGCCGGAGCCGCCGCCGCCGCCAGCAGCGACAGCATCACTGGATCCGCCAAACCCAGCATCTTCCGCACATTTCTATTCTTAGCACACAACTCCCAAGCGGATTAAAACCCCACTACTATTAAAAACACAGACGAGCACGTTACCCACCTCCCACACACACCCCCACCCCCACCCCC